>OZ026508.1:9055589-9433089 GCA_964019985.1 Aurelia sp. 4 Dawson et al 2005 | reverse complement strand
AGATATTTTTCGTCAACAGACTACTTGGGGGGCTTGGGATAAAAAGACCATCAAATGTATATAGGGCAACACGTTTATCTAATTTGATAAAAATGCTGAATCACGATGAGGAGAGCATACGGTATCTGGCAAGAGAATCTTTGGAATTAGACATGAAATCGCGAGGGGTTAGACAGACAGATAGCGAAATCAATTTTCTAGGTTATGCATTAGATGCTAACCGGAGACTAGCCAAGACAAAAACATATGGAGGCAACTCTGATTGGCCGGATCTACTTTTTCATGCTAATAAGTTTAATGGATCAATTATATACAAGGATGGCTTTGCTGTGGTTGTCGTTAATGGCAAGGAGCTGAATAGGAAAGATTTAAAAAGAGAAATCGAGGGAGAATTAGAGCAACAGGATATCATTAAGAGCTGTGAGCTCCAAATGCAGGGAAACTGTATAGGAATGGAGAATATAGACAAAAAGATTTCGCATCAAGTTTATTACGGATGGAAGCTGTCTGACAGCTTAGTCAAGTTTATTCTACGTGCACGTATGAATCAAATCCCTTGTAACCAGCTAATTCATATGTGGAATAAGGATCACGATAAAAGATGCTCAATGTGCAATGAAAGGACTGAATCAATGGCACACTTAATGAATTCCTGCAGAAACTACAAAGATTTATATTCGCGTAGGCACGATCGGGTCGTAGAATTCCTAGAGCAAAAAATCCGAAAAAAGAATTCAACATCAACGTTATTTGTCAACAAAATGGTAGAAACAGCTTTCCCACATATCAAAAACGCATTGCAACAGCTAAACCAAAGGAAGCCTGATATATTAGAGATAAAAGTGAACGGGAGAGAATGTGAAATTGTTGAAGTCACTGTCTGCTTTGATTTGTATATGGATACATCTTATCAAGAGAAAAGAAATAAGTATCAACCAGTGATAAATTTACTGAATCGACATGGAATTGCGACAAGTATCAGTGTTATGTGCTTTGGATCACTTGGGACCGTACATAAGAATGTAAGAGGAAACTTGAAAAGGCTAGGACTGTCAGGGGAAGAGGCAAAAGAGACAATGAAGTGGTGCAGTGTATCAAACATGATTTGTGGTAGCATCATATGGCGAAATAGGTGCAAAAAAGTGCATGGACAGTAGGACTGCTGATTTCTGGTGATGTGCAAGGAACATATTTGGCTATAAGACGTTATTACAGTTTGTTCTTAATTTGTCAAATCATATCCGATATTATTATTATTATTATTATTATTATTATTATTATTATTATTATTATTATTATTGATATTATTATTATTATTATTATTATTATTATTATTATTATTATTATTATTATTATTATTATTATTATTATTATTATTATTATTATTATTATTATTATTATTATTATTATTATTATTATTATTATTATTATTATTATTATTATTATTATTATTATTATTATTATTATTATTATTATTATTGTTATTATTATCATTATCGAGAGGTTCATGGCGACCAGTCGTGTACTACCGAGCTGCACACTTTTTAATGATTTATGGTAAAAGTTGCAAGCGCTGACAGTGGTATTGATGCTTGCATTTAGAAATTACTTCTTCTAAACTCGTTACCACTATGTTCAAATACAGAAACGTCGTTTTCCTACTACTGCTGCTGGGAGTTTGCAGATTTTGCAAAAAGGATTTCAAAGTCGTTGCAAGACACTCGTGGCGTTGCAAAAGTCGAATTCAAGGCCAGTCAACGGAACAACTGAATGACAATGTAAATACTCAACAAAACAATGCGACTATTGTCGAGAACACTGGAGTGCAGCCAAATACAAAAGCAATCCTTTGTTCCTGCGGAAAGCCGTGTAAAGGACTCAGAGGGCTAAAAGCGCATCAAAGATCCTGCCGGACAATTAAATCCCTGAATGATGACATTCTTAAGGATTTGGAAGAGAACTATGATGAAACAATATCGTTGCCTGATGAAGCAAATTTAGAAAGAGTTTTAAATGAAAACCCATCTTTGAAGCCCGGTGTTAAACTGCCAAAGTCTGAAACTGATTGGAAAACAGCAAATTCCTTTTTCCACTTGAACCTGCCGGTAGAAGCAATAAATAAGGACACGTTGAATGATTCAGCAGAAATATTTGGCAACATGATATATGATTATTTTGCGAAGAATTTTGGTACAACCAAAAAAAGTCAGGAGATTAATAAGCCCTGGAGGAGAAGTATTCTTCGTTCAGCAACAATTCTTTGAAAGCTGAATTAAAACGCTTGAAAAGGGAGCCAGAAAGGGACGTGCGCAAGATTAAGTTTGTTTCTGGTCTTTTGCGATCACGACTTGCCAAATCAGACCGCAAGGAGTTCAGTGCAGCTGCAGAACCGGTCGATCATGACATGACATGTAAGAGGAACTTTTGGAGTTACGTCAAAAAGTTTGTCAAAGTCAGACTATCAAAACCTGCAACATTTGGAATGGAAAGTTGCAAACAATTCTTTACCAACGCACTGAAGTGCCTTAAGCCACTGAAGAGGTACCTCATACCCACTTGGATACCAAAGTTTGATAATCCAAAGGTTCCCTTTGATTTGTCTCCACCATCATATCATCACATAAGCAAGGCAGTCAAACGTATGAAGTCGTCAGGAAGTCCATGTCCCCTGGATCAGATCTCAATCATTTGTTTCAAACGCTGTCCATACTTAAGAACTTATTTAACACAATTGTTCAAAGTTGCTTGGGAAACGAAAAGTATACCGCCTTGTTGGAAAAGAGCAGTGACTATCCTTATACATAAGAAGGGAAGTACCGATAACCCGAGCAATTTTCGACCAATAACTTTGGAAAGCGCAGCCCTCAAAATATTTACATCAGTCATGAGGGACAAAGTGTATAATTTCTTGTGGCCAATGGGTATATAGAATCACATATTCAAAAAGGCTTTACAAATGGAATGTCAGGGACGCTTGAACATATTTCGCATTTAACATATGTTATAAATCAAGCAAGGATAAAGCAACGCAGTGTAACAATCACATTACTTGATCTCAAGAACGCTTTTGGGGAAGTCAACCACAACTTGATTGAAACAGTCCTGGAGTACCATCACGTACCATCTCATGTTAGGGCTCTGACTAAAGAAATGTATAAAGATTTCTACTCAGCTATTGCAACAAGTTCTTTTCTTACGCCTTTCATTCATGTAGGGAAGGGAGTCCTGCAAGGTGACTGCTTCAGTCCACTGGCTTTCAATATGGTTATCAATACGTTTATCCAGCACATAAAATCAGAACAATATGCACAGCTTGGTTACTCATTTGTAGAGGGTTTTAGCCCTCGCCACTGGTATCAATTTGCTGATGATGCAGCTGCAGTTACGAGCCTCGAAAGTGAAAATCAGATTCTCTTAAATGCTTTTACAAGATGGTGTACATGGAGTGACATGACTGTAAGAGTTGATAAGTGTCAGTCGTTTGGAATTACGAAAATTGGTACTCAGTCAAAGCAAGTTAAGCCAAAGCTTACCATAGCAAACCGGTTAATACCAGCAGTAGAAATAGGGAAAAGCTTTAAATACCTAGGGAAATACTTCGACTACGAGATGAGCGATAAAGATCATAAGGAAGAGCTCCTGTCTAAAGTAAAAGAAATGTTAGAAATCATTGATAGCCTTCCATTACATCCAAAAAATAAGCTGCTTATTTATTCAAGATTCCTTCTCTCTCAGATCAGCTGGCATTTAACTGTGTCACAAATTAGCCAGACTTGGATAAAGCAGAATTTAGACAATGTTGTCGCTAGCTACGTTCGTAAATGGTTAGAAATTCCGATTTCGGGTACCCTTGACATTGTAGCTCTTGGTAGAGCAAAGTTTGGGTTAAACTTTACATCTGTTTCTGCAAGATTTGCCCAATGTCAAGTTACCAACAGGAAATGTCTGAGCGAGTCCAGAAATAAAGACATTCGAACAATACACAATAAAACAAGCTCTCATACCAACATTCAGTACGACCAGCATCAATCGACTAGAGACGCTCTTAAAGCCATTAGAGACGGGAAGGAAGAACGCATAGTAAAGTCATTAACAACTCAAAAGCTTGTCATTACAGCTATATGGAACAGCATCCTTCCAAGAACAAGATCGTGCTGGTTCAAGGTACTGGAAAAGCTGCCAAAGAACATCTATAACTTCTGCATTCGTTATCTCAACAATTCCCTACCAAATGCAAGCAATAATACAGCACGGTGGAAAACAACAGAAAGTGCTTCATGCAAAGCCTGTGGTATGCAGCAGACGTTAGGACATGTCGTTGCTGGCTGTCCCGTACATCTAGATGAAAGAAGATATAATTGGAGACACGACTCAGTCTTGCTGAACATTATGAAGCTTATTCCAAAATCAGTCAGTCTTAAAGAATATGCTGATATTGAGGATAAAAATTTCAGATTCTCAAGCCCATCAGTAATCACGGGAGATACTTACAGGCCAGACATTGTTTTAGTCAAGGATGAGCTGCTTGTCATTGTTGAACTGACCGTTGGTTTTGAGACAAACATTGAAAAGAATGGACAAAGGAAAAGAGAAAAGTATAAAGACCTAATGGATACAATGAAACAAGAGTATGAAGAAGTAATTTTTGTCAATCTAACCATGGGCGCATTAGGAATTATTGGTAGAGATAGCTCTAATTTGTATTTAGCACTTTCGAAGTTATCTCTTGATGCCAAGTCCATTGACTTTCTAGTGAAACGGATAATAAATGTATGCATCCGTAGTACTTATTACATTTTCTGTATAAGAGACAAAGAGTGGACAGATCCGGAATTAATGAGTTGGTAGACTGCTTGTGACTTTTACCGTCTACATGCCATGCCTTATAGTGAGTGGTATAGTAGTTCTTAATTTTTTTTTCCTGATATCTTTGCTTTATATTGTATTTATAGTGGAATTTTAAAATGATGAGATGAAGTTTGAAAAAAAATTATTATTATTATTATTGGCTATTATTATTGGTTACTGGCTAGCGTCTCTTTCTCTGTACCCTTGGAAATTAGGATTCTGCTACGGAGGACACACTCAATCCCATGTGGGTAAAGAAACCAAAAAGATAGGCTGTATTATTATTATTGTAACTCTATGGTTTGGAAGGTCTAGATTTTATTCTTGTTTTATCTTAAAGCCTGGTTCGCGCTGGGTCTTTTGGGTCTGTTGGGGTCGTGCGGGGGGACCCGAGAGGCAGAGACTTAAACTCCAGTTCTTTGTCTTTCGGGTTTTTTTGCGCTGCCCTGGTGGCCTGGGAGACCCAGTGTGAATCACGCCTAGGTTTCTGTTAATTTTGTTTACGTTGTAATGTATTTTATGTTTATAATTCGAGTTGTATCAAGGGTATTCTAATTTTGATTTTATGGAAATTTTATGTTAATTTTAATTTTGTTTACAACGTATAAAACCTGGCTTGTCCCCAATTGTAAGTAAACTGAGGAAGATTTTAAATCGAAACGTTTTTAGCAAAATTGCAGTTGTGTTTCTTTATTTTAGTTTTCTGTTATTTTTAGATGGTGCTTTTTGTTTCTTTATTATTATTATTACTATTATTATTATTATTATTATTATTACTATTATTACTATTATTATTATTGTTATTATTATAAATAAACAAAAAGCACCATCTAAAAATAACAGAAAATAAAGTAAGAAAACACAACTGTAATTTGGCAAAAACGTTTCGATTCAAATATCTTCGTCAGTTTACTTTACAATTGGGGACAGCCAGGTTTTTATACATCGTAAACAAAGTTAAAAATTACATAAAATCAAAATTAGAATCCCCTTGATACATCCCAAACTATAAACTTACAATAATAATACATACTTTTTACAACGTAAACAAAATTAACATAAACTTAAACCTGATTCACACCAGGCCGCCCGGGACGCCCGAACCGCGCAGAAAGACCCAAAAAACAAAGAACCAGAGTTTGAGTCCTTTGTCTTCCGGGTCCCCTGCACGACCCCAACGACCCAAACGACCCAGCGCGAACCAGGCTTTCAGATAAAAACAAGATTAAAATCAAAATACTCCAGACAATTCCAAACCATAGAGTTACAATAATTCAGCCTATCTTTTTGTGTCTTTACCCACATGGGATTGAGAGTGTCCACCGTAGCAGTATACTTATTTCCAAGGGAACTGAAAAAAGAGAAACGCCAGTTTGGGTCGTTGGGGTCGTGCAGGGGACCCGGAAGACAAAGGACTCAAACTCTGGTTCTTTGTTTTTTGGGTCTTTCTGCGCGGTTCGGGCGTCCCGGGCGGCCTGGTGTGAATCAGGTTTAAGTTTATGTTAATTTTGTTTACGTTGTAAAAAGTATGTATTATTATTGTAAGTTTATAGTTTGGGATGTATCAAGGGGATTCTAATTTTGATTTTATGTAATTTTTAACTTTGTTTACGATGTATAAAAACCTGGCTGTCCCCAATTGTAAAGTAAACTGACGAAGATATTTGAATCGAAACGTTTTTGCCAAATTACAGTTGTGTTTTCTTATTATTATTATTATTATTATTATTATTATTATTATTATTATTATTATTATTATTATTATTATTATTATTATTATTATTGTTCAGTAACACAGCATTATAGATGTTGTGCTGGAGTTATAATAATAATAATAATACAAAATTTAATAATAATAATAAATAACAATAACAATAATAATAATCATGTTCGGGGAAGAAAGTTTATACAAACAAGTTACTAGAAACTTTGTTGCCGGAGTATCGAGAAGAGCTGACTTTGCTTCAACATCGGAAACCGGATATTGTCATAATTGATGAGACTTCGCGAGTTATCATCATAGCAGAAGTTACAGTGTGTTTTGATCTCTACTTCGAATTCTCGTTTCCAGTCAAGTGTGATCGCTACCAGGAACTATGTGACTTTCTTCGTGAAAATGGTTGGAAACCTTCTCTTCATGTTCTGTGTTTTGGTGCGCTTGGCTGTATCAAAGATGACGTTTATGAACGATTGAGGAATGTTGGTTTTGGAAAAGCAAAAACAAAGGAATTGTTAGCTTGGTGCTCGATTTCTAATATTATTGGAGCGAATTATATCTGGAGGCACAGGGTGAAAAAATTGAATCACTGATTCTTTCCATTACATCTTTCGCTTTCGTTTTTGGTCTCCTGTTGATTACACCTGGTTGTTGTTTACATCAAGATTGAGCCTTTTCATCCTTGATACTCAGTGATAAATTTATTCACCGTTTGTGCCATAGCGTTTATGAACTGTAACTGTAAAACCAGCAAACATTCTGTATATTAACTAAGCAGTAGGTCTCGCCATTTGCTTGGGTGCGAAATAACTTAGGATCGTATTGTTATTATTATTATTATTATTATTATTATTATTATTATTATTATTATTATTATTGTTGTTATTATTATTATTATTATTATTATTATTATTATTATTATTATTATTATTATTATTATTATTATTATTATTATTATTATTATTATTATTATTATATATTAAGATTTGGCTATGTAGAAAATAATCGGACTCTGGATCTTGAATTCAAAGAGAAATACAAAGGCCTTAACAAGAATCTATTGAAAAAGGCGCTAAAGAAATTAAAAAGCAATTCATCGGCTGCAATGCATGAGAACACATTAAGAGAAATTAAATACGTTTCCAAATTGCTGCGTTCAAAGGTTGACCACGGTACTGCAAGTGATAACCCAAGAATCGATACAGTTGACCACAATTCGCTCATTAAGAAATCCTTCTGGAAATATGCCAAGGAATTCATCGAAAAACCAAGAGAAAAACTTCCCTCCTTTAACATCCATAGATGCTTCTCGCATTTCTATCAAACATTCAAAGCACTATGCCCAAGTAGAGTCTTTCTAATTCCAGATTGGATACCCCGGCTTGCGACACCAGCAATTCAATTCAACATAAGTCCTCCAACATACCGTGAAATTACGAACATTATACGGAAAATGAAAATATCCGGGTCTCCATGTCCCCTCGATCAAATCTCGATTATTGCACTGAAACGTTCACCTTACCTCAGGACATACCTGACAGAGATAATATCACAGGCGTGGAAGGCGAAAACAATTCCAGACACATGGAAAAAAGCCGTCCCTATCTTGATCCATAAAAAAGATGCAACGGACGACCCGTCTCATTTTCGTCCAATTACGCTCCAATGTACGGCCTTGAAGGTCATGACGTCATTCATGAGAAATAGGATATTTGAATTCTTGTCACAAAACGGATATGCAGAAAACAACATTCAAAAAGGGTTTACCCCAAAGATAACGGGTACGATTGAACACACAGCTCACATGGCACACCTCATAAGGCATGCTAAGAAACACCAAAGGGCATTTGTAATTACTTTGATCGATCTGAAAAATGCCTTTGGAGAAGTTCATCAAAACTTGTTAAATTGTATCCTTGAATACCATCACATCCCAACAGAGATGAAAAGCTTAATTTCAGACCTCTATACTGGCTTCCAAACCTCCGTGACAACATCTTCGTACTCAACGCCCTTCATTCCAATAGAAAGACGTGTATTACAAGGAGACTGCCTCAGCCCATTGTTGTTCAATATGATATTTAGTACCTTCATCAATTCCATCAAATCTAGAGAATTCGAGCAATTGGGATATTGATATTCACAGCATCTCAGCCCGAGACACTGGTATCAATTTGCTGACGATGCAGCCATGATAACAGGTCAGCAGTACGAAAACCAAATTTTACTAAATGCTTTTACGAGGTGGACGAAATGGGCTAACATGATCATCCGAGTAGATAAGTGCAAGACCTTCGGAATACAAAAAGTAAATACTGCAACTGTTCAATACTCCCCGAAATTACTCACCAATGATGCAGTAATACCACCTGTCAGAATGAATGAGGGGTTCACGTATCTAGGAAGGGTCTTTGATTTCAATATGGACAACGATGCTCATAAAACATCGCCAGTCGAAAAATGCAAGAGGATATTGGAAGACATAGACAGGTTACCCCTTCACCCAAAACATATAATACAACTATACTCGAAGTTCCTGATGTCAAAAATAAACTGGGACCTTACGATATCGGATATAAACATCACTTGGGTAAAACAAACTCTTGATTCGATCAGCTCATCATTCGTGAGAAAATGGCTAGAAATTCCAATTAATGGCACACTTGATATAGTGACACTCTCTAAGGAAAAATTTGGTCTAAACGTCATTAAGGTTTCAACAAAGTATCTGCAGTGTCAAACAACCAAGCGTAACTGTCTGAAGAAATCTCCGAGTCCTGATATAAATTATTTACATCAAGCTACATCACAAGAAAGCATCCAGGTTGATCAATATAAAGATACAAGTGACGTGACAAAATCTGTGAGAGCCAAACAAATCGAAAAGATTTCAAATGATCTACAGTATCAAGGGTACATCGTGAAACAGATGTGGACCCTCAGCAATGAGCAACTCAAAAAGCTATGGATAGATGTAAGAGACATTCTTCCATCAAATATCTACAACTTCACGAACAGATACATGAATAATACTTTAGCTACATTAAAGAATATGGTCCTGTGGGGAAAAGCAACCATGGACACATGCCTTGCATGCAAGGAAAATAGTCAATCCCTTTTGCACGTTGTTTCGGGTTGCAAAGTTCATCTACAACAAGGCAGATATACGTGGCGGCATAACTCCATCCTGGCGACTCTTTTGAGTAACATTGATGGCCTGAGGGGCTTGAGAATCTTTGCTGATATTCCAGGCTATCCCTGCCCTACAGTTGTCACCGGAACACAAAAGCGACCAGATGTCGTCATAGTCTATCAAGAGAAGATCGTCATCGTTCTAGAGTTAACCTGTGGTTTTATTACCAACGTAAAAGAAAATTGTGCAAGGAAGATTGGAAAATACAACTGTACCATTGTTGATCTCAAGAAGCAGTTCGAGAAAGTAACATTTGTGAATCTGAGCATGAGTGCCCTAGGATTGATATTTAGGGATGATAATGGAAATGGCATAATACAAGCATTAAAGAGCATCGGACTTTCGGAACTCCAATCAAAAAACATTATTAGAAACATGATAAACATCTGTATAAGGACAACGTATTATATATTTTGTAGAAAAGACAAAAACTGGACCAATCCAGAACTTTTAACATTCTAAAGACGTAAGATTGTTGAAGGCAGTAAGGCTTGACTAGCATGCCCTTTTATGGAGAGTGGTAGTCACGAATAAATTCTTTATACTGTTAAGTTTTACATTTTTAAATACTCATCTTGTTGTAAATTTTATTTATGAGAATGAAAGTTTCCATTATTGTTCAGTAACACAGCGTTATAGATGTTGTGCTGGAGTTATAATAATAATAATAATAATAATAATAATAATAATAATAATAATAATAATAATAATAATAATAATAATAATAATAATAATAATAATAATAATAATAATAATAATAATAATAATAATAATAATAATAATAATAATAATAATAATAATGATAATAATAATATCAAACTCAAACCATCACCAAAATAAAACAGAAAGAAAATTAAAACAACACAACTGTTCTATGTCATACGTTTCGATGTAAAATCTTCTTCAGTGCATTTACAAATCCAGACAGCATACAAACATCCATACAAATTTTGCGAAAATGCGCCAATATTCTTCTCGTTGACGACGAACATCGCAAGCAGTTTGCCGGAAAAGTTTTCGTTTCATTTAGGAGGGCAAAAAACCTTAAAGACACTTTGGTTCGCGCTAAATTGCAAACTCAAGATCAGGAGCTGGTGCCAAAAGGAACATTTAAATGCAGTGGTAAGAGATGTCAAATTTGCCCTATTATTCAAGAGGGCTGCAGTTTCTCTAATGCGAATGATTCGCGATCTTTCAAGAATTTTTCAGGGGCTTACGATTGCAGTTCTACAAATGTAGTTTATATTTTGCAATGTACATGTTGCAACAAAAAGTATGTTGGCAGCACTAAAACAAAATTTCGTCAAAGATTTAACGTGTACAAATCATACTTTCGGACTTACAAACAGAAGCGTAATGCTGGTACTCTTGATACAGGAAAGGCGGTTCCTCAGGCAAGCTTCTTCTCTCATTTTTTCGAGGAAGGCCACCATGGTGAATTTTCGGTCGTTATTAGCCTCATTGACGGAGCACAGGATGTGTATTCCCTTCGCAGGAAGGAGCTTTTTTGGCAATACAAATTGGGTTTGTTTACACCAAATGGCCTAAATGAGAGGGCAGCCGATGTTGAGCTGGATATATTTGCTTGTGGCACTGCTTAGTTCTCTTACAATTGCATTGAAAATCATGGGCAGCGTAATGGCAGGGGTGTTGGCTGGCTGACTTCGTGCAAAATTGCACGTAGTGGTGGGGTGGAATTCCCCATCGAGCTATCCTGGATTTAGCAACTTAAGCAAATCCTTGGAGGGTCACTGGCTTACACTCCTTGCCTTCTGCCTCGTGTTGTATAAGTTCTTGTCACGTAGAGCTCTCACTCCCTTTCTAGACAGTCCAAATCCAAAAGCAAAAACAGAGAGGAGAAAACTTTGGAAGGCCCCTTGGGGGGATTTTGTGCATGAAAATCATTCCTGGTTTCGAAACCGCTTTGTTCTTAGGTAAAAATTTCTTTTTATTTCAATAGAATTTTAGAATAATAATTTTTCTTTTATTTGTCTGGGTTTTAGAAATACATTTTTATGCAAATTTTAGGTTTAGAGTATAAATACTTGGCTGTCTGGATTTGTAAATGCACTGAAGAAGATTTTACATCGAAACGTATGACATAGAACAGTTGTGTTGTTTTAATAATGATAATGATAATAATAATAATACAAAATTTGTATAGCGCCCCCATACAAATGTACTCAGGAGCGCTTAACAATTTACGATTCCTAGTTATGTCCGTTTGAAACCTACAACCTAAAACCTAAAATCTAATATCTAATATCTAAATCAAGGTGTTACATGTTCATATAAAATGTCATCAGAATACTATTCAGCAAGAATAAAAAGAAATAAGTAAAAACAAACCAAATTGTCATTTTCCATATGCCACCTTGAAATAGTGTGATTTGAGGAGCTTTTTGAAAGATTCAACATTGTTGCTTTTCTTTACATATTCTGGTAGTGCATTCCATACTGTTGGTGCCGCATACGTAAACGCTCTGCTTCCAAAGGTTTTTGTGTTTGTTTTTGGTACTTTCAACATAGATTTGTTTAGATTTGTTGAAGGACCTCAGTTGTCTTGAACTTTTGTATGGTACAAGGAGGTCCGCTAGATACTGTGGAGCTAGTCCATTCAAACATTTGTAGGTAAGAAGGGCAATCTTGCATTCTATTCTTGATGAAACAGGGAGCCAATGCAACGATTCAAGAATAGGTTTGACATGATCAAACTTTTTGGCTCCTGTTACGACACGCGCAGCACAGTTTTGTATCTTTTGTAACTTGTTTAGCAAATTCTTTGTGCATCCATACATCAATGAATTGCAGTAATCAATAGTAGATGACACAAAGGAATGAACTAGTTGCTCTGCAGCTTCTTGTGATAAATAATGTCTTATTTGCCTTATACGCTTCAGCTCGAAAAATGCTCTTTTGCTGATGTTGTTTACTTGTTTTTCCAAATTCATGTTACTGTCAAAAATAACTCCTAAATTCCGGGCGTTAACTAGATTTATTGACATCTGCAGATCCAACTTTAACTGCCAACTCTGGTACTTTAGCTAGTTGTTGTTTGCTTCCTATTATCAATAGCTCAGTTTTGTCATCATTTAGTTTCAATTTATGGCTGAGCATCCATGCTCGAATTCTTTGCTAGATATCAAGTTACGACCTGTAACCTTAGATATCAAGCACATATCTCAAAATCCTGGCTGTTCCTAACAAACAAGCTTTCTGCATCATTCCAAAATGAACATTGGTGCTAACTTTTTCCAACCAATCGAAATGTTTCTTTGAGATAGTACCCAGTGCTCCTATAACTATAGGTATCGCTTCTATCTCTTGACAATTCCATATTCGTTTCAGCTACCACTTTAGGTCTTGGTAGTTTGTTATTTTTTCATTCTCCTGTTCTAGTACTCGAGTATCAAATGGGCATGCGATGTCTATAACCTGGACCTTTCTCTTAATCTTATCCATCAGCAAAATGTCTGGCTTATTATGTTTAAGGATCTTATCCGTCTGTATTTGCATATCCCACAACAGTTTTATCTCTTCATTTTGTACCACCGCTTCTCGTCTGTGATCATACCATTTATCAGCGTGGTCTAGTCCGTAATCAATGGACATTCGCCAGTGGGATAACTCTACAGATAGCATCGTGTCGCCATTCCTTGTATTGTTTTTGGGCTAGCTTTGTACACTCTGATACTAAATGTGCCACTGTCTCATTCCGTTCTCCACACATTCTGCAAAGGGGGGATACATTTTCTTTATCTATGGTGTGTCCTATCATACGTGTTCTAATTGCCTGCTCTTGCGCTGCCGTTATTGTATTTCATATTTATATTATATTATTTCATATTTCATTTTATTAGGGAGGGAGACCCTTCAACCAACTGGTTGATTTACAAGGGGCCCTCCATATAAAAAACCTACAAAAATTAAACAAGTTAAAAACCGCTAAAAACTACTTACAATGAATACATCTAATAAAAAAAAATCCTATCTATAAAAAATGAAAGAAAAGTACCTAAAAAACAAAACCGCCAGTCCATCATAAGCTATCTTTAAAAATATATATAGAGGATGCCTGTTTGGTCTCAGCTGGGAGGCTATTCCAAAGTTTAGCTCTGCGAAAAGAAAAACACTTCTGCCCATTTGCAGATGTTTTCTTTGGCAGCCTCAAGTCCGTTGCCGTATTTCGAAGGCTACGAGAGTTACTAGTAGAGTTTCTAGTGAAAAGATTGTGCATGTACTGTGGAGCAAGCCCATTGAGAGACTTGTAGACCACTGATCTGGACTCTTCATTGACACGAATGGTCTTCCAACCAAGGCTCCTAATCAGTGGTCCACTCGGGGAATCAAAGCTGCTATTCGTTACAATTCTAGCAGCTCTATTTTGAAGCTTTTGGAGCTGATTGATATCAGTGGTGCCACAACAACCCCATACAGAACAGCAGTATCGAAAATGGGGCTCCACAATACCTGAGTACTAAGTTTTCAAAGAAGCCATTGGGAGAATATTCCTTGCGTGTTTTAGAAATCCAATGGCTCTGGATACTTTGCTAGATACAGTTTTAATATGCTCTTTCCAATCTAGACTGTTGTCAACTTGAACACCAAGGTATTTGGTCTTCTTGACAACGTCCAGTTCTCTGCCACGAATTTCTAGATTCAGTTTTTCTGCTGCATTGTTGAGCGTTCGGTGCTTTGGCTTGGTCGCGATTAACATAGATTGTGTTTTAGCAACATTTAGCGAAAGTTTGTTGCCCTTCAACCATGAGTCTAAGTGCTCAAGATCGACATTAATAGCCTCGTTCAGCTGAGAAATATCTTTTGACTTTAAGCAAAGGCTAGTGTCATCAGCATACATGGACACAGTTGAACTCTGGACAGCACTTGGGAGATCATTGATGTAGATCAAGAAGAGAAGTGGTCCAAGACATGACCCTTGTGGTACCCCTACTTCCACTTCCCCAGTTTCATAATCTACTCCACCCACTCTGCAGTACTGTTTTCTGTTGGAAAGATAAGATTGAAACCAAGAAAGCTCCCTTTGTCGAACACCACAGTGCTCTAACTTTTTGCAGAGAAGGTCATGATCTGCAGTGTCAAACGCTTTTTTAAGGTCAATGAATACTGTACCCACCATCTGTTCAGTGTCCAACCCACGATACCAATCGTCAGTGTTTTTCAGTAAACAGGTCAGTGTAGAATGGAGTTTTAAGAATCCAGATTGACCAGGATGAATAAGGTTATGCCTAACCAGATATTGGTGAAGTTGGTTAAACACTAGTTTTTCAAAGAGCCTTGAAATGACGGGAAGAACTGAAATTGGGCGGTAATTAGACTTTTCAGCCCTATCCCCATCCTTGAAAATTGGTGTAATCCGGGCATTTTTCCAAGAATCAGGAAACTGACTAGTTTCAAGAGAGGTGTTAAACATGAAAACTAAGGAGTTTTCAATGTAAGGAGTAGCTAACCTTAAGAAGTAACTAGATATGTTGTCACTTCCAAGGCTCTTAGATGTTTTTATCTTGCCAATTGCATCTCTAATGTCCTGAACTACGATTGGCCTGAAATTAAAGCGCCTATTATCAGGGTTAAGATTATAATCACCAGTGAGCATGGGGTTGGGGGCATCTTCAATCTTGCTTGCTAGATCCTTACCTACTGAGCAGAAATAAGAGTTCATGGTATTGGAAATTTCCTGCATATCTACAATTTCTCTTCCAGAGTCTTTCAAAAGATCTATGTTTGTTGACTTAGATCTTTTGTTTATTACCTGTTTTATTATTTTCCATGATTCCTTTAGCATGTTGCCTTTAGCTTGAACAAGTCTTTCCGAAAAATACTGCCTCTTCAACTCAGAATTTTGTTTGTTAATTTTGTTTCTTATGTGCCTATAGGAGCTCATAAGAAGCTGAGATTTGCTTTTAAGAGCAGCTTTTTTCAGTTTATCCCTGCCTCGTATTAGCTTCTTTAGGTCGTCATTCACCCATGGGCAGTACCTCTCAGAAACACGCAAAATCTTGGTGGGAGCATGCTTGTCAATGATCAAAGAGAAAAGGGTTGACCACTGGGTGACAAGTACATTGACATCATCTGTTTCGTTAAGTCCCTGCTCCCAACAAATGTCAGCAACATCAGCAAGGAATGCATCTTTGTCAAAGTTTTTCATAGATCTTGTTGTGATCACCTTATGGTCCTTCTTTAATGCACCCTGAAACTTGCGGACACAAAAGATCATATAGTGATCACTCATAGAAACCTTATGCACTCCTGCTTCAATGATATTTCTGGCAGATGTTGTAGCAACATGATCTATCATGGAGGATGTAGTTAGTGTGACCCTAGTTGGCTCCTCAATAAGCTGTTTGAGACTAAAGAGCTCATAGAGACTGCTGATGTGTTTAGCATTGTTATCAGCAGGTTGGTCTGGGGCTCTTTTTGTGAGATCACAGTTTGTGTCTCCAAGAAGGATAATTTCTTTGCCTTCCCTATCTAGATAGGAAAGAACTTTTTCCATCTTATTGAAAGAATCAACAGGGTCACTTGGTGGCCTATACCAGGAAACAACGAGATAGGACTTGCATTTGGGTGGCTGAATCTCCACACAAATTAGTTCAAGATTGTCGGTGGGGACATCATCTCTAAGTTTGAACTTTACTGAGTCCCTGATGTAAGGAGAGACACCACCACCATTGCAAGTCCTATCAAGGCGCTCCTGCTGGTAACCCACTATGGCAGTGAGCTCCTTGGGGTATTGAGGATCAAGCTTAGTCAAGATTGTGCCCTCTGTAGCTTTCTTTAGATCACCAGTTCTTAACCATTCCCAGCTACGTGTATCTCTGAAGTCCGTTTTGTTAAAAAAGACGCTATGCATACTTTTTTCCATCAAACTTTCTTTTCTTGATCTTTTAACCTCATTCTTATGGCTTCCGTCTTTAATTGTTCCTTCTTTAGCAACTTCCTTCAAAAAAAGGCTCTGTACTCTTCGAGATGTATACAAACAGGTTATTACGTTCCATTAAGATACAATCTTCCACACTAATCAGACCTCGCCCTCCTTCTTTTCTACTCATGTAGAGTCTATCAACATCTCTCTTTTTTGCAAACATGTAATGGAGTGTTAACATCTTTCTGATTTTCTATCAAGTTCTTTCATTTCATCAACATTCCAGCTGACTATTCCAGCAGAGTACCTTATGACTGAAATTGCTCGCGAGTTAATAGCACTTATGGTGTTTCTGCTATTGAGGGATGACTTCAATATCAATTTCAATCGTCTTAAATATTCTTTTTTGATGTTGGTTTTTATTTCAGATGATTTAATACCATCAGATTCGAGAATCCCTAAGTATTTGTAACCTTTATCTTTATGAATCTCCTCTATCTTTTCACTTGTTAGTACTGTAATGCCGTCTATTTTGGCCAATTTCCCTCTTTTCATCAATAAGATTCCACATTTAGATATTCCAAATTCCATTTTAATATCTTTGCTGAATATGTGTACCGTGTTTAAAAGTGTATCAAGCTGACTTTCTGTTTTACCAAAGAACTTTAAATCATCCATAAAAAGAAGATGATTAATTACAGGAGAAGATCTGCTAAATTGGTACCCGGCTTTGACTTTTCGCAGCACAAACGAGAGGGGAATTAATGCTATTATAAATAAGAGAGGGGATAAACTGTCTCCTTGGAATATTCCTCGTTTGATCTTAACACTTCCTAATATTTCATTACCAGATGTCAGTCTCATCAACCTTTTGATATTGTCCACCACTTTAAAGATATCAAGACATTTGAGGATCCAGGAATGCGGAATCATGTCAAATGCCTTTTTATAATCTATCCATCCCATAGCTTATCCACTGTTTCGTCGTTTACAATTTTTCATGATTGTTTTATCTATTAGAAGTTGATCTTTTGTTCCTCTGCTTCTCTTTCTACAACCCTTTGCTCCTCAGGTAGCAAGTTATTACTATCAAGATGATTATAAATCTCTTCAGAGATGATATAAGTAAGCAGTTTCCATATTAACGACAGGCATGCTATGGGTCTGTAATTTGTAACTTCCTTTCCTTTAGTTTTGTCTTTCATAATGAGGATTGTTTTTCCCTTAGTTAGCCAATTGGGAACATTTCCTGAACTTAGACAATCGTTAAACAAAGTTGCTAAACGTTCATGGAGTGTTGTCAGGTGTTTAATCCAATAGCCTTGAACTCCATCTGGGCCAGGAGATTTCTAGTTTGATAGCTTCTTGGACTGTTTTCTTAGCATTGCTGTGGTTATTGTAAGATCGTTTTGTTTATTACTCATTCTTTCAACTTCTGAATTAACTTCTTTAATCCACTCAGTTTCATCATTATGCTTCACATCCTTTTCCCAAATACCCTTCCAAAAAGAAGCAGTTGGTTCAGCTTCTGGAGGCTCATCATTACCCCTTTCAACACCTTTTAATTGCTCGAATAGTTTCCCTTGGTTATTTTGGAATAGTCTATTTTGTTGGTATTGTTTACACCGTTTCTGATACCTTTTTATTTTTTCACTGTTGGTGGTTATTCTTTGCTTCAATTCTTCTATGACACAATTGATTCCCTTCTTGCGAATATGATATTTTTCCTTCAAAGTATCTCCAACCCTGTCCTTTTTAAGTTCTCCACTCTTGATCTTTTCTACTCTGCTCAAATCTTTTCTCAACTGATTGATTTTCAACTGAATTCTCTTTTTCCACCAAGGCTCGGCCTGCTCTTTCTTTTTCCTTCTCACTCTTAATCCAGCCAGTCGTGCGACAACATTTGCTGCTGCTTTCATGATATTATTGCAATCTGAGAGAGAATCTGCACGTAGGCAAGGGATGACGTTGTTTACCATCGCAGTGAGATTCCTTAGTTTCCTTCTGTCCAGAAGCCTGAGATTTATTGGGTCTTCAAGTGGAACTTTCTGAAGTTCTTCCTGTAGCATGTTTAAAATTTGTAAATCGTTATCATTCAGTCCTTCAATGTTCTGATCTATCGCTAAATGTTGATTCTCCTCATCGATAAGTACTTCAGGACTTTCATGCTCACTGTTTGAGAAGTCTGGTGCGAGAGAGCTGTCATTTTCTCTTCCATCAATGTAGCTTTCAGCTTCTTCATTGCGATCTGGAGAGAGGTCCTTATCAACTTCAGATTTAATTCTTTCTAACTCAAGATCCGATAACCGTTTGTTTGTTTTAATAGCTCTAGCTTGTCCTGCTAATTTCTGTTCACTCAGTTCAAATAGACCTATTTCATTCCAGATGTTTAATATTCTTTTCCTATAGTTTCGTTTGGGTAGATGAGGAGCTGTACTCTTGTAAAAACATTCCATCACCAATTTGTTCAATTCTTTAGTCCATTTCGTCCTGGCAGTAGTAGGATGACGGTCGGGCCTGCGCTGCTCTTCCACAGGACACCAACAGGACGTGGCACCTTCACTTGATGCTCCAGTACCATTTACGTCGTTGTTTCTTACGTTATTTAAATTCATTTTCACTCACTTATGAGGGTGGTTGGTATAGGGTATGCCTTCCCTAGTATTTTTATCGTGACACCATCACTAAAAGAAATACCAGCCAAGGCTTAAGGGCTTCCTCAACCCTGGTTTGAAATCAGAGTCTTCCTTCTCCTAGGTGGATTGCCAACCAAGGCTAATGAGCTCCACCTACCCTCCAATTATTATTATTATTATTATTATTATTATTATTATTATTATCATTATTATTATTATTATCATTATTATTATTATTATTATTATTATTATTATTCAATGGTCAATGTTCACTCGGCGGTGATGTTGACTGCCGGTTGACTTCTGGATAGCAGGCCAAATCCCTTGGCTTTAGGTATCCAGTACTTTTCTTACTATCTTTGCAGTTCCTAACAGGCAAGCTTTCTGTAAACGTTCTGTGCTGCACTCTATTTCCAATCTTCTTCAACCAGTTTTCAAAGTTCTTTCCAATCGTACCCAGAGCTCCAATGATTATTGGTACAATCTTGACTTCTCTTAAATTCCAGAGCCTCTTAATCTCTCTCTTCAAGTCTTGATAGACCTCGATTTTTTCCTTTTCTTTTCTTTCAATCCTGGTATCGAAGGGACAGGATATATCAATCAGCAAACACGATCGATCCTTTTTATTTTCAAAAACAATGTCTGGTCGGTTATGCTCCAGTCGATGATCTGTCTGTATGGGAAAATCCCACAATAACCTAATGTCTTCTGTCACAATCACACTCTCTACTTTATGGTTGTACCATCTATCTCGATGGTCTAATCCTAGTTTTTGACATAACTTCCAGTGGACAATTTGAGCTACCTTGTCATGTCTCCAGCCTTTATATTGTACTTGAGCTAGCTGTTGACACTCAGATACTATGTGCGCAATCGTTTCATCTGCTTTTCCACATAGTCTGCATTCTTTTGATACATTTTCTTTGTAAATGATGTTCTTTACAGAATTCGTTCCCACTGCTTGCTCTTGCGCTGCAAATATAGTGCTCTCTGTTTCTTTCTTTAATCCTGCATGTTTCAACCAATTCCAGTTCTTATCCTTATCCGTTAGATCTTTTGTAGCAGCAGCTGTTTGCCCATGCAGCGATTTATCCATCCACCCGTTCTTATGCTGTTCTTTATTCTGCCGTTTCCATACTTTGGGGTCTTTGATTTCATTTGATCTCAGTATTCCTTCCATTTCAATTGATCTCATTATTTTGTGGGCGTTGCTCATCACATACCATCCAAGACTGTTCTCCTCACTTCGTACAGTCTCTTCAGCTCCAATCAAACCCCTCCCTCCTTCCTGCCTTGCTAAATACAGTCTGTTCACATTGCTTTTAGGGTGGAACGCTCCATAAATGGTCAGTTTCTTTCTTGTTTTTCTATCAAGTTCTTGCAGTTCGTTCTTGGTCCAATTTATCAACCCTGCACCATACCTCAGCAATGACACAGCCCACGTATTTATTGCAATGATCATATTCTTTCCATTCAGTCTTGATTTAAGAATCTTTTTCAACCTTCGTAGGTATTCTTTTTGTACAAGCTCTTTCATAGTTTGATTCATAATCTCATCTATCTCTAGCATACCAAGATACTTATATCCTTCTTCGTCGACACTTTTAATTGATTCACCGTTTGGTAGCTGTATCCCATCGCTGTTGACAACTTTTCCTCTTTTCATTACGACCACTCCGCACTTCTGGACTCCAAACATCATACCTATGTCCTCACTAAAAACATTCACAGTTCTTACCAGTGAATCGATCTCATTTTCATCCTTTGCAAACAACTTCAAATCGTCCATGAAAAGGAGGTGATTTATTCTCGTTTTTCCCCTTTCAAGTTGATATCCAGCCACTTTCTCAGTATCATCGACATTGGCAAAAGACAAATCACAAAAAGTAGCGAGGACAGGCAGTCACCCCGGAAGATTCCTCTCTGAATGCTTACTTCACCTAATTCTTCTTTCCCTGCTGTTAATATCGTATTCCACCTAGGCATGCTTCTTCTTATTAGCTCCTTGAGGTTGTCTGCAACTCCAATCATGTTAAGACATTCTATTATCCACGAATGTGGCACCCTATCGTAAGCTTTACGATAGTCAATCCATGCAATGGAGAGATTTTTATGTTATTATTATCATTATTATTATTATTATTATTATTATTATTATAGTAATAGATTAAAGTGCATAATAGATTAATTAATTAATTAAGTAATTAAAAGATTAAAGTGCTTCTCCCATTTTGTAAATACATTTCAAGCCTTCATACCAGACAAACTATTTCACATCCCGAACTGGATACCCAAACTGTCACAGCCATGTATCCCATTCAACCTAGGTGCTCCTTCGTACATAGAAATAACCAACATCATAAGGCGAATGAAAACATCAGGATCACCCTGCCTCCTTGACCAGATTTCAGTCATAGTACTGAAAAGATCACCTTACTTGCGAAGCTATTTAACTAAATTTATTTCACAAGCATGGACAACTAAAACTTTCCCCAGTACATGGAAAAAGGCTGTAACTGTGCTCATTTATAAAAAGGGATCGACTGACGAACCCTGCAAATTTTCGCCCTATCACGCTTCAAAATGTCGCCTTAAAAGTTATGATGTCTTTCATAAGAAATCGCATCTTCGAGTTTCTAACTCAAAATGGTTATGCAGAGAATGATATCCAAAATGGATTTACACCAAAAGTGGCAGGTTCTCTGGAGCATACGTCTCATATGGCATATCTGCTAAACCATTCAAAAAGGAAGCAGCGATCAGTCGTTATCACCCTGAAAAATGCATTTGGCGAAGTACACCATAATCTGATCAAATGTATTTTAGAATGCCATCACGTCCCATTTGAAATCCAGAGTTTAGTTGAAAATTTATACAAGGACCTCCAAATATCGATCTTATCAAAAAGTTATCCTAAGCCATTCATACCTATCAAAAGGGGAGTTTTGCAAGGTGACTGTCTTAGTCCCCTACTTTTCAACATGATTTTCAATACTTTCATAACGTCAATAAGATCTCAAGAATTCGAACAGCTTGGTTACAAATACGCACGGCATTTGTCCCCACGGCATTGGTACCAATTCACTGATGATGCTGCAATCGTCACAGGGCAGCAGTATGAGAACCTGATACTACTGAATGCATTTACCAGATGGGTATCATGGGCAAATATGATAATACGTGTTGACAAGTGTAAAATCTTGGAATGCAGAAACAGGGTACGACTGCTGTCCAATTCCTTCCAAAATTGCGAACGAATAACTCTGTCATTTCACCTGCCAAGATCAATGAGCCATTTACGTACCAGGAAGACATTTCAACTTTCTTGTGAGAAAATTCCGCGAAATACTCACTGACATAGACAAACTACCCTTACACCTAAAGCATAAAATAGAGTTATACAGCAAGTATCTATTGTCCAAAATCAGTTGGGACCTCACCGTCGCGGACTTTGGCATGACTTGGGTTAAGCAAAATCTTGATAACATCTCATGCAGCTACCTAAGAAAATGGCTTGAAATTCCCCTCAACGGAACACTTCAAATTGTCACCTTGTCAAAAGAGAGATTCGGTCTGGACTTGATAAAGGTGTCAACGAAGTTTATGCAATGCAAAAATACCCGCAGAAATTGCCCGAAAAAGTCTCCAAATTATGATGTAAGATCTTTGCATCAAGCAACAGCTGAAACAAATATTCAATATGACACCCATGAAAGCACAAAAGAAGTAACAAAAGCTGTTAGATCTCAGCAAATTGCAAGGATTTCAGATGAACTAGAAAACCAAGTATACATAGTGAAACTGATGTGGTTACATGGCTCAGATTTATTCAAAACTCTTTGAACAGAGACCAGAGACATTTTTTTATATATACTCCATTAAAAATTTACAAGACAAATTACCTATTACACTACCTACTAATTACTCTACGAAACACTACAAGGACGATAATACCACGGGGAGCAATAGACTATGACAACCCCGTGGCCATTAACATAGAAAGAAATAAAAACTACTGGGTGAATCAAGAAAGAAGCACCACCCGCCCGCAAAGCCACACTCAAGAGCCACCAAACGATTCGCACAATTTGTTGCAAATTGACGACGCATCAAAGAGGCTTAAACGAGGTTTTTCCCAGGCCTCAGTTGAGAAATTTGAAATTAAAATATGGGACGAATCGGGCATGTGACCCTGCACCACGACTTCTCGAGCAAGCAGCACCCCTCCCCCGACCCACCCATTACATGAAAATAAACATAAATGCTACAAAAAAATCTACATCAACAAAACATAACTTTACAGGCAAGATACTTTACGATGACGTACTTGGTGGTTGTGCGAGGTTTAACAAGTTATGATGCGGTGCTAATCGAATCGACCAGTTTCATGGATGAATTCTAGAGTCAATTCTGGAATATTTTTGTTTGTTTTTGTTAAGATCATTGGGGAAGTCTTTGTCACCATATGATAAAAGATGCGTCAAGGGCTTGTTAGTTATGTTAACATATCCAAGTGGTCGCAGTAACGCAAAAACTCGTGCGAGAAGATTTCGGCGTTAATCTCAAAGGAAGGGCAAAGCAACAAAAAGTGTTCCGTATTCTCAATACCGTCGTTGGTAGGGCACATTGGATCGATGGTATCCCTAACATTGTGTTTGAACTTGTGAAAGTTCAACTTCCTTAGACCAACCCTAAGAAGACAGATTTAGCAGGTGGGGGCGGATTTTGGACAGTAGCTTTTTCTTAACAGTCGCAATGGTTGGTGCAAGCCTAATCTCTGGACATAGATCATTCCAATCAGGCAGACAACTGGGATGGAAGCTAGACTGAAATCTCTCTGTCCTTGCCCTAATTCGCCCAATGACATCCTGTTTACGAAGAGAATATTGCGACTGTTGAAGTTGCGGGATTGGATCAGTTGTTTATGCAGGGGACATGCTATTTAACATTTTATGAAATACTGTTAGGCATCTGCTCCATCTGCGGGAACTTAGTGACTCCCAACCAAGCTCGGCGTTAAGCTTTTCCCGCGAAGTTCCCCTCCATGCCCCTGTAACGGCTAGAGCTGCAGAATACTAAACGGACTCTAACTTTTCCATCAAATTTGATGATATGGTATTGCCAATAAATTCACACACCTTAGCCGGAATATGGTAGATAACATCCCAGTAATCCAAGTGGGGTCGCACATTGAGCTTGAATAGTGCATTAAGAGTATTTCTGGGCAGACACTTGGAGAGATATCTCAGCAGACCAATGCCTTTTCTTGTTTTGGAGATAGCTGCTTTAATATGAGCGGAAAAAGAAAGCTTCGAGTCTAGGACAACTCCTAAATGTTTGTGTTCTTCAATTTCGTCACTGGTATGTTATTAAAAAGAATTACTGGATGATGAATTTCAATTTTTGTCTTAGAAAATACCAATTGAACAACTTGTTTCTGTGGATCTGGATTAAACGAAATCTTCCAATCATAAGCCCATTGACTTATTAATTCTAGATCATGGTTTAAGTCATTCGCAGCTGTATTTGAGTCTTTCATTACGGTAAACAACGAGGTATCATCAGCAAAAAGTTTAACATTACACTTTAAGTCTGCAGGAAGATCGTTTATATACACTAGGAAAAACAAGGGTCCTAAAATAGAGCCCTGAGGTACTCCTGCCGAAATATCTCCCCAACTTGAACTCTGTCCATTCAGAAAAGTTCGCTGTTTTCGATCCTTAAAGTGCTACTGAAATGAAAAATGAAAATATTTCGAAATCTTTCTTTTTATCGCGAATGAGTATTTAGATGTTGCTGAGTAACACTGGGGTGTTTATTTGCTCATTAAGAGCCGCTAATTGCCTGTTTTGGCACCTTGAATATGCGATAATCGCGCCTTTCTGTTCGACATTCAAAACGCGGCCAGACAGGAATTTGAGGAATTTATGACGTATTCCATTATTATTATTATTCATTTATTTATTGTTGGATAGTAAAAGATAGCTACAGTATATAGCTAATTAATTCCAACTCTAAAAATTAAAATACAAAATAATCCTTTAAAATACAAATGATACTCAATAAAAACGTGGATAAAATATTTACATGCCATCAAAAATATATAGTACAAAAGCAGAAATCTAAAATTGTTTTATCATAAAAAGCCCAAATTCGGAATAAAAGTTCGGCATAATCTGCATGGACAATTTTCCCCGTACCAATTTTTGATCTTTGTTTTAAACTGACAAAGCGAATCCGAATTTCGTATCGTTGGTGGTAACATTTGCCACAACTGCGGACCTTTGAATCGGACGCTTTCTGTCCCGTTGTTAACAGATTTCACTCTGGGTTGTACAAATTCGTTATTATTACGTAAATTGTAGTGAATTGCATTTTCACAGAAGATTTCCTGCATAAATAAAGGGTTAAGCCCGTTTTTAGTTTTATAAATCTCTGTCATAAGTAATTGCAAGTTCTTTGTGTGAATAGTAACGGCACAGTCCTTCTCTAATAGTTCACTATAAGTAGATTCGGCATCCTTATAAGTAATTCTCAGAGCCCTTTCCTGTATTTTGTTAATCTTTTTGTTGAGCTGCCTGCTATGAAACATCCAGATTAAAGGGCAATATCGAAATTGGCTAGTGATAAAAGCTCTCATGAGGGTTCTTAGTTTGCTCTGATCCATATATGGCGATATGCGAGCAAGTGCGTAAAGTTTATTGCTAGCCTTTTGGCACAATTTCGAGACATGATTGTCAAAGGAAAGTTTGTTATCAATTTGAACGCCGAGTAGCTTCTCTTCAGAGCTATTTACAACTTCGGAATTTCCAATTCTAACAGTAACTGGATCATCGCTACTCTGCCCAAGAACCAAAATATGGCATTTATCTGCATCTAATTTCATGAAGTTGTCGGAAAACCATTTCAAAGCTACACTACAATCATGTTCAAGCCTATGAGTTATATTCCTCAGGTTCTTATCGCAAGTATAGATTGTGGTATCATCTGCATAGTTGCATACATCTAAATTTTGAATAAACAGTAAAAGGTCATTGATATAGATGTTAAATAATAGAGGTCCTAAAACTGACCCCTGGGGAACACCACGTGTAACGTTTTTCCAAGAACTGAATGACCCATTTACTTTGACTCTTTGTTGTCTATTTGTGAGGTAATCACTAATCAGTGTTAATGCTTCGTGAGAGAAACCGTAGGCATGCAATTTTGCAATCAATAGATCATGTCTGATACAATCAAATGCTTTGGAGAGATCCATCAATACAGCACCTGCCTTACCACCCTCATCAAGGCTAATTTTGAATTTTTCTAAAAGTCTTACAAGCGCATGCTGGGCACTATAACCTTTTCGAAAACCACAGAGAAGTAACGATAAAAAGGATGTAATATAAGCAACAATTTGTTTATCCATTATTCTTTCAAAGAGCTTTGAGACTGTAGGCAGAACGCTAATTGGCCTAAAGTTAGTCCTTGTATTACTTGGTCCATTCTTTGGAAGAGATGTGACATCTGCGCACTTGAGTTCATTGGGAAAAGACGATTGTTCAATGCAATCATTAAAGATTTGTGTCAAAGGTTCTACGCACACATCAGAATTAGATTTACGAATTTTAGGTGGGATGTTTTTATGCGTTGTAGCTTTCTTAGGATTTAGATCTCTAACCTCTCTGTCAACAGCATCAGGGGTAACTTTCTGAAAATGAAAGGAACCGACATTTTGACAGTGATCTTTGATTTTTAGAATGCTAGGATGATTAGAAAATTTATATACTGCCTTATCAACAGGATCAGTGATCCCTTCTGTTGTGTTTTCGTAATTAGAATTTTCATTCATGCCAAGGGAGTCCGTTACAGTGACGAAAAATTCGTTCATAGTTTCTGCTACCTCAACATCATTGGAAATAATAGTTTCATCTTCAATCAAAACTATCTTATTATTTGTTTGCAATTTGTCCGAGAAGAAATGTTTTACAGTTTTCCAAAATTTCTTATTGTCAGTAACAAGTGAAATGTCTAGGTTATTGTAATAATTTCTTTTCTCCCTTCGAAATAACTTAACACAGGAATTTCGATGTTTGCGAAATTTGTTCCAATTCTCAACAGTTTGATCTTTATTATATCTATTACGTAATCTGGTACGCAGATTACGTGGTAATCCGGTGGGCAGGATGATAAGGAACCAACAGCACGCGATGTGAATACAGTAGAATTGCTCATGTTTTGGAGGTAGATGGCCCAAAAAAGAAGCGAAAAACTGGGGGAAATATTTTGCTGTCTCCCTCGAATGATACCAATTGCATGAAAGGTAGTTAAATTCTGAATTGTCAATCCACAAGACGAGAAACAAAGATCGAAATGGACTCATTTCGTGAGCGAGCACAGAGCTCACGTCATCTACTCCTTCAAAATCTTCCGCTTAGGGTTCGATCCATTTCAAACGGACTGACTTCGTTTTGAGAATTGATATAAACATTATTGGAGCAACTGCAAGAGCTGTGAGAATGTGGAGAATAGAAACTGGTGCCATTCCCACAGTTTATGCTATACTGCTGGTGAGGTTCCAAAAAGCTCCCTTCCAAACGCGAACTCGATCCAACGTAGAGGGAAGAGGCACATTACTTCCGTAATGTTTAGTTTGAATTTATTTTGTACGTATAATCCATCGATGTTATTTTGGCTTTACTGAGATCATATTTGTTACTATGCTGAAAAACTATAAATAGTTGTTCTCATTTCAGATGGGAAATTGGTTTGGGGTCTCGCTCCTTAGGGGTACTTTGCTTTTATCAGGAGGGGGGGCTCTTAGGGTACGAAACGCAACACAAAAATAATTTCGTGCACGAAAATAGCTGTATCCAAAAATCACGAAGTCAGTTGAATATTCAAGTATTTGGTTTTAGTAGGACGATTTTGACTTTGTTTGTAAATACGGTTTCTTTACACGTTTTTTTATCAGAAACTAGAACTAAGATGGCCAAAATTTTTAGAAACTAAAGTACTATTTTCTGAGAAGCATTAAGAAACTTTGAAAGTCAAAAGCATGGATTTTACAGCAAATATATCGTTAAACCTTTATTCTTGAGCAATATTAACTAACCATTTGTGTTTTCAACATGATAGAACACTGCAGTACGTGATGTTTTGAATGTCAAGAACATATCTGCAGCAGTGTTAGCAACTATATTGATAATTCTGCATTCAAAAAATAAGAAACCAATTAAGAAACTTTTGGTACTTAAGTGGAAAGAATCTAATGTTAAATCAAGAAACTTTTAGCATTATGGCCTGATCCAACTTTCTTATAAAAACGTGTATCTTCTTTACTCTTCCCCATATTTGAGATCCAAAAAAGCATTAAAAATGATTTCAAGAACCAACAAAGGAAATCTTTGTCCACATTTTAGACCCAAAAATAATCTGAGCATCCTTATCCTAAAGATGCCATAGTACAGAGTACTCCTGCAGGG
Source organism: Aurelia sp. 4 Dawson et al 2005 (assembly GCA_964019985.1). Lineage (NCBI taxonomy): Eukaryota > Metazoa > Cnidaria > Scyphozoa > Semaeostomeae > Ulmaridae > Aurelia > Aurelia sp. 4 Dawson et al 2005. The sequence goes on along the minus strand of OZ026508.1, from coordinate 9,404,345 downwards.
GGGTATCACTTCAGAAGTCAACAGGGAGGAACACTCTGTAATTTCATACAATCTATCACAGTGTATTCATAATAAGGATGGAAATCACCATGATTGCAAGCAGACCAGTTCGCCATATGAGGGTCACTATCAGAAAATTTTCTTCATGAGGAACTCAATCTTCACACAGAGGAACCAAAACTGATGGTAACATGTCTCCCAATATCAAATTTGCAAGTGTCAAAATAACAAGCCCATAGGAAGCATGTATGTATTTATATTATATTTAACGTGGCTAGCCCGCGAAAGTCTGAGAGACTTATTTCCAGCAGGGGCCACAGATGTTTTACCATCAGTCCGCCGCAGCTACCCGCCACAGCTACCAGATTTCCCTCACATGGCTCTGGTCAACCCGGGCTAGTGTTACGGACAGCGACCAAACTGTCCAGCGTGGGATTTGAACCTACGGCCGTTCTGACCTTTGGTTTACGAGTCAGACGCCTTAACCTTCGGCCACACGCTCAGCAGAGGCAGGAGGGCTCAAGCCCCCCTTTAAGTTTGAAAGCAATGGTGCTACATCAAAAGAATTGATTAGATGTATTGTTCTCTATTGTTTTAAGAACCCAATCAGCAGCTGCTTTCTGCACCCCTGCAAAATAATGATATTATTTTTTGGAAAATCTCTGAAAAAGCTGTCTGTTAGAAAAGGAGGTACAGTTTTGTCGAGTGATAGGCTGAAGATCACAAGTTTATTCCCCACCAGAAGAGATAAAACAAGCTCCTATCATTGAAGAGGTATTCAATAATACACCTTGCAATGAAAAGAAACTAAAATCTTGTTTGTATGATTCCAAATTATTGCCTACTATTTGGGATTCTGGATCCTTTTCAACCTTCTTTGGCTGTCTGAAAATACGAGAAGGCAAATGCCCCTGGCCTACTAGATTTTGTTTCTGAAAGGTTTCCACATGCTTAATATCCATATCAACAGAAGATTGCAACACAACTATTGTAGCAAAATTGTTAAAATTTGGGGAGCAGTTGTCTTTCAAAACAATCTTATGATGGATAAAGAGAACAGGGAAGCTACACTTCCAGCTTCCATGAGGGCACTACAAAAATGTAAGAAATGTGGGCAATCACAGCAGAGGCATGGTTGTAGTGTGAAACAAACACAGCAATTGTAATACAGATTCATAGTTCTTATGCAAAGCGTCATTTATAACCTGAAATTATAAACTTATAACTGTACCATACATTAAAGTACCATACATGTATTCAAAAATAGTTTAATTGTTGTGTGCACACTGTTCTGAAGATTTATTTCTCATTTGGTGTGACTTTGGTATTGCTCTCTTACATGGTGGTAAAAGCATGCTGGCAAGGGTCTAGCATTGTCCCAATCCACAAACCAAACAGCCACCAAACCAGCCATTGATATGCAGCTGCTCATATTAACCTGCAGAAAAGCGATAATTATAAACACACCAAACATTTTGAAGCAGGGAATCCAAGAGTTTGTTAACATGAATGATGACCCTTTGCTTTCCATTATGAATAAATTTCATAAAGTAATTTCATAAGGAATTTCACATTTTAAAGTTGGGTGTGCAGCCCTTGGGAACACGGCCTATAAGATTTCCTATCATTAAAGTGTATCGAAAAATGTAAGCTGCAAGCTCTAATCATGGATGGTATTACTCATAAGAATATATACCCATGATCTTGCCAGCCACAGATGCTTGAATGTAGTCGAATGTCAATGTGCAGGATGTTTTTGATGATTATATACCTACTTTTTGTAATAACCTGGGAATTCTACTTCAAAATATCTTATTCTCTTCCTAAGGGGGGGGGGCTGGTACTGGACTCACATCTGGACAGGGGTGAATCCTTGACCAACCCACCATGCTCTGTACCCATTGAAACCAATAGATACTCTTATAACCAGAATTCCAAGGAATTTTGTGGATAGCCCCATTTTCAAGGACATTATTACTACAAATACAATTGCATGTCTTTTTTGAAATTTTTCATTGCAGAACTCACTTTCCTGACAGGTACATACCTGCCCGTCAATATTGCTGGGTACCTACCCAACCATCCCCCCAAGCTTTTCTTACGACTAAACAAGTGATAAGTTTGCTTTCTTTGAGTTTTAACCACTTTTTATTTATTTTGATATAATATAGATTATGAACAATACGAATTCAGATAGTTTATTATGGAGAAAATCTAGTTTTTATTCACAGATTTTCCGTTTGATTCACCTATTTCTCATACTGTCTTCCTTCGTGAGTTTTGAAAAAGGGGACCTGCAAACAACAGTACAGACTTATTCAGCAGAGCTAAAAAGTCTGGATGGTTGGTGATGCATTGGGTCTCCTCCGCTTTCCTGTCGAATGGGACCTTCCCAATTATTGCTTGCTGGACTATTCAAATCGGTACTCTCTCGCAGTTTCTAGACTGGCACATTACATTTTCTACATTGGCACCCATGGGAAAAGATTCTTCTTCAAAATCAAACAATATTGGACCATTAATAGAACTAATTTATGATCCTAGAACAGCACATAATACGACGTATTTGCTTGGCCTATGGTATTGGGGGAGGCAGGAGAACAACAAAGCACACAGGTCTTTGGGTCTTCATTTAGGCTCTTACTCAGAAATTGAGTGAAATAAACTAAGAAAAGCGAAGATTATGACGAAAGAAAACTGCAAAACATTTACCATAAGACCTACCTTACATACGTTGATTCCCTCACTTTGAACCTTGATTCTATCGATATCAATCAAATCGATATCTTCTCTGCTTCGTGTTCGTCGTCACTGGGCCTATCGCGCTGTACTGAGGATGCGAGAGGTTCGTCTTAATATGTTTCAAACGGCACTGCTGCTCCTCCAAAATTGCCACATTCGTCTTCTCTGTCAACCAGATGTTCTTTGTCACTGTTCTCCGCCAATATTAACTGAGAAATATCGCTGTTGTCCGATATTATTCACAGGAACCTGATCAATTCAGCATGCTTTGACAGTCACAACACACACATGAAATGATATGTGCCCATGGGAATACGTCACTCGCCCCAGGCTCTTTTCAATCGACCTCCCTCCAAATATCCCCCCAAAACTCACTGTTCCCCACCCCAGATATAAAAATTAGTGTTATTTTCGCAATCAGCGATGTTGCTTTCGTTAGGCTAACCGAAAAAGCAAAATTCTTCTTTTTTACTTCAGTAGCACTTTAAGGAAACTTTGAATAAGGGAAAGAAATTCCCCTGAGACGCCACATCGCTTTAGCTTATTAATCAAACCGTCCTGTCACACTCTTTCAAATGCTTTAGAAATATCAAGGTACACGGAGCGGACATCAAGGGGAGGATTACAGTCAAATGCATTGAAGATCGTATGCGTAATTTAAATTAATTGATTGACTGTAGAATCACCGGGACGAAAACCTGACTGATTCGGGTTAAGTAATTCATTTGTATCAAGATGCGAGTATAAAGAGTCGTACATAAGCTTTTCCAGTATTTTACCAAAAATTGGTAATAGAGAAATTGGATGGGAGTTCGCCTTGACATTTTTTTTCATTTTTCTTATGAACTGGCACTATATTTGCATATTTCCAAATTTTGGGAAATAAACCACGCCTCAAGCAATTCTTGAATATTATTTTAAGTGGAATAACTAATGAAGCATCACTTAATTTTATCATTCTGACAAATATTTCATCCCAGCCATGTGCTTTATTAGGATTAAGTGACCTTATGGTGCTCAGTATCTTTTCATCAGAGATGGGAAAATCACTTATCAGAGAAGAGGGTGCTGGAGCATCTTGTGGAAGTTGACTTCCTGTTTCAATTGTCGTACACTGGAGTATACGATATTCATTAAATATCTGTGCCTTTTCAGTAGAAGTTCGCTATAAATAACCCATTCTCGAGAAGAGGTGGTATTATTGGAATCTTTGTGTAGCTGCTGCGAAGGCGCAGTTGTTGCTGTTGTTGTTGCTGTTTACGAATTTTGAAACTTTGAATTGAACAAATAGCATGATAAGAAACGGAGCAGAAGAGGGGGCGTGTCGATGAAGAAAATCCAGTCGTGAAGCCACAAAAATGGGACTTCAAGCAAGAAACAGGCCAAACTGGTACGATATTTGTGTGCTAATATTGTAGTTTTCATCATTTCGTCATTTGCAACTGGATTAGGCCAGATAGATATGTAATTTGTTTGTTTTTGTTTTTCGTAGATTGTTATCTTATTTATCAGCTAATGTTGAGTTGATGCGAATATGCATAACAAAATGGCCGAAGTAGTCCTTATTGCTCGTCTCGCTGCATGAATACTCCACAGCGTTACAATAACAATCAGTGGTGTCAAGTCTGAAAGTGGTGGTCATAATGATTGATGCTCAGGGAAGTACCCTTGTATTCTTTTCTGAAAATGAAGTTGGATTGAAGTTGAACTTTTTTTGCTGAAAATTTGTTACCAGCGTGCTTTTAAGTTTTGTGTCTGCGGGCATGGGCCTTAAACTGCAGATGAGCAGCACAGTAACACATAAATTTTGTGAACAGCATTGACATAAGGATGAAAATTTGTTACAAATTGTTTTGAAATTTGTCTTTTCTACTGTATCATTGATTAAATTTTTGAAAAGCTTTGACATCTTCAGTATCTTTGAATTTGAAGTGACCCTGCCTTTTGTAAGATGTGAACCGAATAAAATTTAATTCTCACTGCCTGCTTTGCATGTGTTTTTCTGCTGTGCCTTGTATTTTGCAACATGTTTTGCAGCGCATTTTTAGTGTGTATTTTGCACAGTTTTGCAGCAGTTATTCTTGCCTTTTTTGTGCTTTTTGCATCTTTTCTTTGTTTTTGTCCCTTGATGTAATTTATTCAAAATGGAAGATTACTCTGAAAGACAAGAAACATTTTGTAATAGGTCAGAACCTATATTTAATCCACAAAGACTGCCTGAAAAATATTTATCTATGGAAACAAGGAAAAGACAGCCTACAGAAAAGGGGTTACAGTATCAACTTGAGTGAAAGCAAAAGAAACTGCTTGTTTTGTAAAGAAAATCACACTTTGGACATGTGCAAAAAGTTTTCAGAAAAGCCACATAAGGAGAAAAAGTCATTCTTCTTTTCAAATTATTTGTGTTATGGATGTGGTGTTAGCTCCAATCATAAAGTTAAAGATTGCAGATATAAAAAGTCTTGCAAAGTGTGCTCTGGACATCATCTGACATGTTTTCATAAGGAACCCACAAGTCAACAAGAAAGAGTTACAGCAAATTGTATTAATGTTTGTGGAGAAACAGATGAGAGTACATGTAGCCACTAATCTCAAATCTTCGCTACAGGGGAGTTCCAACGTGCACCACCAAAACCCGATGCCCAAGAACCACAGCAATAAATAAACAGGCTTTAGGCATATAATGATACGGTTTGCGGTAATAAATTAAGCACTAATTAACTTCAAATCAACAAAGTATGTGCATAAACGAAGCTTGAAAATGAAACGGTTGAGAAACTTACAAGAAATGCGTGCACTACGAATAACGAAGAAACGGAAACGAAATACCGAATAACTGCTTCAACAAGGGTACTGATACTCACAAACTTTATATCCTCGTAGCTAAAAGCTCAGCATATCCAAAGCATTTACCAAAAATCGCATCGCCAAAGGTTAGCTGCCAAAGATTCTTCCCTTCTTTGGTCTTCTTCTTGTTTTGCCCTTTTTTCTCTCTGTTTCTTGAAGCCCCGAAAGCCATGATTGCTTCGCTTTTATAGCCACAAGTATGAAAAACAATTATTCCCAATACAGAAACAACAAGGCGTGTCATTTTACTACTAAATAAAATAACAGACTAAATGCGACGTAAACAACTTAAATATGAAAAACAACTATTCCCAAGACAGAGACAGCACGACCCATCACTTTTCTACTGAATGAAAGTAACAAGGCTAAATGCAACGTAAACAACTTGAAACGAGAAAAACAACGTGATTTAAATACGCTGGGGAAAACAGGTCCCGTGTCCCTTGAGTACGTATTTAAACGTCACAGCAATGTACTGTAAAACAAAACTGTTCAGTACCTCTGGAGTAATAAATTTGTGCGTTAGAGTACAGAATATTCAATGATAGTTCCTGTATGGGTCAGGCCTAAGAACCAACCAGATAAAGAAATACTGCAATATGCTGTTTTAGATGATCAGTCAAATGTTGGGTTCATTTCATTGGCACTTTGTGACAAATTGCAAGTTAAAGGCCCTGAAACACAACTACTGCTGTCAACAGTTCAAGAGCAAAATGTTTTGATAGACAGTAACCGTGTATCTGAAATAGAAGTTTTAGACTATCAGAGAGAAGAGTGTATAGAGTTGCCTCCAATGTTCACTAGAGAAACAGTACCTGGTAGTCACCATCAAATTCCCAAAGCAGCAGTTGTTAGTAAATGGAATCATCTTCAAACTGTTGCAGACAAACCAATGCCTTGTAATAGTGATATAGAAATTTCTTTACTCATTGGAAATAACTGCCCCAGAGCAATACGTCCTAGAGAGGTTGTTGTTGGTGGAGAAGATGATCCATATGGACAGAAAGCTTTATTAGGTTGGGGGGGGTAATTGGTAGGATATGCAAATCACAAAATGATGATAGTATGCAGCACAGATATTGCAATAAAATTTTGGTTAATGAAAGAAGTAGCAAATTTGTATTTCCTACCACAGTTAAAGAGACCTTAATCCTTAAGAAAATCCTTGCAATTTTAGAGTCAGATTTCAATGAAGGCAGTAAGAAAGGAAAATCCTATTCAGTACAAGATGAAAGGTTCCTGAGGATCTTGGAGGCAAACATGAAAGAAAGCTCCAAATGGCCATTATGAGATGCCACTTCCATTGAAGTCAGACAATGTAAATTTTCCTAACAACAGAGCACTTGCTGAAAGAAGATTGTGGCAGCTGAGTAGAAGATTTAAAAGCAACAAAAGATTTCATCATGGTTATCAGGAGTTTATGGCAAATGTTCTTGACGACTGTGCAGAAAAAGTTCCAGAAAATGAACTGAGTCTCCAAGGAAATCTGATCAACTATGTCCCACACACAGGAGTTTATCACCCAAAGAAAAAGAAGATACGAGTTGTTTTTGATTGCTCCGCGCAGTATGGAGGAGTTTCACTGAACCAACAGCTTCTGCAAGGTCCAGATTTGGTCAATGATCTCGTTGGAGTCCTATTGAGATTCAGAGAAGAACCAGTTGCTTTCGTTGCAGATATCAAAAGCATGTTCCACCAATTTTATGTTGCAGAGCAACATAGAAACCTACTTCGTTTTCTTTGGTGGAAAGAAGGGGACCCTAAAAAGAATTTGTTGAGTGCAGATTGAAAGTTCATCTTTTTGGAGCTGCAAATTCACCAGGTTGTGCAAATTTTGGCTTAAAGCGGGCAGCTGATGAAGGGGAGGAAGAATTTGGCAAAGATGCTGCAAATTTTATACGAAGAGATTTCTACGTTGATTATTATTATTATTATTATCGATTTATTTCAAGTTGGCAACTTACATAGCTATGTGAAATTAAAAAGCTAATTCAAGCCAACAAATTAAATGCAATGTTACATAGATATATACAAGGAAAACAAGTCAATAAAATTACAAAAATTCATATCAATGTACAAAGTTCATATTAAAAATGGTGTAAAACTATAAAAAGCCGAGCAGAGGAATACACTGCCTGCAAAGTCTGCAGAATGATGGTCTTAAGTCAGTCACAACATCTGAAGAGGCAGTATCTCTCATTAAGAACAGCCAAGCAGTCTGTGCAAAAGCTGGACTTAAACTGCACAAGATCATGAGTAACAGAAGAGATTTTCTTGAAGAAGTTCGCAAAGAAGACCGTGCTGAAGAAGCAAGGAATATTGATCTCAAAATTGATCCTTTGCCAACAGAAAGAGTTCTTGGAGTGTCATGGTGTGTAGAAAACGACAGTTTCAACTTCAAAATTGAATTCAATGATCGTCCATGCACAAGAAGAGGAATATTATCCACAGTTAGTTCTATCCATGATCCGTTAGGCTTTGCTGCTCCCGTGGTATTAAAAGGAAAGCAAATTCTACGGCAACTTTGCAGAGAGAAGTTTGATTGGGATAGCCCAGTGTCAGAAGAATTACGTGTCATATGGAAAAAGTGGCGACAAGAAATAATGGATCTAGAAAAGGTGGAAATCAAGCGTTGCTACAAGCCTGAGGATTTTGGGCGAAATAAGCTTGCAGAGTTGCATCATTTTTCCGATGCCAGTCAATATGGTTATGGTCAGAGTTCATACTTGCGATTAGTTGATGAAAGTGGAAAAGTTAGTTGTTCCTTTGTAATTGGCAAGGCAAGAGTTGCTCCTTTAAAGAAACTTACAATTCCAAGGCTTGAGCTGACAGCAGCCACAGTATCTGCCAAGATGAGTGAATTCGTGCGATCAGAGATTTCGTACCAGAATGTCAAAGAGTTTTTCTGGACGGATAGCAAAGTTGTCTTAGGATAAATAAAGAATGAATCTAGGAGATTTCACACATACGTGGCAAACATAGTGCAGCAAATTCGAAGTGTTACAGATCCAGACTCGTGGTTCTACGTTGAATCAAATGAATATCCAGCTGACATTGCATCCAGAGGAATATCTGCAAAAGAACTATCGCATTCAAGCTGGTTAAATTGCCCTGAATTCCTGAAAAAAAGATGGTTCATTTACTGTGGACACAAACGTTTCATATAAGATAGCTGAAGATGACCTTGAGGTGAAAAGAGGGACCGTCTTGAAATCAACTGCCATCAAACCATCCAGTTTCCTTGAAATTAGCCTTCTGGAACACATATCTAATTGGAAATCAGCACGTAGAGCTATTGCATTGTGCATGGAGTTAAAAGAAAAACTGAAAAGCCAGAGTCACAGGAGCTCAAACAAACAACAGGATAAGGGAAACCAATCATCAAAGATGCAAATCTCTCTGGAAAAGCTTCAAGCAGCTGAGAAAGTCATTTTCAAAGGAATTCAGTATGAAGCCTTTAACAAAGAGCATGAAGTACTGCGTGTCGTTAGCAAGCCAGGAGAAGAGTTAAGTCGAGATCAAGCTGGAAAAAGGAAAGATGAAATAAAGAAAACAAGTTCATTGTATTGTCTTGACCCTTTTTTAGATGAGGACGGCATTTTACGTGTTGGTGGAAGAATCAAGAGAGGCAATGTACCACTTGAATTAAAGAATCCAGTCATTCTTCCTAGAAAGGGTCATGTTACAGAAATGATAATAAGATATTATCACAATAAAGTCAATCACAATGGCAGAGGAATAACACATAACGAAATTAGGCAGAGAAGCTATTGGATAATTGGTGGTAGCTCCGCAGTTTCACATGTCATTAGCAAATGCGTTGAGTGTAAAAGAAAAAGAGGTCACTTGCTGAATCAGAAGATGGAAGATTTACCTAAAGACCGTTTAGAGGAGGCTCCCCATTTACGTATTGTGGAGTCGATTTCTTTGGGCCTTTTGCCATCAAGGAGAAAAGAAGTATTGTAAAACGTTACGGTGTCATCTTTACCTGCCTTGGCTCTAGAGGCGTCCATCTAGAAACAGCAAACACACTTTCTACATCTTCCTTCATAAATTCATTGAGTAGATTTCTCAACCGCCGTGGTCCAGTTAGGAACATCCGTTCAAATTTTGTTGGTGCGAGCAATGAATTGAAGAATGCATTGAAAGAGATGGATGAAGAGAAAATAAGTGCATATTTGCATGAGAATAGCTGTGAGTGGATACCTTTTCAATTAAACGTCCCACATGCTAGTCACATGGGAGGGGTATGGGAACGCCAAATACGAACTGTACGAGAAGCCATTCAAACAACTTTGATGAGAGCAGGAGAGCAGTTAGACGACGAGCCATTCAGGACATTCATCGCAGAAGCTGAGAATATCGTTAATTCTCAGCCATTACCTTTTAGTAATCTTTTTTCACCAGATGCTCCGGAACCACTGACGCCGAATCATTTACTCACCATGAAATCAAAGATTGTGCTGCCTCCGCATGGAAACTTTCAACGAGAAGATTTATACTGTCGGAAACAGTGGAGGAGAGTTCAATTCTTAACAAATGAATTCTGGTCAAGATGGAGACAAGATTTCTTGCAAAATCTCCAAACACGACAGATGTGGACCCATCCAAAGAGAAATTTAAAGATCAACGACATAGTAATTTCTAAAGAAGAAAGTGGATGTCAAAATCAGTGGCCACTAGCTAGAGTCTATGAGGTATACCCGAGTGAAGATGGACAAATCAGAAAATGTAAAATTCTGATGAGTGATAAATCATTAGATAACCAAGGAAGACGTCAGTCAAAGCCAGTTTATTTGCAAACGGCCAGTTCACAAGTTGGTGCTTCTGTTAGCGGTCGAGGACCAAGAGGAACAGAATTTAAAAGAATGACCAGGGATTCCCCGTCGGAGAGCCAAAAAAAGACAGTTGTTTTTAAGTAACTATAATAAACATAGTTAGAGGAGCCATGTAGCTGCTGCGAAGGCGTAGTTGTTGCTGTTGTTGTTGCTGTTTACGAATTTTGAAACTTTGAATTGAACAAATAGCGTGACAAGAAACGGAGAAGAAGAGGGGGCGTGTCGATGAAGAAAATCCAGTCGTGAAGCCACAAAAATGGGACTTCAAGCAAGAAACAGGCCAAACTGGTACGATATTTGTGTGCTAATATTGTAGTTTTCATCGTTTCGTTATATGCAACTGGATTAGGCCAGATAGATATGTAATTTGTTTGTTTTTGTTTTTCGTAGATTGTTATCTTATTTATCAGCTAATGTTGAGTCAGTTGATGCGAATATGAATAACAAAATGGCCGAAGTAGTCCTTAATGCTCGTCTCGCTGCATGAATACTCCACAGCGTTACACTTAGCCTTGTTTAGGACTGTATTAATTAAGGACCAATATGCCTTACGAGAAGTCGCAGGGTTTGTTAAACTTTTTCCTGCCTTCAACAGGTAATTTCGTTTGGCATCCTCGATCAGTTTCCCACCTTCAGATATCATTTTCTGCATTCGCTCTAGTTTGTCATTTGGCTGGCCTCTACCCACGAAACTTCCATAGGCATGATTCTCTTTCCTCAAAAAGTTTTTGACATTCTGGGTTATCCAAGGGGCCTCGGGAGGTCTAATTGTTTTAACTTTGTTAGGTATAAAATTGGTATAGATGTTTAGCAAAACTTCATTGAGAGGTTCAACTTGTTGGTTAGGGCATGTCATATTTTCAAGATGCTCATGCCAACGAAACATTTCAATGCTTTTCATGATGGCGACCAAATTGGCCTTGTCATAATACTAAATCCTTCGTTTATAGGGAGGCAGTTTTACATTAGAAACAGATAATTTTCCATAAACTGGTGGTGACATTTTTCGTGTAGTGACGGCTGAACACCAGATTCGACAACGAGGTTAGGCTAATCAGTAAAAATCAAGTCAATGCAGGATCTTGACTCGCCCATGAAATGTGTTGGTTCTGAAATCAACTGGTGAAGGCCTAGATTGGACGTTAACGACTCGAAGTGCTTTCCTTCATTATTTTCAATATCATCTTTCTACCACTGAGCTGATCGACAGTTTAAATCACCGGTAGTGATGACGCAAAATGGATTTTCAGCATGCATTTTGGATAGCGTCAGTTCAAAATTAATAGTGAAGTTATCAAACTCACTCTGGTCCCGACTTGGACTTCTAAGATAACGGTGAAAAAGTATTTTTTCCTATTTAATTGGATCTCATACACAATGCATTCAGGGAGAGTCACCAGGTCAGAACGTCTTTTTGATGCAAGGGAATCTCTGATGTACAGCCCAACACCACCTCCCTTCACGTTTTGTGGATGGTTATCTTTAAATCAAATGGCTATCAATCGAGTAACCTTTGAGCGCTAACCTTTCTTCTTCAACATTGCTGTCCAGTTGCGTTTCTACAATCCCAATTAGGTCATAGTTATGAACCGAGTTGTATGCCTCTTTAAGGGACACCAGAGACATCCTACTAGGTAACATCTATAACTTCGTAGTAGGATATCTGAACAATACCCTGCCGACACTTAAAAAAATGACCATGTGGGAAGAAGCATCATGATACATTTGCCTGGCTTGTAACAGTAATGCCCAGTCTCTAATGCATGTCGTCTCTGGCTGTCAAATACATCTGCAACAAGGGCGTTACACTTGGCGTCATAATTCCATCCTCGCCAACATCACGAAGGCACTTGTTGGATTAAAAGATCTTCAGATATATGCTGATCTTCCAGGGTATGTTTCTCCTACCTCTGTAACTACAATCCTCGCCAAAACCTCTTGACACAAAATAAGATTTTCGGCATTTTTCGAAAAAATCACAGCTCCTTCTAATTCAGCTGAAATATTTTTGCAAACCCCCCTTCCCCCCAAGTCAATGTTGATTGTCTCGACTCAGGATACTTGCTGCATGATTTTGTCTACGTTACAGATATCAGCAAAATTGACTTGGGGGGCAAAGGGGGGCATTTGCTCTTCAGATCTACATTTTTCCGTTTTGTGCCAAGGGTTTTGGCGAGGATTGTCTGAGGTCGAGTGAATGGAGGTATGCATGTTTAGGCATGTAAGACCTGCACAAAAAACAAGTAAACGCGCGGAAATCATTGAAAACTCGAAGGGGTATGTCTGCCTGCAAGACATAGTCATCGCAAACTATTTCCATAACCACCATCTTCTGACTGGAGGGTGCGGCAGTGTCAGCATCAAAAATATAAAAAAGAACTGAGAAGCTGATCCCTTGCTCAGGCTCTTTCTATGTGTTTTGTTATGCATTGCATGGAAGAGCAGTCATGCTACAATACTTGTATGAGGTTGTGAGAGCTTTTACTTTCATTTTGTCGAAGTTTTGAATGTTTCCATCAATTGAAGGTGGCTGGTTTTCAGTTCAAATTCAGACTGTTGGATAGCAGAGTGTGGTCCCACCTCGAGTTATACCACGGGTCACAGCACGGGTCACAGCACGGGTCACAACCCTCCTAGATGCTGAAATGCACTTTTTGCTACAGAAAACCACGGGTCACACGGGTCACACGGGTCACACCTGTTTTCATAAAAAAGTAGTATGTACTATTTTTATATAAAAATGAGTGTGACCCGTGTGACCCGTGTGACCCGTGCCAATTTCTATATAATTTCAATGGATATCGCCCTTTAGTAATGTGACCTGTGGTGTGACCCGTAGTGTGACCCGTGCCAATTTCTGCAGTATCACTATGCTAGTCTACTAAGAAACCATCATTTCATAAAATTGATGCTATTTGGCTGCCAGTACACGTGTTTAGTTTGATTGAAGGTGGAAATTCTATGATTTCAGAGCCATAGACCATCCCCATTCATTTCGTGACGTCAAATTGAACGATCAAGATCACTAATCACAAAACAGACCTCATATCTGGAACAAGCGCCATCGAATTATTACCATACAGCTGAAAAAGTTTACATTTGAGCTCTTCCAAAAATTTTTGCCCTCGGACAATCCTTGCCAAAACCTCTTGACACAAAATAAGATTTTCGGCATTTTTCGAAAAAATCACAGCTCCTTCTAATTCAGCTGAAATATTTTTGCAAACCCCCCTTCCCCCAAAGTCAATGTTGATTATCTCGACTCAGGACACTTGCTGCATTATTTTGTCTACGTTACAGATATCAACAACATTGACTTGGGGGGCAAAGTGGGGCATTTGCTCTTCAGATCTACATTTTTCCGTTTTGTGTCAAGGATTTTGGAGAGGATTGTAGATCATTAAAAAGGCCTGATTGACCTAATATTAGTCCACTGCAAGAAAAATGTCGTCGTGGTTGAATTAACATGTGGATTCATAACAAAAGTAAGGGGGAAAAGTGAAAGGAAACAGACCAGCTGTAATGAGACGCTTCAAAACTTGAAGGCCAGATACAAAAACGCTACTTTCGTAAATCTAAGTATGAGCGCTCTGGAACTAATCGGTAAAAACGATTCTGGATTCATTATGTTTAGTATCTTTGCTCCAAATGCTGCTCCAGAAAGTTCTTGCTTCCTCTTTATCAGGGCTCTCTCCGCCTCCATCATCGCCATTCAATTCTTTGTAAGTAAGTGTTTTTTTCAACTTGGCAAAAAAGTGTCCTTTTATTCAACAAATTTATGGTCACGATTTGAGTAGTAAAACAAGTACTTGCAATATAAAACCCAAGTTCCTTCATATTAACGAAAGATTAAATATTCCATGCTTGTTTTCCCGATTCCAAAAGCAGTTTCTGATCGTAAGCTATGTAGGTTTGAAGTTAGGAGCCTCAAAGGATGGACATATTCCACAGGTGGAATGATTGAAATATTCCACATGATGTAACTTTTCATCCTGTGGTGCCCTTTCAATGAAATTTTGTCCACTTGTGACGGAAGTAATTGCCCATATCTTGAAGCAAAATAATTTTTAATTTGAGCACAGAAGGAAGACTTATTCCACTTAACGCGCTATATCTAACTGTGCCAAAAGCACCCAGCCCATGGCATTCATCTGTATTGGAAGTGACAAGAGTGGGAAATTTTGTTTTAGTAAGACGTATCAGCGCAGAAAACTATTGATTTATTCCCTTTAGAGCCATCAAGGATGCCGTAATTCTAATAAAAAATAACAGTAAGCTACACTTTTGCTTGAGGAAGCTAGACAAGCGGCTTTTGGAATATTTTATCGAAAATCGCTCTCAAACGTATTCTCAAGCCTCGAGTCACTTAAGTTCAGTTTACTAGCATTTTTATCATCTTATAATTGCAACAAAGTGCTCTTAAAAGCTTCTTTAACTATTTATGATAAAAATCAACAACACTCTCCAGAAATGAGCTATTTATCTTATGAAATTTGTATCCTTATATGCTCTAATAGCTTTCAATCTATGCTTTTTGGACTTTTCACGGTATTACAGCAATATAATTATCTTTTTAAATAATTCAAGATTATATTTTGATGATAACCGACTGACTGAAATTTATTTGCCTTTCATTGTGATTTCCAACGGAATCGCTCATCCTTTGGTGCTCCTCGGACCAGATTTTGTAAATTCAGTTATCTTGGATAGTATTTCAAAGATCAAAAATTATCAAAACAATTTTGAGAGGTCCAAAATTGAAATTTTGTAAACTAGGGTATTTTGGAATATAGAATCCAAATACGCTCCTCTCAATAACGTAATATTCTAAAGTGCCACTAAACCCGTCTTTGTCCGAAGATATAATCCGTTAAAGTCAAAATTGATCTCTTTAGGACAAAAATACTGATTTTCAGATTTTTCGAATGGACACTTTTTGCCAAATTGAAAAAAACACTGGCTTAAAATCTATTCTGGTCTGTGCGAAACAACTGATTTTCTCGAAACTGTTTTATTTTTTCGTTGTACCGCTTGATCTATGCTGCTTTTGCCTTGATTCTTTGCTTGATTACCACCTTCACATGATTCAATCCTTTCTCTTTCAGCCAGTACTTCCTTTTCAAATCATCTTTATATTTGTTTTCAATAGGATGACCAGATTTCAATCTTTCAATTCTACTTAGATCTTGTTTCATTTGCTCAATTTGAGTTGTCAATCGTCTTTTCCACCATGGTTTTTTCTCACCTTGGTTGGCTCTTTTGTCATGCCCAGATTCTCGCTGACGATCACATCGGTCGCATACATTAGGTCATTTGTCGTTGTGATGGTATCCGTATGCATCTTTTTAAGTACTTCATTTACTTCCTTCTCTTCCTTCAAAATCTGTTCCTTGTTTAATTTCTTGAGTGATTGTAATGGTTTTCTCTGTCTTTCATTCATTATAATTTTCAATCATTCGACAATTGCTTTTTCATTCTCCGTCAATGATTCATCTTCAAATTGCTCAGTTCTTATAGTTCCTTCATGTACCTGGTGCAAACTTTCTGCATTTAAGTTTGGGTTATCATTGTCACACTGTTGATTTAACTCCGGTATGTTTCCATCAGTACATAAATACATTTACATCATTTGCAGCACTATCTCCGCCAGTTTCTTTTCCCACAATTCTTCTCTTGATCCTCTCAATTTCCAATTGAGATAGCCATCCCTTCTTTTTTTAATTTGCCTTACCTGGTCCATCAACCGTTGCTCTGAGATCTCCAGCATGTCTTTCAGCCTCCAAAATTCGGCAAGTTTTTTCCTGTATCGTCTTTTCTCGGGTTTGCGTCTCAAATAACATTCCACGCTACTTCATTTTCATCTCGTGTCCACTTCTTTCGTCTGGTTCCAGCAGTAGTTGGATTACGACCGGGCCTACGCTGCTGGTCCGCAAGGCACCTGCCAGGCAAGACTACTTCATCGTTGATTCCATACGCCGTTTTCTTCAAGATTAATATTTGACATTTGCACTCTTTCAAGGATAGTGTTTTTCTTTTTTATACTCAATATAAAAGTTACAATAACAAAATTACCTACTACGCTACCTACGAACTACTATACAACACTACAAAAACGATGCCAGGAGGAGCAATGGATCCTGATTACCCCCTGGCATTTAACGTAGCCTAAAAATTACAACTAAATATTAAATACAAAGTGCTAAATATAAAGAAAAACAAAATACTTTTTACGAATAAATACTTGAGCTAGTTTCACACTGGATGTCAGGCCAACATGGGTGATGATAGTGCAAATTTTCAAAATTATTTGTAATCAAAATGGATAATCGTTTACACTACGTAAGCCTTACATCAAATGTGAAAAAATGTTAAATTTTTCTGTTCTTGCTCTTATTCGCCCAACGACATCCGGATTGCGAAGAGAGTAATTCGGCTTCTGAAGTTGAGGCACTGGATCCATAGTCTATTCAGGCAACAGATTATTCATCATTTTATAAAACAAAATATAAGGCGTCTACTCCACCTTCGGGAACTCAGTGATTCCCAGCCTAGCTCTGCGTAAAGCTTCTCTCGTGATGTGCCCCTCCATGTTCCCGTAACGGCTAGAGCAGCAGAATATTGAACAAAGTTTTTTTGTCGAACGAGAATAATGACACCAAATGGGATACGCTAAACATACAAAACTCGAAAATGTAAACAAACATAACTAGTCTAGCGGCTAGTATCACGAGAGATAGAAGTCTCGTGGAGCTTAGTGCAGGGAAATACACAGGTTTTTCTTCAATTTTTGTATCAGTATGGTTTGAATAGACAAACAAAAGAAGAAATTGCAAGTAAAACAATGCTTTGGATAATCCATTGAACCAGGAACAGCAAAAACATGTGGGAGAAAAACTACATAAAGTATTGATGGTCTGAAAAAGGAAAAGGGTTCTGCAAAATGAAGAAATATAAGTGAAGGGACGCTGTTAAATAAAGGTCTTTAGAGAATTGGAAGCCGTTTCAGAGTTACATACGAATTTGCAAGGAAAACCTGGTCTCAGGGGTATTTGTTACAAAGAACTGTGCAAATAGGATAACAAGTCCTCAATGCAAATAAAACAACAAAAGAAAAACCCGCGCGACCAATTTCGATAGCCGTATACGGCGTGACATAGTGAATCAGACGATTTCGCTAAAGACGGCAGCGAGGAACCCCCCACCAAGACACATCGCGCTCGAATTGTGAAACTGTGACAATCAAATTGAAATTCGATTAAAGGGCGCAATGCATCCTAGCAAATAGCTCCCCAGCGCCATCCCCAGCGCAACTGTCTATTTTCTGGCTTTTGAATTTAAAGTAAACTTTGCTGGATGTTACGTTGTATTATAGATACTGTTTGCCAGACTAATGTGTCAAAAGTTAAATGTCATACCAAAAAAAAACCATCACATTTATTCAACACGAAAACCAGTATCAAGGGCTCACCCCTTTCATCATCTCAAAAATAACTATTCCTTCTCCACTTCTCCATCCTGTTCTTGATTGCCATCTTCAGAAACTATAGTGGATTCATCGTTACTGTCTTCAGCACAAACCAAAGCCATGATATCATCAACTGTGTCAAAGAAGGAAAATTTTCCATTAAACTTAACACGGGGTCGGCAATTTACATCCGCGAATGCAAATGAATCTTTATGCACCTTGAGCAACTCATTGGCGGCAATAATGAGATTAAGCCTTAAGTTTCGTCAAATCTAAACGAATTTCAACTTTATTTGATTTCTTTCTAGCTCGATAAATTGCAGTTCTGTGTCGCCACGTTGTTAATCGCACAATGACTTGTTGTTTTGCTTTTCATTTCATTTTATCATATTTTAACACAAAACCCTATCAGCTAAAAAAGAAAAGAGAAACTATACAAATGTCTATTTACATATATATAAATCTTACAACTTTGCTGGTCTTCCTAGGGATCGTGCTTCGGGAAGGATGCTAATTTTGTAGGAATTCCTTCAGTTTCCTTTTGAATAGGGTGATAGTGGAACTTGTTCTGATTTCTAATGGGATTTCATTCCACGTCTTTGCACCAGAATAGAAAAAACTGTTTTTGGAGAATTCTAGGTTCTGCCTTGGAGTGTCAATATCTAACTGATTTCTTGTTTGATAACTAGATATTTGAGATCTGGTAACAAGTCTCCCTCTTAAGTTGTCCGGGCAGAGGCCATTCATTATTTTATAGATCATCACGGCCCTGTCAAATTTTATCAAGTTTTGGACTGAAAGCCAATTGCATCTCCACCCATCCTTTAATCTAGAGCCTTCTATTAGCGTTCGTGCTCTAGTTTGCAGACGCTGAAGATGATCAAGCTTTGTGTTTGACAAACTGCCCCATAGTTCATCACTGTATCTCAGATGACTCTCAAGCAGTGCCTTGTACACCTGATCCAATTTTGATTGCGGTAGTATGTTCTTTAATTTCCGCAGGGACGAGAGAACATTTTTAATTTTACCTTTGAGGTTTTTATATTGCTCGTTCCATGTAAGGTTTTCGTCCACTGTAATTCCAAGGTATTTGACTGTAGTTAATAATAATTTGACTGTAGTATGAAGTTAATAAAGTAGCCCTTTTAGAGGCCTGGGACTTGGTACCCCAGTCTAAGAATAGCACAGGCGTGATTGTACAATTTAGATCCACATCGTATATCTTTCAGCGTATCAACTTGCCTGTGATAACCAAATTTCATGTCAGTGCCACAATCTGAAACAAAGAAGTGTATAAATAACCCCTTTGGAGGTCTGGAGCCTAGTACCCCATTCTAAAAATAGCACATTGGCATTTTTCAATCCATATCCACATCTTATCTTTTTCAGCGTATCAATTTGCCCATGAATACCAAATTTCATGTCAGTACGACAATCTTCAACGAAGTTATTAAAATCACCCTCTTAGAGGACTGGAACCTAGTATCCCAATCTAAAAATATAACAGGAGGCATTTTACAATTTATGCCCACGTCTAGTCTTTTTCAGCGTATCAACTTGCCCCTGACAACCAAGTTTTATGTCCGTTCCACAATCTGCAACAAATTTATCAAAAGAGCCCTTTAGGAGGCCTGGAGCCTAGTACCCCAGTCTAAAAATAGTACGAGGGACATTTTGCAATCTGATTTCATATCATCTCCTTTCAGCGGGTCGACCTTACCAAGAAACAAAGTTTTAAGTTGGTACCACGATTGGTCACAGAGTTATATGAATAGCCGACTTAAGGACTTGCACCCACATAGCCCCACTATCTAAAAATAGCCCCAGGGGGCATTTTCAGGTTTGCTTCACACCCTGTCTTTTTCAGCATGTCAAACTGCCCCTCTTCACCAATTTTCATGCCCATAGCTGAGTTTGCACGATTTTTATGACTGGATTCTGTACTATACCGTGTGCTTCCTATCGCTTTCTGCACGTGATGACGTCAAACAGCAACACTCGCTCCAGTCTTTTTGTCGGGCAAGATGGCGGCGGTCAAGAAGCAAGATTTGGAGGTAAAAAGCGGCGAAATAACGGCATAAAATAGCAGGTAAATGTTGGTTTTGCTTTCATAACATTGTTTTAACCCCAAGACAAGCTAAATTGAAAATTTCGATTTTTGAGTGAACTTCCCCTTTAATAAATACTGGTTCTTCTATAGTCAAACTGTCAAGCCTTAACAAAAGGCCTTAGACAGAAAGTACTTTCCTAAGAATATGCGCTGTTCCAAGGAGGGCAGAATTTTGAAGTACTCGCATGTCTGTCCGGATATCTAGTTGCTCCAGGAAGTATGTCAGCTTCTTTGGAATTGATCCTAATGCTCCAATAACAATGGGTACAACCTTAACTTTTGCAGCTGAGCATCCCCACATTCTTGATATTTCTATTTTCAGTTCGGCATATTTAGTTATTTTTTCAACTTCCTTATCTGCGACATTCTTGTGTGCAGGTATTCCAACATCTATTATGAGACATTCTTCTTTTTCGACGTCATGTACAATTATATCTGGTCTTCGATGTTCAATTTCCTGTCTGTTTGGATATCAAAGTCCCATAGAATCTTTGGCTTACCAGTTTCAATTAAAACTTTCTCTGGTACATGATTGTACCACTCGTCGGAAGCACTATATCCAAACTTTCTACATAGTGACATACTGTCGGCAACAGTTGTGTTTTTATATTATTATTATTATTATTATTATCATTATTATTATTATTATTATTATTATTATTATTATTATCATTATCATTATAGCAAACTAAACCATCATTCAAACCATCTTTCAACTAAACCATTATTATTATTATTATTATTATTATTATTATTATTATTATTATTATTGTTATTACTATTATTATTATTATTATTATTATTATTATTATTATTATTATTATTATTATTATTATTATTATTATTATTATTATTATTATTGTAAGGCAAGAGGGCAGACGTGCCCTAGTGGGCTCCGTCTCTCTTTGTTCGCATTTGGATAATAATCCGTCGTAACTGCCGCCGAAAATGCTGTTTGGTTTACCTTCAATGGTCCTGTAAATGCGATTGATAGAGAGATTAAAGTTATATGCCAAGGATGCAATTAATGAGGGGAAAATCGTCAGAGTTGGAGCACCACAATTAGCAAGATTGACTAGGCCGCTCGGTGAATTTGCTTCGAGGCTGGAGGATGCTGACTGGAATGAATTTGAGATTCAAGAGAGGGCATTCCGTGATTCACTGACCAATAAGGGAATTTTCAAGAACAGATTCATTTGCAAAGGAGACATAACAAAATGGACCAAAGTAATCAAATTGGTAAATAGTATTTTTGTGAAAGGAGGCGAATTTCAACAGAAGAAGGCGAATGGTGAGCCCTGGAACGAAAACTTGTGCAACTTTTGTTTACGAATATTGAAGTGCATGCCACGCAATCCATCCACTGATTTATTGAGTGACGATATTCCAGTCCTATTGCGTTTAGAGAAACAAATCTCATACATAAATGAAGCAGTGCAGCCATTCTTTACGAAAAAGCGAGGAAGTGTCTCGAGGGAACCTGTGTCAAGGAATAAATTAACTAACTTGTGGCTACATAATAGGAAAAAAGCAATTGAAATAATAAAGAATGATAACAAATGGCCACAGAAGTCACCATTTGAAATTAGACAACAGGAAACAGAGAAATTTTATGAGAAGGAAAAGTTATTCATTTTAGAAAGGGAAAAGAACAATAGAGGCATACCACATAGAAACTCAAATGCAAATCATAATTTGAGCGTTGACTTGTTTACAGAAGCAGAAATTGAAAGCGTAATTACGAAACTCCCAAATGGGAAGTCTCCAGGCCTAGACGGAGTGCAATATGAAGACATGAAAAAGAATTTCAATACAGTAAAGAGAAATCTCGTTGATGCATTTAATGTGACCTTATTAAACAGAAAGATACCGAGGGATTGGAAGCACGATCTAGTCAAGCGAATCCCAAAAAATAACTTCCAACAAGAGGACCTCACAACCCTTAGGGACATTTCATTATCATCGGTTGTCTACAAGATCTTTTCGCGCTGCATTATCCAAAGAATTTTACCAACTATTGGACCAAAAATTAGCTTCTGGCAACGGGCTTTTATGCCTGGCCGCAACAGACAGGATTTGATATTTTGCTTGAAAACAGCTTTGGACAACTTTAGGCACCTTAGCACTAAGATCCACATTCTTTTCATTGATTTTGCAGATGCTTATGGGAGTGTAAAACATGAAGAGATAAGGAGAACACTGAGAGAATATAATATATCTGATGATTACTGTGCAATTATCGAAGGTATCTATGAAAACCCATCGTTTCAAGTAATGTGTGGAGATACGTTGTCCCAAAAAATTACAATCACAAGGGGGACCAAAACAGGTGACCCATTGAGCGTTCTAATATTCCTGATGATCATTAATAAAGTATTGCAGCCTGCCTATAACCATGCTTTAGTAACATTAAACATCAATGTGCTATGTTTTGGGTCACTTGGCTCAGTGCACAAGAAAATAAGAACATGTTTGAAAATATTAGGACTATCACATGAAGAAGCAAAATCAACGATGAAATGGTGCGGAGCCTCAAATATGATAGGTGGAAACATCATTTGGCGGGAGAGATGCAAGTTAGTACACGAAGAAAGGAACAGAGAACATTGAAGATTTACCAGACAAACATTTGACGCAGAGACTTTAGTCTTGTAGCTCTCGTTAGTCAAAGCATATTAGAAAGTATTATAAGGTTTCCTGTGAGTGAGGAAGGCAGTCTCTCATGCTGGGAAAGTTTTACTTTATTACTACTCACAAGGTGCTTAAATTTGCTCTTTCATAACTTCAACAGAGTTAGTTAGGTTCACTGTCGAAATGCGAAAGGTAACGATCTTGGTTTGGCTGATTGTTCTTACAGTCTGCTCATTCTGCGGCAAGGATTTTGCAGTGATAGGCCGTCATTCTTGGCGTTGCAAGAGTCGTGTAAACAATGGCGAGGATAACAACAATGCGAATTCATCGTTGACTGAATGCTCTTTGAATTATTTGAATACCGATGGAAGCTCGTCTATTGTCTGCTGTTGCGGCAAGCATTGTAATGGTGAAAAGGGATCAAGAATACATCAGCGATCATGCAAAACAATCGAAGGACTTGCAAAACAAATTATTTAAGAATCATCGGAGAATGTTGTGAACCAGGACTTAACCCGGGAGGTTGAGCCGACAGATGCAGAAAATACAACTTCACCTGTGATCAAAACAGGAGTGAAATTACCCGAGAATACGCAAGATTGGCCTCGTGCAAATTTATTTTTCCAAACCAATTTGAATACGAGTAACATCAACGACCAGAACTTAGACCACTGCGTCGGAGAAATGAATAATTTAGCATACAACTACTTCAAAGACAACTGCGGTCTTGTAAATGAAAAATCAGACGAAATTAAATAATTTGAAGAGAAATATAAACAACATAATCGAAACAATTTGAAGCGATCAATGAAGTACCTTAAGTCTTTAAATTATCCTGATAGAAAACTATCCTCTGAAATTCGATTTGTTGGGAAGCTGTTGCGATCAATGTTGCCCGCTAAAGGGGGGAAACGAGACTACCAAAGTACTGACCATGACTTCGAGGTTAAAAAGAATTTCTGGAGTTACACGAAGAAATTCCTCGATGAACCAACCAATATTTTGCCAAGTTTCGATGTACAGGAGCATGCACAGCATATTTCAAGAAAATATTCAAATGCCAAAATAAGAAACTATTTACAATACCGTCATGGATGCCAACCCTCCCAAACGGGGATAAAAGTTTTGACTTGGAGGCACCGTCATACCAAGAAATATCAAAAATTATTTGGCGAATGAAATCAAGAAAATCTCCATGTCCGCTTGACCAAATTTCTGTGATTATGTTGAAATGATGTCCATTCTTGCGAACCTATTTATCGCAAATAATAAAGCAGGTCTGGAATAGCAAAAATATCTCAGCTGCATGGTGCTCCGCAACAACAATACTGATTCACAAGAAAGGAGCTTCAAACGAGCCATCAAACTTTCGCCCTATAACTTTGCAACCAATATGCCTAAAAATATTCACATCCATAATTCGCAATCGCATGTTCAAATCTTTAACATCAAACAATTTAATCGAGAATCATATCCATAAAGGCTTTGTTCCCAAGATTTCTGGTACCCTTGAACATACAGCACTACTTTCACATATTATTAGAGATGCCAAACATAAACAAAGATCCTTAGTAATAACTTTGCTAGACCTACAAAACGCACTTGGGGAAGTACAACATGGACTAAATAATACCATGTTGAAATGTCATCACATCCCTGACCATGTCATTGAACTAGTAGATGCACTGTATGCAGATTTCAAAACAAAGATCACTACCAGAAGCTATGCTACACCATTTCTTAAAATTGAAAAGGGAGTACTGCAATGAGACTGTCTCAGCCCTCTCCTCTTTAACCTTTGCATTAATTCTTTCATCCGTACCCTGCAATCAAAGGAGTTTGAGCAACTAAGCTACAGGTCAAATAAGCTGTTGACTCCGAGAAATTGGTTCCAATTCGCAGATGATGCAATTGCAATCTCAGCAACAGAGTATGAAAATCAAACTCTTGTTAATGCTTTTTCAAGGTGGTGTAATTGGGCTAAGATGAAAATCAGACCTGACAAATGCCAAACATTTGCTATGAAAAAGGTTCTAACACAGTCCAAACAGTTTAAGCCAAAAATTTACGTAGACAATATATTGATTTAAAGCATCGATGAAAAGGAAAGCTTTCGATACCTCGGGCGTTGGTTTAACTTTGACATGGACAATAGTGAGCACAAAAGGCAGCTCCTTGACACTACAAATCGAATTCTTGGCTTGATTCATCAATTACCGTTACATCCCCAAAACAAGCTTCAACGGAGAAGGATGTAGAAAGTACGGGAACAGACAGCAGCCAAAATAAATTTCTTGAAATGTCACCAAAAATATCGAAATTGGAAAAAGAAAATCAAGCTCTGCATGACGAGAATGTCTCCTTGCGTCTTGAAAACCTAGAAATTAAAATGACAAAAATAGTTTACGAAAAGGATGAAAAAAAAGAAGATGGTCGTTTAGGCCCATGTTATGTTTCTGAAAATGTTTTTGAATATAATCATTCTAAACAAAACCAAAAAATGGACTTTTGGGTGTCTCAACGGACGAAAATAACATCTTGCCAAAATCTACGGAACAAGTATGCAGTTCAAATGATGATATTTGGTAATTCCCAAAGCGTGCAGTCAAAGCTCCTAGAAGACTACAAAAGCAGGATCTATACAAAAACAGATACAGCGTACTTGCAGAAGGCAGTAATATATTCACAGAGGATGCAGTTGTAGAAGAAAGTCACAAGCGGGATCAAATTTTATCTTATAGTGCAGTCGGGAGATCTTTTGAAGCGTCCAAAGAAGGATCTACTGAAAGAATGACCTCGCAAACTGCATACCCAATTGAAGAGAATTACGTAAAAGCAGCACGCACAAGACCAGCTCTTGATGAAAAACAAAATCGTGAAGGGAAGCACCAAAGGGAAGTAAATTACGCGGAAGCAGTGCGTACAAGACCTGCTCTAAATGCAACCAAAATCGTCAAGGGAAGTACCCAAGGGAAGAGAGTCACACAGAAGCAATGCGCATGAGACCTACTGTCGATGAAAAGCAAAATCGTCAAAGCTGGCAGGTACCTAATGCAACTTTTGGAAATGCCGAAAAAAACAAAATTTCAGACGAAAACGAAGGCTGGCAAAGACATAATGGACGGAAAAGAGATCTAAGTGTAAAACCTGGTTGGCAATAACCAAGCGTGACGATCATTGGTGATTTGATGCTGCGAAATGTGAAAAAGAAAGATATAAACGATTGAGTGAAGAATGTGAGGTGTTATGTTAAATCCTTTTCAAGAGCGAAAGTTGAAGATATGGAATCGTATTTACAGCCAACAATAAATCTGAAACCCGACGGCATCGTTTTCATATTTGGGACAAATAACCTTAGAACTGATTCTCCGAAACAAATTGCTGAGAATATAATTGGATTGGCTAAGACTACCGCAAGTCAGATTGAGCACGTTGCAGTATCAGTTATAGTGACGAGGGCAGATTCCTTTCAACTGGATAACAAAAGAAAAGAGGTAAACTCAATACTAGAAGAAAAATCAACAAGGATTGGAATCCCTTATATAAATCAGGACAACATGAAACATAGTCATCTTGATCGATGGGGATTACATCCAAATTTTGCAGGAAACCACCTTTTGACAGGAAATTTCATTGAATATTTAAAATCGTGACTCGTAGAGGTCTATTCTAAATTTATACCTTTTAGTGATGACTTGTCTGATGAAGGTCAAACGTAAACGTGCAGTAGCTGTAATATTACTGATGAAAATATCAACGTACAGCCAAGGTCAGACCGCGATATATCATTAGATAGAAGTTCACATGCTCGACCAGAAAATCAAGCATCTTAAATTTCTGAAATAAATAGTGGTACTTCCAGTCTACCTATATCGTTAACTACCTCATTTACTTCTGATGATTCAGATGTCTCCTGTGACATTGACAGATTTTTCGAGCTGAGAACAAAGTATTATAAAAATCCTATGTTGGCATTTTTGAACATCAATAGCCTTAGAAACAAAATAATTGACTTCAGGGAGATTGCCGAAAGATGTCTCCCAGATCTTTTTTTTATTGAGGAAACAAAGCTCAATCCAAGTTTTAAAACAGAAACACTACTCATGAAAGATTATCAAAACCCCCTCCGAAGAGATAGAAATGAATTTGGAGGAGGGTTAATGCTGTATGCTAGAACTGGAATGGTATGTAACAGAGTGCATTCACTAGAAACCCTGAATCTAGAGCTTATGTGTTCTGAAATCACTATTCAAAAGAAGAAATGGATTTTATACTGCATTTATCGGCCACTTGACTTAAATGTTAGGTTTTTCTTTGACAAAATGTCGACATCTTTAAATACTGCCCTTGACAAATGTGATAGCATTATTATCATGGGCGATATAAACATCGATACACAAAATGATCAGAATCCGGGCTACAATGAATTTACTACGTTTTGTGATGTTTTTGGGCTCTCCAACCTTGTAACTTGTAAAGCTTGTTTTACCAAACAAAGTAACTCTTCGATTGATGTTATTCTAACCAACAAACCCAAGACTTTTTCAACCAACCTCAGTTTTCCAAACAAGGCTAAGTGATTGTCATGGACTGGTAGCAACCACCATGAGAGCTCAAGTTCCTCGGCTCAGACCTAAGATGATCAAGTATCGCAGTTATGAGAACTTTGATGCTGAGATTTTCCGAGAGGAAGTGAAAGGCCTAGACTTTGGTTGTGACGATGATGATCCAGATCGTCTGTATGACAATCTTACTGCAAACTTTACATCTACATAAACAAGCATGCGCCGATGAAAACAAAGATTTTGAGAGGGAATGATGCCCCTTTTATGAATAAAGAATTAAAGAAAGCAATTTATGTTAGGTCACGAATGAAAAACAGATTTAATAAGGATCCATGCAATGAGAATAGGGCGAAATTTAAACAACAACGCAACAAATGCGTCAAGTTAAGAAGGAAAGCGATTAAAGATCATTTCAAAAAGGCTACAAGTAAAGGAATTACGAAATCCCCGCTTCAAATCAAGAGGCGTCGCTTCAAAATGCTGACAGATTTAAACATTGACAACACAGCAGCAACGTACATTTCTACAAAACTAACAGAAATTTGTATACGTTTGTCTTATTATATCTTCTGAATGAGAACGAAGGAATGGACGGAGTTGGATCTAATGAACTTCTAAGTTGAACCTTACCTTAACTTTGTTAACTATTTTGAAGCACCTATGCGAATGCAGGCAGACTATGCCTACACCGTAGTGAGTAGTCTGATTCTGTTATTGTTTTTAAGTTGTATGTAATTTAGTTGGAATTTATCATGAAAAGTTTCCATTATTATTATTATTATTATTATTATTATTATTATTATTATTATTATTATTATTATTATTATTATTATTATTATTATTATTATTATTATCATTACTATTTACGAAAAGCAAATCCTTGGAGGTATTCTAGTATTAGGCCTTCTGGGATTCAGCTGATGCTAAAAGAAGAGTTAAGCATCGTGCGAGTCCTGCGGAGGGTCTTTAGGGGGTGACAGGATGGAACCCTTTGTCGAACCATCTTGGATTTAGCAATTTATGAAAAGCAGATCCCTGGAGGCATTTTGGAGATTCTGTCTTGTTCGGTGTCCAGGTTTTAGCAACGTGGATTCTGGTCCCTTGTCGATTGGTGAAACGGTCTAAGCTTTGTGCAAACAACCTTTAACAAACATTATAATTTTTCTTTTAAATTGTCGCGCATTTTCAATTTAAGATGCACTAAAGGTTTTAGTAAATATTCTGTTTTCCTGTAATTCCTTGGAGATTACTTATACAATGTTTATGTAAATATGTTTTTAGCTATAAATACTTGGCTGATTCTGGTTGTAAAGCACTGAGGAAGATTTTAGATCGAAACGTTTGGAATTTTAGCAGTCTCGTTTTTCTTTTCTCTTCTATTATTATTATTATTATCATTATTATTATTATTATTATTATTATTATTATTGTTATTCTTCAAATCTTATTAATATTATTATTATCATTATTATTGTTGTGTTTGTTCTCAGGTATGTTCATGTTCCTGGTGGATGTTATATGCATAGAGGGCTACTGCCTGCAGCCATGGCTATCATATATAGTCTTCTTCTTCTTACCCTTAGCTATTCATTACTTTTCTTATGATCCTAGCTGATCCAAGGAGGCATCCTTTCTGCAGCAGTGCAACTGGACAGTCTATGCCAATCTGTTCTATCCAGGAATCGATCCTTTCTGTCACTGTTCCTAAAGCTCCAATTACTATGGGTACGATGGTTACCTTCTTCATGCTCCAAATTCTTGCAAGTTCGTATTTGAGTTCGTCATAGTTCGATAATTTCTCTTCTTCTTTCATTACTATACGAGAGTCAAAGGGGCATGATGGATCAATGATGAGACATGTTTTATTTACTTTATCTAACACAGTTATATCTGGTTTGTTGTGATTCAGTTTCTTATCCGTTTGAATGGAGAAGTCCCACAGAATCTTACAGACATCCGACTCTAATACCTTCTCTGCATTGTGGGTTTACCACATCTCACCCCTCTCAAAGCCCCATTTTTCACATAACTTCCAGTGGATCATCCTGGCTACTTGGTCATGTCTCCATTTCTTATATTCGTTCTGTGCTAAGCTTGGGCACTCTGCTACTATGTGTGCTATTGTTTCATCAAATTTTCCACACATTCGACACATTGATGATATATCCTCTTTATGGATGTGTTTGCGGATGTTGTTGGTTCGTTGAGACTAGAAGGGGACATTGAGAATAATGAGAATGAGAGTGAAGACAGACAGAGTCAAGAAAACGACGCAAATGTGGAAGAAGAGATGATTGATGATATAAATATCAGGGATGAATCAGTGAGTAATAACACTGATATAGAATGGTTCAGTGATGAAGATCGCGACATTTTGGAAATGATACTGACAAGAATGAGAAAAGAACAAGATGACATCCCTCCAAACCTTCGTTATGTAGATAGATCCAAAGTAAAAGCAACGACTCAGAAAGTAAATCAGATAATACAAGTGATTGAAACTAGCAACGTAACTGAAACGAATCGATTGATTATAGCAGCAGCCAATGTTGTGGCAGACCTCTTGAAATGTAAACGAACTGAGCTTGGAGATAAGAAAGAGAGTAAAGAACCAAAGTGGCGAAGGAGAATACGGTGCAAGCTGGAGAAAACAAGGGCAGACCTTGGACGAGTGGATAGACTAAGGAAAGGCGAACTCAGAAATAAAAGGGTTGCAATAATACTTGAGAGAGAATATCAAGTGACACGAAAAGGCATAGAAACGGTGCTCGAGGAACTAAGACAGCGCGTGATAGCTATAGGAGCCAAACTGAAGAGGTACGATTCTCGAGATCTGCAGTTTAGACAAAATAGATAAATCCAGTCAAACCAGAAGCGACTTTTTGAAGAAATCGAGGGAAAGGCACGGCAAGAAGCGGTGGTTCCAGATGCAGAGGAGAGTAAGGAGTTTTGGAGTGGCATAAGTGATGTACCAGTTGAGCACAACAAGAATGCTGAGTGGCTCAAGAAACTTGAAAATCATACACGTGATGTTCCTAAACAATTAAATGTGAAGTTTGAGATCAAATCGTTGAAGCAGAAGCTCAAAAAAATGCCAAACTGGAAAGGCCCTGGCCCAGGTGGGGTGCAAGGATATTGGCTCAAAAACTTTACATACTTGCATGAGCGAATAACATTTCAACTGGATGAATGTTTGCAACAAGGAAATGTTCCAGACTGGATGACCACAGGTAGGACATTACTTTGCTTGAACGACCCGAACCAGGGCTCTCTAGTCTCCAACTTCCGCCCGATAACATGCTTACCGCTAATGTGGAAGTTATTAACAGGAGTGCTGGCAGAGGAGCTATATCGCCATTTGGATGAAAACCAACTACTGCCTGTGGAACAAAAAGGTGGCAGGAAGGGAAGCAGAGGCACCAAAGATCAATTGCTCATCGACAAGATGGTGATTAAGAACTGTAAAAGGAGACTCACAGGATTAGGAGTGGCCTGGGTGGACTATAAGAAAGCTTATGATATGATACCACATAGCTGGATCGGGAAAACTTTAGAAATGTTTGGTATAGCAGACAATGTGAGAAACCTGGTGAAAGAAAGTACGCAAAAGTGGAACACAGAGTTAACAGCTGGAGGTAGGATATTAGGGAATGTCAAAATTAGACGTGGGATCTTCCAAGGAGATAGCTTGTCTCCTCTTCTATTTGTGATTGCAATGATACCACTAAGTCTGATACTGCGGGATGTAAAAATAGCCTAAGATCTTGGAAAAGGAAATGGAGAATTAAATCACCTATTGTTTATGGATGACTTAAAACTGTTTACCAAGAATGAAAAGCAATTAGGAAGTCTTATTCATACTGTAAGAATATTTTCAGATGATATTAGAATGGAGTTTGGATTGACAAAGTGTGCATTGCTAGTTATGAAAAGAGGGAGATTTGAAATAAGTGAAAGAATAGATATGCCAAATGGAGAAACAATGAAATCAATTGAAGAGGGAGGAGGGTATAAATACCTTGGTATTTTGGAAGCAGATGGAATCAAACATGGAGAGATGAAAGAAACTGTGAGTAAGGAATACATAAGGAGAATCAGGAAGATTTTAAGATCAAAGTTAAACGGAGGAAATATCACCACAGCAATCAACTCCTGGGCTGTTTCAGTCATAAGGTATGGGGCTGGGATAATTGACTGGACAAAGGCAGAACTGCAGCAAATGGACCGAAAAACGAGAAAGTTGTTAACCATGTATGGAGCCCACCATCCCCAAGCTGATATTGATCGATTGTACCTGAGAAGAGCAGATGGAGGCAGAGGGTTAATTGGTATCGAAGACTGCGTACGGATGGAAAAAGAAAGTTTACTAAGATACGTCGAACAGAGTAAGGAGAAGCTGATGCTTGCTGTTGGAAAGGAGGAAGTGTTGAAAGCTGGCAAGGGGGAGAAAGACAAGGAAGGAATACAGAAGGAACATGCCGAATTGAGAAGAAGTAAGCCATTGCACGGACAGTTTGAGAAGGCAACTAAGGAAGTCTGCGGAAGAAGATCATGGGATTGGTTGAAAAAGGGCCATCTGAAAAAGGAAACTGAAAGTACAATTGTAGCTGCACAGGATCATTATTATTATTATTATTATTATTATTATTATTATTATTATTATTATTATTATTATTATTATTATTATTATTATTATTATTATTATTATTATCATTATTATTATTATTATCATTAACTATTATTATTATTGCTCCTCATAGCTCGGCGATGATGTTATGCCGGTGTTCTTCTTGGGAGCAAGCTGCAACTAGCAGCTTTAGGTCTCAAGAATCTTTCTCAGTATTCTTGCAGTGCCCAAACGAGTGCCTTTCTGCAACTGTGCTGTGCTACTCTTCAATTTGATCTTCTTCATCCAGCCTTCCAAGTTCTTTGACACAATTCCTAAAGCTCCAGCAATGATTGGGACTATTTCAATATGTGAGCATTTCTATATTTTCTTCAATTCTCTCTTGAGGTCTGAATAATGCTCAATATTCTCTTGTTCTTTCTCTACAACTTGCTTGTCACCAGGACATGCTATATCAATGATGAAACACCTTCTAGAATCCTTTTCAGAAACCAGGATGTCAGGGCGGCGATGTTCAATGTAATGATCTGTCTGTATATTAAAATCCCACAACATTTGCACGCTTTCATTCTCAATGACGCTCTCTGGTTGGTGATTGTACCATTTTACTCCTTGAGCCATGTCATATCTCTCACAAAGTTCGAGGTTGATGATTTTTGCAATATTGTCATATGTGTTCCTGTCATCTAGTTGCGCCAGTTTTTCGCATTCTGCAATTACATTAATTTCCAAAATTTTCGGACGTTTTAATTTTCGGACAAATGACCAGTCCGAAAAAATAATTGTCCGAAAATTTAAGTGTCCGAATTCTTTATTGGTCCGAAAATTTAATTTTCCAAAAAGTTAAGTGTCTGAATTCTTTAGTGGTCCAAACATTTAATTGACTTGTAAATCACAATGACAAAAAACTTCTTTGGATAAGAAATGAAACTCTGTTATAAGATTACTATTGTTCTAATGTAGGAACGTTGGAAATCTCAATGAAGGACAGGCAATGTCTCAATGAAAGAAAAACATGATAACTTTTAGTGAACTTGAAGATTGTGACGGATCTTATGAAACTGATTTGAAATCCTTGAGTGCTGAAATTCTGATCATTTAGGAAACTCTCAGCACTGGCTCAAATTCTAAGTTCCTAATAAAGACGTATATTTGACCTCTATTATTGTTGTTTTTTGCTCTCATTATCGTTGATGCTATTGCTGTTACATGAGGGAAAAGTCTTTTTGCCCCAATTTTAATTCATGATTATCCTTACAATGCTTGTATTTTACACTTGATTACTACGCTGGTTTCCGTTTTGAGACATAGAGTGAAGAAATTTTGCTATATCTGGTGTATGATTTGCCTACTCATTATTCATTCGTATATGTCTGAAATCTTATCCACCTGTTTGAAAATGTCCAAAATTTTGTCCGAAATTGTCCGAAATCGATGATAATTTCGTCCGAAAATTTTTGTCCGAAAATTAAATGTCCGGAAAATGAACATCCGAAAAATTTAGAAATTAATGTAGATGACTAACTGATTCTTCCCTTTTGCCACACATTCTGCACTTGTCACCTATGTCCTGCTTATCAATATGCCTCCTAATGCAATTTGTGCGCAGAGCTTGCTCTTGGGCAGCAATTATCATTCCTTCTGTTTCTTTTTTCAAGAACCCTTTCCTTATCCAGTGCCAAGACGACTCATCCTTTATATCATCTATTTCTCTGATCAATTTTCCATGTAAACTGTTTTCTCTCCATCTTTCGTGCCTCTCCTCTTTTCTTGTCTTCTTCTTATCCTGATCGCATGCTTGCCTCGTCAGTACATGCTCTTTGCTAACGGCCTGGAGAAGCAGCTCGTCTGATGCACTGACATATTTAGCCAAACTTTTCACTTCAATCTGCACACAATCTTTTAAACCTAGCATGCCCCTTCCTCCTTCTTTCCTTGGAATATAGAGCCGATCAACATCGCTTTGTGGATGTAACATTCTATTCATTGTGAGTATTTTTCTTGTCTTTCTGTCCATTTTCTTCAGTTCCTCCTTGGTCCAGTCTATGATTCCAGCACCATACCCTACTAGCGACACTGCTCGGGAGTTGATGGCGTCTATGGTATTTCCACTGTTCAGTTTTGAAGACGCAATTTTCTTCACTCTCTTGATGCACTTTTTCGTGATTTTGTCTTGCATCTGCTCATGTTTGATGTCATTTGCTTCAAGAATTCCCAGATATTTATATCCTGTTTCTCCATCTACTTCATCAATGCATTGCCCATTCAATATCTCTAACCCTTCCTCGCTCACTACCTTGCCTCTCTGCAGCGTTATATGTTATTATTATTATTATTATTATTATTATTATTATTATCATTATTATCATTATTATTATTATTATTATTATTATCATTATTATTATTACTATTATCATTATTATTATTATTATTATTATTATGTCTGAAGTTATCACAGCATCTGATGTTATTGCTGGTTGAATCTATTGATTACCGAGCCATATCCCACGGCCTTAGGTTTCTCTTCAATTCCCGTTTTAAATCTTGGTATTTTCCAACCTTTTCCTTCTCCTTATCTTGTACCCTCGTATCAAATGGGCAAGCGACGTCCACAATGTAACATTTCCTGCTTTTATTACATCGGATGACTATGTCAGGTCTACTCTTTGTCTGTCTGGATTTTCATATCCCACATGACTGTGACTTCCTCGTTTTCCATAACAGTTTCAATGCGGTGATCATACCATTTCTCACTTGCTGGTAGCCCATACTTCTTACAAATTTCCCAATGTAGAGACTGTGCCACTTTATCATGTCTCCAGTTCTTATACTGACACTGTGCCAACATCTTGCACTCTGCTAAAATATGAGCCACAGTTTCATCCCGCTCACCACACATCCTGCACTTTGGATCAATGTCCTCTTTGTCTATTACTTTTCTGATGTACTTCGTTCTGATCGCTTGTTCTTGCGCTGTCATTAACAAACCATCAGTCTCTTTCTTTATGCCGCTTTTCCTCAACCATTCCCACGTTTTATCGTCCCTAACGTCATCTGTAGCTTTAAAAAATCTGCCATGTAAGCTTTTATTTCTATATCTTTCCTGCCTTTCTAACTGAATCGTTGCCTTTTCTTTATCCTCCCCTAGTAGTTGTTCATTCTTCACTGCAACCAGCAGATATTCATCACTTTCTGCTACATGTTTCCTCAAGCTATTGATCTCTATATTCACGCAATCTTCCACGCTAATCAATCCTCTACCACCTTTGCCTCTCTTAACATATAGTCTGTCGACATCTCCTCGGCAATGGAAAACTTGGTGGATCGTTGACAATGTACGCGTCTTTCTGTCCAACTTTTCAAGTTTTTCCTTTGTCCACTTTATAATGCCATCCCCATATCTCACGACAGAAACTGCCGTGGAGTTTATGGCTGAGATACTATTCATTCCATTTAGCTTGGACTTTAATATCTTTCTCACACGTCTTACATACTCTTTCTCAATCTTTTCCTTCGTATCTTTATCTTTGATTACATCAGCCTCTAATACTCCCAAGTACGTGTAACCTTTCTCTAAATCGATCTCCTGGATTTCTTTCTCATTTGGAAGCTTGACATCATCACTCTTTGCATATTTGCCTTTCTTCATCACCAGTATGTCACATTTTTCTATCCCAAATTCCATATTGATGTCAGAGCTAAATACCCTCACAGAGTTTATCAGTGTTTCTAGTTGTCCCTCTGTCTTACCGAAAAGTTTCAAATCGTCCATAAACAATGAATGATTTATCTTCCCTTGCTGTTTCCCTAAATCATACCCCACCTTAACATGTCTCAATAACATTGTCAAAGGAATCAATATCAGCACAATTATTATTATTATTATTATTATCATTATTATTATTATTATTATTATTATTATTATTATTATTATTATTATTATACTTCATAAAAGCTACTTCAAGCCACTAATTAAGACTACCAAAGTTTGTTAGCCTATTGATTTTACAGTGTACACGACCTATACAGTCTAAGTTCCAAATTTTCATTCCGGTTGCACCACTCCCGACAGTACTTTCCTCATAATTGATTCACTGTCCATTAGCACTGTCTTCTGCATTTCTTTCAAAATTCTTTCAGCCTCAGTTTCAGTTTCTATCACTTTTTGAACATTCTTCCACAATTTTCTAATTCCTCCACCCAAACATCCAATGACTAATGGAATAACTTCAACTTTGTACCCAACCCGATTTTCCCTTGTTTCAAAGGCTAGCTGCTGATACTTATCTAATTTTTCCTTCACCTTGGCTTCAATGTTATTTTCCTGTGGGCGTGCCATGTCACAAATCCCTATTCTTTTTGTTTCCTTATCTTCAAGTGTTAAGTCTGGTCTTCTAGCCGAACTGCTTTGTCTCAATTTGTACTCAAAGTCCCATACTAATTTCCCTTTCATATTCTCAAATACTTTTCCTTTCTCCCACTTCTCTTTGTACCACACTATGTTTTCATCGATTATTTCATACTTCTTTGTCCATGCAACAGCGAGAACCATCAATTATTATTATTATTATTATCATTATCATTATTATTATTATTATTATTATTATTATTATTATTATTATTATTATTATTATTATTATTATTATTATTATCATTATTATTATTATCACTAGTATTATCATTATTATTATTATCATTATTGTTATTACTATTATTATATTATATTATATCATATTATCTTACATTATTATATTTTTTATGCTCATGAGCGGGTCGTTACGGACGCCATACATACGGCGAGAAACGTCTCATTTCACTTACTAAGCGAAATAGAAAAAGAAAATATTTTGGAAAAACTAGTCTCTGGAAAACAGGATAACATAAAATGTCACTGTTGCCTACATTGTCAAAGCAGTTTAATGCTGCATATCAAAAGAGCAAACAACGTGGCAAGACTTCTTGGCAACAGGCTTTGACGCCCATGATGGGAATGAGGGATAAAAAGTTCTATGGACAGCAGGAAGACCTCACTGAGAGCAGGATAACAGTTCCTCTCATTTCTGCCTAAAGGCATCATACAACTGTTGGCAGATGTGAGCAACAAACAATGTGAACCTACTGCCACTGAAATCGAGGAAGAAGCAAACTTTCAAATAAATGTATGTGAAACACGTGAACTGCTGATACTCACATACATGACATGGAGCGTTGAAGAAATGTGACAAAATGCACATGTTAATAAAATTTTGCATCGGGAGGGCAAAGGGGGACTGCTATAGCTAGTGTCAGGGACAACGGAAACTGGTATAACAAACATCGAAATTCTGCTTGCTTATTATTCTTTTCATTATTACAATTTAGAGACGTAAGTAACTACACAGAAAGGGTTTACTTTCTCCTCTTACATTTTCAGCAAGACCCTCTAATGCACCCCTTGACTCCCATTGAGGAGCCCCTTTGATTAAAATATCCATTTATTAGCATTTACGTGAAAAATTATAGCCTCTGTCGCCATACGCGCAACAACACAATCATTTCTATATTCGACGTGATGGATCTATCGAACTTGAATGAAGCGAACCTTGTTGAGAACACAAAAATCGAAATCAGTTCTCACTGAGGAGGCTGCCGAAGGGCAGCGAAAATTTTGAGAAAGACAAAGAGCGTGTAAGTGTGTTTTTATTATGGTTATTAGGAACTCATAGTAGGTATGAAACTACCTAAATACAATTCATGCTATAACACACGGGATCTCATCAAATCATTGGCAGAAAACGCCAATGTCCGAAACATTTCTTATCCATTTACCCATTTCGTAATAATCCCGTAATTTTTAGCTTAAACCCCCCTATATCTTGAAAAAGCCCCCAAAATTGTTGATCAACACCTAGATTCGTAATCTACGTCAAAAATTGATATAGAAAAACGTCGTCCCGTAAAGTCCCTCGTCGGGTGGTAATACTTCCCCTTCACCCTCTGGATTACAGTCTTTTCCTCCAAGGTCTTAAAAAAGGTTTTTTAGTCTTTTTCAAAGTTGGCATTGTCCTTTATTCTGTTTCCTCTTTTAATCATCCTTTCCAATTTCACCTTTTTGTACCGTAATTGATCCACCCATTTCTCTTTGTATCTTCTGATGTTCATTGATATTGTTTTGGACTCCTCCATTTGATGTTTCAAGTCCTTCAAGATCTTTTTCTCTTTGTCTGTTGCTTTTCTCTTTTGTTTTCGCCTATGCAGTTCATTTCCAGCCCTAGCTATACTTTGTCTTAGCATTTTCATTTCTCTTTTCATTTTCCTCACTCTCTTTTTGCCGTTAGATGGCTTTGGTCTTCTATTTCCTCTACTTCCTTTTTGCGGTAAACCTATCTTAATCTCCACAGCCTTACCCATCGCATACACCTTGTCAGTGATTTCAGGTATGGTATCTACTCCTCTCAAATACTTCCCCAAGGTACTGTCGGCTCTTTCTTGCAACTCAGCTGGCATCTTGAGCTTCCTTAACTTCTCTCTATGCTCTATGTCTGTCATTGTGACATGTTTCAAGTTGGTAAGTTGGTCATTAAATATAGCCTCTAACTCTTCATCGATTAGCTTAGGACCCTCCACTGCTGTCTCATGTTCTATCTTTGATTCATCCTGACTTATTTCATTAGAAATTATCTCCTGTTGGTCATCTCTTTGGTTTCCCCGGTTCTCATTCTCCACTTCATTTCTTTGTCGCACTAGTATAAGATTTGTAATGGTTTGTTCTTTTCGGCACCTTGCTGCATTATCACATAGCTTCTGTATGCCGGCTCTTGCGTGCTCAGGGTACCCATCAACCCATCTTTCTTTCACCCTCTTCATAAATCCTCTTCCCCTTTTTCTTTCTTCCTCGTCAATTTGTACCAATCTCACTTTCATCTCTGTCGTCCACTCTACATTTCTGGATTGTGTGTCCCTTTCCTGTGCTTCACTATTAAGTGAGTCTTCCTGTACTCTTCCCCACCCTTCTTTGGCAAATCTTTTAGCATTGTCTATCAAATTCTGCGCTGTCCTCTGTTTCTCTGGATACTCTTGATGCCATAGCTCTTTTATCCTCCGCATGAAGTTTTTTCCTTTCATTCGTTCTTCCCTATCAATTTCTACTACTCTTTTCTTCTCTTCGTCAGTCCAATCTCTGCAATTCATTGTATGAAGTCTGTTGTTTCGTTCTCGGTCTGCTATGTATTCAGCATCAGTTAACTGAGCCACTGTTCTGTCAGCAACACCGAGTGTAAAGTTTGGTTGATTTTGATAATTCTAATCTAAGTTTTCCATATGATATGTATTTGAATGCACGGGTATAAGAAGTCCATCCAGGGTTGCCCGGCTCTCTGGATAAGGCTTCATAGTGAAAAAGTCGCCACTCCTCTACCAGATCCCGCGATCGGTGACCTCATGACGCAGTGGCCATTCACCCATATCGGCACCGTACCTTCGGGTTGCGGGTACAATTGTTCGTGTAGCCTCCACTAGGTAATCTGCTTATCCAAACTAAAGGACATCACCTATCCTACCATTATTCGTGTAGTTTCCACTAGACCGGTTGTCTGCCGTGACTGAAGAGCACCATCTGCCCTGGTTTGCAATAAGAGTTTTCCTTCTCCTAGGAGGGTTGCCAGCGAAGGCTCAAGAGTCCCTCCTACCCATGAGACAGACTAGCCCCCGCCGGACGCCAACCCGGAATTTCATAGTCTCGGGGAGAGCTTACAGGTACTACACCTTGCTCAAGGGTGACCTGGAGGTAGTTGCAGCCAAGGGTAACCTCATTCTCCCACGTCGAAACTCCACAACCGGATGCAGTTTTATGTCATACCCAGGATAATGATAATAATAATGATAATAATAATAATGATAATAATAATAATAATAATGATAATAATAATAATAATGATAATAATAATAATAATAATTATTATTATTATTATTATTATTATTATTATTATTATGAATTGAATTTTTAGCTTTGATTTCAGGTAGTTTTTAGTTACCAGCCGAGTCACTACCAGAGACTTAAGGCTAGCAACTATGTCATGACATTACTTCTGGAAAGTTGACCAAGTGTCATAATGTTTTGATGGTTCCGCAAATCGATAACTACATTGAAAGAAATTTCCTCAGGAGATGGGCTGTCGACGTTAGTGCAATTTTTTGAACTTCACAGATGTTTGATTTTCCCGGGATTTGATTGATAAAGTCACCGGCTCCTTTCTTTAACATTCCTAATGCTCCAACTACTATTGGCAATGTAATTGTTCTTAGCTGCCACATCCTCTTTATCTCTATTTCTGAGTCCTTGTACTTATTATTATTATTATTATTATTATTATTATTATTATTATTATTATTATCATTATTATTATTATTATGTTCTTTTTATCACAGAAAAAAGTTCCTGGTAAGTTCGTCCCGAAAGTAAGCTAGAACAACTAGCCTCAGGTTTCGAGAACCTTTCTCAATATTCTTGCAGTTCCTAACAATGCCGTTTTCTGTATCACTTCAATCCTGATCTTGATTCCTATCTTCTCAATATATTGCTCTGCATCTTTTGTGACACATCCCAATGCACCAACTACAACTGGAATGACAGTTACTTTTGGAAGACACCATAATCTTGCAATTTCTCTTTTTTAGATCTTGATACTTTTCAATTTTCTCTTTTTCCTTCTGTTTTATCCTTGTATCTCCTGGTACAGCTATTTCAATGATTAAGCTTTTTCTCTTTTTCTGGTTTTAGCACGACAACAATGTGTGGTCGCCATTGCTCAATTTCGTAATCTGTGTTTGTGTTAAAGTCCCACAGTACCTTAATGCTTTCATTTTCAGTAACGCCTTCTGGCTTATGATTGCACCACTGTGCAGCCCTGGGTAGGTCATACTTCTTGCAAATCTCCCAGTGAACTATCCGTGCTACGTTGTCGTGGCGTCGCTTATATTCCTTCTGGGCTAATATGCTACATTCACATATGATATGGCTCACTGTTTTCCCCTTCTCACCACACATTCTGCAACTCGGCGAATCTCTTGATTTGTCGATATGATGTTTAACGTAATTCGTACGTATTGCTTGTTTTTGTGCTGCCATAAGCAGTGCTTCTGTTCCTTTCTTCAGGTCTCCGTTTTTTAGCCACAACCATGATTTCTTCCTGTCTACTATCCCATCCGTATCTCTGAAAAACTGACCATGCATTACTTTTTCATGCCATTTGACTTCTCTTTCTCTTTTCTTTGATCTTTATACTCTGATGGCTTAATGATGTCAGTATTCATTTCCTGTTGTTTATGCACTGCTTTTAATAATTGCTCTTGGCTGTTTTTAACATACCATCTAAGGCTATTTTCCTCTGACTGGACGGTTTCCAATACACTTTGCAATCCCCTTCCACCTCTCTGTCTTGCAACATACAATCTATCGACGTCACTTTTTGGATGTAATGCTCCATTCATTGTCATAATTTTCCGTGTCTGTCTGTCTAGTTTCTCCAGTTCCGCTTTCGTCCACTTCACTATCCCAGCCCCATATCTCATCACTGCTACCGCCCAAATTTTCATTGCTGAGATGGCATTCCTGCTGTTCAAGTTTGCCTTCAATATAAGTTTAATCCTTCGCTTGTATTCCTTCGTTAATCTCTGTTTCATTTCCTTCTCCTTTATCCCATCTAGTTCTACTATATCCAAGTACTTGTAACCTTCTTCACTGACGCCTTTCATCTTCTCTCCATCCAGTAGTTCAATTCCATCACAAGTTACACTCTGTCCGAATAACTTTAAGTCATCCATATATAGAAGGTGATTCAATTTTGACTGATTCTTTCCCAAACTATATCCAGCTTTCATCTATCTCAAAATTCGTGACATTGGTATGAGACAGATAACAAATAGGAGTGGCGAAAGGCTATCTCCTTGGAATATTCCACGTTTGACGTTGACATCCCCTAATACTTTATCTCCTGCATTCAACTGTACCTTCAATTTCGTCAGCATCTTTCCACGCTTCATGACAATTATACCGCACTTTTCTATACCGAATCGCATCCCAATGTCATAACTAAATCTATGCACTGTATTTACAAGTGATTCTATGTCTCTTCACTCTGTCCGAATAACTTTAAGTCATCCATATATAGAAGGTGATTCAATTTTGACTGATTCTTTCCCAAACTATATCCAGCTTTCATCTATCTCAAAATTCGTGACATTGGTATGAGACAGATAACAAATAGGAGTGGCGAAAGGCTATCTCCTTGGAATATTCCACGTTTGACGTTGACATCCCCTAATACTTTATCTCCTGCATTCAACTGTACCTTCAATTTCGTCATACTCTTTTCAAGGACGTTCACAATGTTATCAGCTGCCCCAACCAGTTGTAGACTCTTTAGTATCCACGAGTGTGGTATCATGTCATACGCCTTTTTATAATCTGATTTTTATAATAATAATAATAATAATAATAATAATAATAATAATAATAATAATAATAATAATAATAATAATAATAATAATAATAATAATAATAATAATAATAATAATAATAATAATAATAATAATAATAATAATAATAATAATAATAATAATAATAATAATAATAATAATAATAATAATAATAATAATAATAATAATAATAATAATAATAATAATAATAATAATAATAATAATAATAATAATAATAACAATAATAATAATAATAGTAATAATAATAATAATAATAATAATTATTATTTTTATTATTATCATTATTATTATCATTGTTTCAACTTATGAAGCTTACGAAGCTTTATTCAGCTTCAGCTTTTGAAGAGAAATATAAACAACATAATCGAAACAAACTGAAGCGATCAATGAAGTACCTTAAGTCTTTAAATGATCCTGATGGAAAATTAGCCTCTGAAGTTCGATTTGTTGGGAAGCTGTTGCGATCAATGTTGCCCGCTAAAGGGGGGAAACGAGACTACCAAAGTACTGACCATGACTTCGAGGTTAAAAAGAATTTCTGGAGTTACACGAAGAAATTCCTCGATGAACCAACCAATATTTTGCCAAGTTTCGATGTAGGAGCATGCACAGCATATTTCAAGAAAATATTCAAATGCCAAAATAAGAAACTATTTACAATACCGTCATGGATGCCAACCCTCCCAAACGGGGATAAAAGTTTTGACTTGGAGGCACCGTCATACCAAGAAATATCAAAAATTATTTGGCGAATGAAATCAAGAAAATCTCCATGTCCGCTTGACCAAATTTCTGTGATTATGTTGAAATGATGTCCATTCTGGCGAACCTATTTATCGCAAATAATAAAGCAGGTCTGGAATAGCAAAAACATCCCAGCTGCATGGTGCTCCGCAACAACAATACTGATTCA
Organism: Aurelia sp. 4 Dawson et al 2005; assembly: GCA_964019985.1. NCBI lineage: Eukaryota > Metazoa > Cnidaria > Scyphozoa > Semaeostomeae > Ulmaridae > Aurelia > Aurelia sp. 4 Dawson et al 2005. The sequence continues at coordinate 9,361,131 of OZ026508.1, read as the reverse complement.
CAAGAAAGGAGCTTCAAACGAGCCATCAAACTTTCGCCCTATAACTTTGCAACCAATATGCCTAAAAATATTCACATCCATAATTCGCAATCGCATGTTCAAATTTTTAACATCAAACAATTTAATCGAGAATCATATCCAAAAAGGCTTTGTTCCCAAGATTTCTGGTACCCTTGAACATACAGCACTACTTTCACATATTATTAGAGATGCCAAACATAAACAAAGATCCTTAGTAATAACTTTGCTGGGATGTTTTTGCTATTCCAGAAATGCTATTTTCATGATAAGAATGTTATCGGAGCGTGCAATAGAAATGCAGAAGGACCTATATTTGTGTTTTATTGACTACACAAAAGCATTTGATAAAGTCCAACATGAAGAATTGCTAGAAATGCTAGGGAAGCTTGATATACATGGCAAAGACTTAAGAATAGTTCGCAACTTGTATTGGGAACAAACAGCATGTATGCGAATAGACAACGATCTAAGTGAGTACACCAGAATAGAGAGAGGAGTGCGACAGGGATGCGTTTTCTCGCCTGATTTGTTTAACCTGTTCAGCGAAATGATGCTTAGGGGACTAGAAGATTTACCAGGGCTTGTCGTAGGTGGACATAACATTAACAACATACGCTATGCAGATGACACAGTGTTGATAGCAAATTCAGAAGAAAAATTAAAAGAATTATTAGACAAGGTAGTTGAGGAAAGCAAAAATAAAGGGCTAAGTATCAATTGCAAAAAGACAGAATGTATGGTCGTGAGTAGGAAAGATAGCCTAAAGTGTGAATTAAAAATTGGTGACATCAAAATCAAGCAGGTAAAAAAGTTTAGCTATTTGGGAAGCATGTTGACTGAGGACGGAAAGTGTGACACAGAGATTCAGAGACGCATTGGTATAGCGAAAGATGCTTTCCAAAAATTAAGTAAGGTACTGACAAATCGAAAGATGACAATTAAAACAAAGAAAAGAGTATTGGACTGCTATGTAACGACCAATCTTCTATATGCGAGTGAATGTTGGACAATTTCAGCACATATGAGGAGTAAACTTGAAGCGGCTGAAATGTGGTTTTACCGGCGCATGTTAAAAATTCCATGGACAGGCCACGTTACAAATGAAGAAGTTCTAAAGAAAATAGGAACTAAAAGGAAACTGCTGCCAACGATTAGAAAGCGTCAGTTGGAATTTTTGAGGCATGTTATGAGAAAAGAAAGTGTGGAGAATTTAACGCTCACGGGACTCATTGAAGGGAAGAAAAACAGAGGAAGACCACGGATAAAGTACTTGACTAGTTTGAGCACATGGATGGCAGAATGTGTACCTGAAGGACAAAGAGGGGGAATGAAAGAACAAGAACTGCTAAGAAGAACAAAGGATAGGATGCTGTGGAAAGCCATGATCGCCCACGTCTTGAAAGGACATGGCACATAAAGAGAGAGAGAGACCTACAAAACGCATTTGGGGAAGTACAACATGGAGTAATTAATACCATGTTGAAATATCATCACATCCCTGACCATGTCATTGAACTAGTAGATGGACTGTATGCAAATTTCAAAACAACGATCACTACCAGAAGCTATGCTACACCATTTCTTAAAATTGAAAAGGGAGTACTGCAATGAGACTGTCTCAGCCCTCTCCTCTTTAACCTTTGCATTAACTCTTTCATCCGTACCCTGCAAACAAAGGAGTTTGAGCAACTAAGCTACAGGTCAAATAAGCTGTTGACTCCGAGAAATTGGTTCCAATTCGCAGATGATGCAATTGCAATCTCAGCAACAGAGTATGAAAATCAAACTCTTGTTAATGCTTTTTCAAGGTGGTGTAATTGGGCTAAGATGAAAATCAGACCTGACAAGTGCCAAACATTTGCTATGAAAAAGGTTCTAACACAGTCCAAACAGTTTAAGCCAAAAATTTACGTAGACAATATATTGATTAAAAGCATCGATGAAAAGGAAAGCTTTCGATACCTCGGGCGTTGGTTTAACTTTGACATGGACAATAGTGAGCACAAAAGGCAGCTCCCTGACACTAAAAAATCGAATTCTTGGCTTGATTCATCAGTTACCGTTACATCCAAAAAATAAGCTTCAACTATACAATCGGTACTTTCTTAGTAAAATCAGTTGGGATCTCACGATAGCAGACATAGATACAACGTGGATAAAGCAAAATCTAGACATGATTTGTCACGGATATTTCAGAAAATGGTTTGATATACCTGTAAGTGGAACAGTTGAAATATTGCAATTATCTAAGGCACAGTTTGGACAGGAAGTCATTGATACTAGTACACAACATACTCTTTGTCTAGTGACTTTTCGTAAATGTCTGAAAAACTCCATAAATGATGACATTCGATATCTGCATAATGCAACATCAGAAAAGAATAACATCCAATATGACTCGTTCCATACAACAAAACTTGCACTAAAAAAGATCCGGGAAGACAAAAAGTCGAAGGTAGAGTCATTGCAGGTTCAGAGTACAGTAATTACAGAGTTATGGAAAACAGCACTCCCGAAGGCAAAAGATTTTTGGTTTAAAGTGCAACATCGTCTTCCTAGAAACATCTTTAATTTTACCATAAGATACATGAACAACTCTCATGCTTGTTTTTCTAATTCAGCTAGATGGGGCATAAACGTCAGTGCAAGCTGTACATTCTGTAGGGAGGTTTAGACCACAAAGCATATTGTAGCTGGCTGTGCATCATGTTTAAATCGCTACACATGGCGACATAAGTCGGTGCTGTTAAATTTAGCCAACTTTTTGCAACCAATTGTCAAGAAGCTTTACTGTGACACTCCATCGTTTTTATCACCCGAAATTGTGACTGGTACTGCTGCACGACCGGATCTACTCGTTGTGGACAGGATGAACAATTTGTTTATAATTGAGCTAACAGTAGGCCTCGAATCTAACACGGCGGCAAATGCTACAAGAAAGGCAAAGAAATACGAACATCTTTTAAATGATGGTACCTGAAACGTTCGTATCGAAAAATCTGTTTTGCGAATCTCGTGATGACTGCTATCGGCATCTATTCAAAGCATTCAGAGGAATTCTTCAAAATGCTGACAGATTTAAACATTGACAACACAGCAGCAACGTACATTTCTACAAAACTAACAGAGATTTGTATACGTTCGTCTTATAATATCTTTTGTATGAGAACGAAGGAGTGGACGGAGTTGGATCTAATGAACTGCTAACTTGAAACTTACCTTACTTTTGTTAACTATTTTGAAGCACCTATGCGAATGCAGGCAAACTATGCCTACACCGTAGTGAGTAGTCTGATTCTGTTATTGTTCTTAAGTTGTATGTAATTTAGTTGGATTTTATCATGAAAAGTTCCCATCATTGTTCCAGCTTATGCCCTGGCTGTTGTAATTGCCGTCATTTCTCCTGTTACGTGAGTCATAACAAATGACCAAGGGCTAACAGAAAGTCTCTCTCTTACATCTCTAACACCATCCTCAGGATCCTTGCAGTTCCTAACAAGGCAGTCTTTTGAACAGCTCCAACATCAACTGGCACTCCCAATTTTTCCATCCACCTATCGAATTCTTTTGTCACACTTCCAAGGGCACCAACAACTACAAGAACAACATGCACCTTCCTCAGTTGCCACAGCCTTCCAATTTCCCTCCGCAAGTCTTGGTATTTCTCCACCTTTTCCCTCTCCTTTTCATGTACTCTTACATCAGCGGGCACTGCAATGTCAACGATTACACAGCTTTTTTCCCTCTTATCAATTATAACAATGTCTGGCCTTCTTGCTTCTATCACATTGTCGCATTTATATTCATGTCCGATAACACTTTTACGCCTTCATTCTCTGCCACTCCTTCTGGGTTATGTTCATACCATTTTTCCTTATGTTCTAATCCATTTTTCTTACACAGTTCCCAATGAATTTTCTTTGCAACATTATCATGGCGCCTCTTGTATTCTTTCTGAGCTAATTTCTCACATTCACTTATTATGTGTTACACACTTTCTCCCCTCTTTCCACACATTCTACAAAGGGGATCATCAGTACTCTTATCAATATGGTGTTTCATATAATTTGTTCTGATCGCCTGTTCCTGTGCAGCACATAACAACGCCTCTGTCTCAACCTTTAAATCACTTCTGACTAACCAATTCCAGGCTTTGTCCTTGTCAACTTTCTCCGGCATTTCCCTTATAAACTGTCCATACATCCTTTTCTCGGTCCATTTTTGTTTAAGCTCCTGCGCATTATGTCGTTTGAATTCACTTTTGCTGATAGTACCTTCTGTCTCAATCGTCCCTGATGTACGAATCCCTTGAGAATTAGTTTTTCCGCAGAATTCATTACGTACAATCCCAAGCTATTTTCCTCTCCTCTGACACAATGTTCTATGCTTATCAAGCCTCTGCCTCCTTCATGCCTCTTCAAGCACAATCTGTCCACATCACTCTTGGGATGAAAAGCACCATACATTGTCATGGTCTTTCTTGTTGTTCTGTCTAAGCTTTTCAGTTCACATCCTTTCCATTCCAAGATTCCAGCTCCATATCTGAAGATAGCTACTGCCCATGTGTTTATGGCTGTAATTTTGTTTCTACCATTCAATTTTGATTTAAGAATCAACCTAAGCCGTCTCTTGTATTCCTTTGTCATTTTCATTTTCATCTCATTTTCTTTGATCTTATCCAGCTCAACCATCCCTAAATATGTATAACCTTCCTGTTCCACTTCTTTAATTACTTCGCCATCTGGGAGCTCTATCCCCTCACATCTAGCCATTTTTCCTCTCTTCAAGGTAACAACCCCACACTTTCTAAGACCAAACTCCATCCCAATGTCTGTGCTGAAGATGTGAACCGTGCTCACCAGTGAATCTATCTGTTCTTCATTCTTACCAAATAGCTTTAGATCATCCATGAAGAGAAGATGATTTAATTTGTACTCTTTCTTTTCCATTCATAACATGCATTGGCCTTCCTAGGAACTAACGACAGTGGAATCATGCTCAATACAAACTGCAAAGGTGACAGGCTGTCACCCTGAAATATCCCCCTCTTCACATGGACATCACCAAAGATCTTCTCCATTAGATGTTAACGAGAGCTTCCACTGATCCATACTTCTTAGCAGAAAGTTTCTTACATTCTCTGCAATCCAAACATTTCCATACACTCACTAATCCAGCTATGGGGGACAAAGTCATAAGCCTTCTTGTAATCTATCCATGCCATAGCCAGATTAGTATTTCTTCTCCTACAGTCTCTCAATACGGTCTTATCAATTAACAGTTGATCCTTAGTGCCACGACTCCCACGCCTACATCCTTTTTTTTCTTCTGGCAGAAGGTTCTCTCTGTGTAAATAGGTGTACATCTCTTCTGCTATCATTCCTGTCAAGAGCTTCCACATCAAAGGGAGGCAAGTAATAGGGCGATAGTTTTCCACTGCACTACTTTTCGCAGAGTCTTTTTGGCACAGTATTGTACGGCCATATGTCATCCATGTGGGTAAATTATCTTCACCCTCCAATATCTTATTCAGTTGGTAAGCAATTCTCATATGAAGATTACTGAGGTTTTTACTCCAATATCCTTGAACACCATCCTTCCCTGGTGCTTTCCAACTCGAGATCTTTCGACACTGTTTCTGTACATTTTCAGCACTACTACTCACCATTTCTTGTCGGTGTTCGCCATTACTCTCATTTTTCAGATCCTTTAACCATCTTGCCTCTCTATCATGCTCCTTCTCGACGCTCCAAATATCACCGCAAAACCTCCTACTCTCTTCAGCACCTGGCACATCACTTGACCTCTTTCCACCCCCATTCAGTTCTGTGTATATCTTCTTCTGATCAACATTAAACAGTCTGTTCTGTCTGGACTGAGTGGCTCTCTGCTCATACCTTTTAACTTTTGCGCCCTTTGCTATCATCTTCTGCTTTAGTTCTACGATCACTGTTTTAAGACCTTTTCTTTTAATTCTATATCTTGCTTCCAGATCTTTCAGTTTCCTTTTCTTCTTTGTGCCAAGCTCACCCTTCTTTTCTCTTTCCAGCAAGTTGACCTCCTGTTTCAGTCTTCTGATGTCCCCCTCAATTCTACGTTTCCACCTTGGTTCACTTTTCTTCCTATATGTAATTTTCTTCAAACCTAGCTGTTCCGCAACCCATACACCTGCTGCCCTGATTAGGTCATTCGTTTGTGTTATATTGCTAGTTTCCATAAACTTGACTACTCTAGTAACTTCTTCAGTTTTACATCTTAAAGTCTTTTTACCTCATTTTTAAACATTATCCCTTCAGTTGTCGTTCCCTCTGCCATCATTTCTTTCAGTTGCTCCACAATCTGTCTCTTTTCTTCGTCAATCGCAGCATCGTTGGTTTCAGCTTCATTTACATCCTGTCTTATTACATCAGCATCATCTACCTGATAATTAGCATCCTCCTGGTCGTTTCTGACCTCAGTTTCCTCATTTACAATTTCACTCTGAGCCTCGTCTTCCAGATTACCATCCTCGTTCTGTTCTTCATCTTCTATTTTCCTTTTAATCATTTCCAACTCGAGTTCTGATAGCCACCCGTTCTTTCTGATGGCCCTCGCCTGATCACAAATACGCTGTTCCGTTGAGTCAAACATGCACCTTGCTCTCCATTCTCGAAACATTCTTTGTCTGTAGCCTCTGATGGACCTCCCTTCTTCATTAAATGTGTTACTTCTATAAAAGCATTCCATCACTACCTTGTTTACTTCTTTATTCCATCTCATTCTGGCAGTAGTAGGATAACGACCGGGCCCCCGCTGCTCACCCGGGGAACACCTGCCGGACGAGGAACCTTCACTCGAAGTTCCAGCCCCATTTACGTCGTTATTGGATATACTATGATTTGACATTTAGCACTCATATAAAGGTTTAGTGAATTTAAGGTTGCACAGCCATTATTATCAGTATTATTATTATTATTATTATTATTATTATTATTATTATTACTACTATTATTATTATTATTATTATTATTATTGTTATTATTATTATTATTATCATTATTATGAAAACTAAAACCACCTTCAAGAAAAACAGAAAAGAAAATATGAAAAATAAGACTGTTTTATAAGACCTAACGTCTCAATTAAAAAATCTTCCTCAGAGTAAAACTTTACTGGGACAGCCGAGAATTTATACAGATTGTTTACCGATAAAATTATACATGACGAGTCTATTTACATATTAAAATACCTGATCCCTTTGTCCCTGATCAATAGAGAACGGATTGGAAGCGTTTTAAAGTTTAAGTAATTCCTTTGAGGCTATCCTGGCAGCTCTACAGTTACCCCCAAAAGACCCTCCGAAATATTCGCTTGATGCTTAACTCTTCTTTTAGCATTAGCTAAATCCCAGATGGCCTGATACTAATTCTTTACCCTTGAGGCTGCCCTGGCAACTCAGTTACCCCCAACTGACCCTCCGAAATATTTTGCATGATGCTTAACTCTTTTTTTAGCAACAGCTAAACCCCAGATTGCCAGATACGGATTCCAATTTTTTCGATACCCTTGAGGCTGATCTGGCAACTCAGTTACCCCCAAGAGAACCCCCGAAAGATTCGCGTGATGCTTAACTCTTCTTTTAGCAACTGCTGAATCCCAGATGGCCTGATACTAATTCCTTAAACAAGAGCAACCTCTAGGGACCTTTAGATGCATTGGCAGAATCTAAGCTGTTCCTCCGCACGCAAATATGTCTAATTCCACGTCTGCAGCTCTTTCATTAAGACCCTTTGGTAAAAAAGTTTGGAGTCGATATTGCCAAAACAACTCCTTTCGGCGAAGCGAAAAAACATCATCTGCCCCATCTATAATTTTGATACCCACCCGAAAAGTCCCATTGTCTTATTAAGCTCTGTTTACGCTTATTATTATTATTATTATCATCATTATTATTATTACCATTATTATCATTATTATTATCATCATCATTATTATTATTATTTGCATTTTCACAGTTCATACAATTCAACTGGGTTCATCTTACTATCAGGCCACCTCCCGCAGCTTTAGATAGTAAGTCACTCGTCTCCTTAGCTACCAAAGTCCAACACTTTTCTGATAATTCTAGCTGTTCCCAGTAGACAAGCTTTCTGCAATGGCTCCATTCTTTTGACAAAATTGATCATTTCTAAGTTCTTTCCAAGCTTTTTTGTGACTGATCCTAGTGCTCCAATGATGATTGGGACTATGAAGACTTTCTGCACTTCCGTCCGCCATACTTTCAGAACTTCATATTTCAGCTCTGTTTACGCTTCTATCTTTTCATTTTCTTTCTTGTCTCTTCTTGTGTCAAATGGACATGCGACATCAATTAGCCAACATACTTTATTTCTCTTGTCAATCATTGTGATATGTGGCCTGTTATGATCTAATTTCTTATCGGTTTGAATTGGAAAATCCCACAAAACCTTAACATCTTCATTCTCCAACACCTTTTTCTCACTATCTACGACGTGTTCATAACTTTTATCACCACATTCGAATCCATTTTTCTTACAAACGTCCCAATGTAGTATAGATGCAACCTTGTCATGCCTACTACTTGTCATGCCATTGGCATGGAAAATCCTTACTGGAATAATTGCAGAAGAGGCATACCGGGGCTCCCAGAAAAAACGCAACAGATTTGAATGATTCTAATGGAAGCTGTTTCATACTTATTAGCGAACAATTATTTTTATTGAAATCTACAACTATTAGAATAAATTTTGATATATTTCCAGTATTTTTGGTGTCTTGGTTGTAAAGATAAAAATCAGCAAAGTTCAAAATTGCTTCCAGGTCAAAACCAGAGCTGCTGCATTAGCAATAGTTGATTAAATTGTTAAATTATAGAAAATGACAGGTCTTAGTAATTACCAAAAATTGCTGACAAGCGCTCAAACACAGAAGTTAATTGAACATGGTACAGATACTTGTATGAAAATTTCAGTCATGATGAAGTTGCTTTTTCTAAAATGATTAGCCAATTCTTACAGTTATGCTTTCAGTTGGAAACGAGCACTGAGTGCTCCTTCGAAACTAGATAACTCGTGAATCATTAAGGGATCTCCTTTGTCACAGTTTTTTGACCAAATTATGTGCTTGTCTGTTATCCTGTAAACTTTTAGACAATGCCACGCTTGTAATTTTGCATTACGCTTTGCATTTGTTGTGGGAGGTCTGGTTTTGCCATGACAGCAAATTTTGAGTTTGTCAATTTATAACTCTGCAACCAGGTCACCTAAAATTCTGAAAAATATCTCAAAATTTAATCTAATTATTGCAAATTTCGAGAAAAATAATTATTAAAGTTTCAGTTTGAAACAGCTTGTGTTAGAATATTTCAAATCTGTTGCGTTTTTTTGGGACACCCGGTAAACCTTCCTTGAACAAAGATCTGCACTACCAGAAGAGCAAAAAGGGTGCGAAAAGGGATCGCGAGGAACTGGAGACTTGTTATACATCGATAGAATGCTGCTGCAGGAGGTTAAGAGAAGAAATAAGAATCTGGCAATGGCATGGATTGACTATCGAAAGGCCTATGATTTAGCTCCCCATAAATGGATTTTAGAGTGTCTGGAAAATCTAGGTGTAAGTGAAGAGATTAGAAGAATTGTGAAAGAAAGCATGAAATCCTGGAAAGTTGAGTTGACATATGGAAATGACGTACTTGGTGAAGTGAAGATTGAGAGAGGGATATTCCAAGGAGATTCATTGTCGCCTCTGTTATTTGTAATCGTACCGTTATATTGAGAAAAGCAAGCCCAGGATACGAATTTGCTAATCATTATTATCATTGTTATAATTATTATTATCATTGTTATTATTATCATTATTAGTGCTGTTGTTGTTGTTGTTGTTGTTGTTGTTGTCAATAATGTAAATCTCAGACATATTGTCTGGTAAGTTTTTCTTTTCTTTTATCTCTGAGAGCGGGTAACAATAAGTTACCAGGGGTCTCAAAGTTCCTTCTCCTGTTTCTCTAAAGAGACGAAACGTTTCGCAGTATCCTTGCTGTTCCAAGCAGTGCCGTTTTGTGAATAGTCTCCAACGTAATCTTCACATCCAACTTCCCCATGTATCTTTCAAACTTGTCTGAAATGACTCCCAATCCTACGGGTATCACCGTAACTTTATTCATTTGCCATACATGACCTATTTCTCCTCTCAGCATTTGGTACTTTTCGATCTTTTCAAGTTCTTTTTCTATTACTCTTGAATCTCCTGGCACAGCAATATCGATTATTTTCACTTCTTTGTTCTTCTTATCTACCAACACAATATCTGGTCATCTTGCTTTAATAAATCTATCACACTGAGTGGTGAAATCCCATAAGAGCGTGAAATTCTCATTTTAGATTACTGCTCCCGGTTGCTGTTCATACCATTTCTCAGCTCTTTCCAAGCCTCCTTTGTTGCAAAGTTCCCAATGAACATATCGTGCCACATTATCATGTCTTCTCTCACACTCTATTTTAGCTAATTTTCCGCATTCATTAACCAGATGACTAATAGTTTCTCCTTATTCTCCGCACATTCTGCACAGTGGGGAATCAGCATTCTTATCAATAGGGAACTTTGCATAATTCGTTCTTAAAGCTTGTTCTTGAGCTGATCATACTGCTGAAAATGATAACTGAGAATAACTAGCATGGAAGTTTGCGAATTCATTGGCATTATTTCACGTGCCTCATGGAATAAGAATGTATAAGGTGCAGTAACACAATGAGTTTATTCATTTAATTGAAGCTACCAATAACTAAAAAGTGAGAGACAGTAAAGTTGTCTGTTGGGGAGCATGGGGGGGGGACTAAAGAAGGAAGTTCAACAAAGAGATTTGGGATTCAAGGGATAACTAGAAGCTTGGCAATGATGAGCGTTTTTTAAGGAAAATTCGTCACTTTTGTCAAGCTCTAGACTATCTCCTATTATGTAAAACCCTTGGAGCTGTGTCGAAAAATAACAAGTTTTGACACCATTTTGATATAAAGAGCAGCCTTACTGTGGTCTGCAACAAATGCAGTTGCGTGTCCATCAACATTAATGTTCTATTCCTTGCATAAGGAACACGAAAGCCGTGTGTTTAATGAAAGTGGCAGTCCAGTCGGGCTTGCGTAAAGTCCGGTCCTCATCTTGGAGAAAAAATGTCAGATAAAATCTTTGTAAAATCAAATCAGATTTCCTTTTAAAAAAGGATTTCAAGTCAGAGTTTTAAATCGCATAATTTTTGGGATTCTGTGCTCTAGTTGATACTTTAAAAGTCAGATTTAACAACGGAGAAAATTTTAGCATTTTATGCTCGAATTTTGGTACATTGGGAGTAATATGCTCAGCAATAAGTGGCATTCATTATTTCAGTAACTCCGACGGTCTCTGTCCTGATACCATCCGGAAACGTTTCAATGAAGCGCTATATACTTTTAACACTTCTCCATATTGTCTCCATTTCAAATTCCTCTTTCATAAAACGCTAATATAACATTTTGTGCATCTGTGAGTGTCTACCAGGTAAAATGCGGAGTCTCCCAGTGGTTGAAACCATTTCACTCACCAGACCAGGCATGTAGATACTTCAAGGGACTTGAAAGGTAAGGTCTACAGATCCAAGATGAAATCACATAAAGCACTGGGAGACTGTGCAATATCCCAACAATGTACTGGGTGAGTCAGAAAAAACGTTTGACGGACTGTGACATCGCATTTAGGGCGTATCCTTTTGGGCATCTTCTGAAAAAGGTAGAGTTGGAAGGAGATAACATCTCATTCTTTAATCCATCAATTAATAATATTTCCCATTCTTCTACCGAAAAAGGCCCAGATCACATTTCTGGTAGAAACTGCTGAAAATCACCTGCGATTTTGAGACATAATTAAAGAGACAGTGCTTGGGTTATTGCTTAGGGCAATATCCATAATCGCTGAGATTTTTATCCTTATATCTCATTTGCAGCGACTTGTATCGATGTTTGAAGGAATGTCAATATTCTTCGACCGGAAAATGACTGTAACTTCGGCTCCAAATGAGATATTTTTCCAAGCACGCTACAAACCGTAGAGGGGCACCCCTTCTACTGATTTATCAAATAAAATTCCATGTAAGTATTTTAACTTAGTAGCCATTTCAACTTTCGTGGGGGTATTCAAGAATTGACTTCGAACGGCCAATTTGGTATCACATGGTTGGAAAGGGGCTATTCGATTGGCTGACTACCGTGAAATTGGATGATTTCCGCGTGCTTCAGCAACCAGTAAGGATTTGATCTGTATGCTAAGAATTTATAGCTAGAAAACAGTATTGTGCAGCTATGGAACTTGAAGCTACATACACTGAAAACGGGATATCAATAACCATTAAATCACATCTCATAATTTTGATGAAATAGCCATCTAAATTAATCTTTCTTTGCATATCTGAATTGTTTATTCATTATTTTATGCAAAATATTTTGTTTCCCAAAATCTTTTAAGTTTTCATTAGAAAAATGACGTCATATTGAAGTGTGACGTCATGGTTCTGAAAAACTACATATGAACAATTGTGAAAACAAAATATATATCAAATGAAACGTCTTAATGAGAGGAATTCAATGATATAATTTATAGGATAATTGGTTGGAAATTGCAAGAGCTACAGCCAAATTTGTGTTTTATTTTGTGACTACTCTCCAAATATGGGTATTCTATGGTCATGTGACCGATTAGAGCTAATTGAAAATTTCATTAATTGGTAGCGCATTAATTTTTAGGAAAAGTCAATGAGTCTCAGCCTCTTTGGGCCTGTCGCCTAACTGCTACATTGAACTGTTCAGTTGGAGGGGTGAAAAACGCCCCCCCCCATGTGAAATAGGGTTAATTGACATAGATGAGGATGGTGTGGGTACATAGACGAAGATTGACAGGCAGACGTTTCTTATGAAGATGACCTCCAGGACAGATTTTCGCTAAATGACAAAATTTTCTAGCAGCCATGGGTAGGAACTGCAATGCCTGCGTTTCTCTCATGGATGCATTTACTTATGCTTGAATGATAAACATCAGGAAAATGGATATTTTGGCGTCTACGACATTTCTGGATCACTTGCTAAAACTTTCACATCGTTTGAAATTCAATTTTTGAAAATTTTAAGCATATTCCCTCCCAAAGGGGTATATGCCCCCCTGAGAACTATACTTTCAAATGCACATGCTGAAAGCTTGTTTTTGCGTTATCATACGAAGAGATGACTACCAGGCAACCAAGTAGCATTTCCAATTCATTTTTCTTAAATCCAAAAATTTCACCCTGGACCCCCAAATATCTGAAACGAGCCCCCTAATCTGGTTGAATAACATCAAAATTGGTGATTTACGTCAAAAATTGGTCTAGCAAAGTTGGTCTGGCAAAATCCCAGCTCAGGTGCCAATGCTCCCCCTCCACCTTCCCGGTCCATGGTAATTTGGGAGCTATCAAAAATAGCAAAATGCTCGACAATTCCAGTGTATAACAGAGAGAAGAAACTCATTGTAAGTTTTTGGTAGCCAAGGTGCCCTAAAATTTAAAAAACTATCTGCCAGACCGTTGGACTTCGTTTCTTTTCAAAACATTGTGGTGCATTTCTTTGCAAGTCTGTCCTTCTATAACTTGCAGATTGACTTTGATTTAATAATTGATAACAGCAAGTAGACACGCATTTTAAAAAAATCATCAGATTTTTAATTCCCAGAGTTTCTTTCTTATAAAATTTCAGAGTTTCCTCCATTATCCTCATATTTACTATCATTAGTGCCATCACTGTGTGTGCCATCATTAGCATTAGTCCTTTCCGATTTTTAGATATTGCTCACTTGCTTTCGAAAAAATACAAGGCAGAAAAAGAGAAATGAAGTAAAAACTTGCGAAGAATCAAATTCTATTTCTTAAAGTATATTTTTCCGTTACTAAAGTGTCTTGGCCATCTGAAGCCACAAAAGGTAGCAAGAAAAACATAAGATTTTCCTCAGGAAATTGTTTTACGAAGATTTGGAATTTGAATTAAGGGTATGAATTAATTGAGCCTTCATTGGGAATCAAGTACATGCCTTATTTATTGTATGTGGTTCTAGCAATCGAAAGAAGGGACAGGGGTCTACTGGCAAAGACTTAAGATTGAGTATCCACGCCCGACAACCCCTACTGACGTGTGACGTCACATTGAATCCTCGAAGCTGTGGAGGCAGGTGGAGGTCATGTGATTTTTGCGCGCCCGTCTTTTGATTTCATCACGCGTACACACAAAAACTTTTCATTTTTTTAAGATCTGATATTGAGCGTGTTTAGTAATAAAAACTGTGCAAAATTTGAAGATTTTGATGATTTGGAAGGAGAGAAACAAACGTTGTGGATGCTAGCAGGTAAGCAGATCCTCTTCCATTTCACGAAAATCTCGCAGGCCCGGCATTGCAAAATCTTTGAGTTTCTTATCCATCTGTTGTGATAGTCCCAAGATGTTTGATTTGTTTGGAAGGACAGGCTTCACATACCTAATTTTCTTTTGTTTGGGAAATTTTGAATTGAAATTACCCATTTTCAAGAAGCGTTTAATCTTAAAAGACTCCCTTCAGATTTTTCTTTCGTTTGGATAAGACGAAACTTCATGATTTTCATTCAGGGTTGTTTTCTTGAGAAGTGACGAGTTTATTTGAAAAGCGAACTATCCTATACCATGCAAAATTTACTTTCTTTCATATGATGTGGCACTCTGCATCTTTCTGGCTTCCGTTTCAGATCCTTTGAATTAGGCGAGGATAAACTTCGCTTTGCAACTCCATTATTTTTGTTAGGCCAACAGATCTCCACCTAGACTTCTTGTCTCTTTCTCAGTCATAAGTTCTCTATTTGATCGATAAGTTGGCATTTCCTGGAACAACATTCATACTTTCTTCCAAGCAGCAATTAAATTGTGACTCTGTAGCTTTTTATGAACTTAGAGTTCCATTTTACCTGCATGTTGAATTGCTGCAATTCCGTTCGTCGAATTTTACCAAGATTTCACTTTTTCATTCAAGGCCAATTTTCTTCCACATGCTCCTCCTATGAGAAAGAAACCCTTCCTATGCCATGCAAAATTCATTTCTCTTTCTTTTGAGCTAAAGTTTGGTATATTTTTTGTTGTTGTTATGAACCTATAAAAATGCGTGAACCAACTATGAATTTTGTACCATTTATTTTGGTTAGGCCAATCTGTCTCCATCTCTATTTTCAACGTTTTCGTGGCTTTCTGCCGTCCTAAGCCACGTAAAAGTTATCTGCCCTTCTCATGATGTTAAATATGACTTGCTTATTATTGGAGTTTGTGAGCCTATCAACCAGGCGCGGGCCAGGTTCATCTCTTGCCCCCTTCATTTGGGTTAGGCCAATCAGTTTCCGCTCCAACATTTTATGCTTTCTCACGGCTCAGAACTGTTCTCTAAGCCTACCGTTCATGTATATATCATCCATCATCTTACAGCTGAATATACAATATGAAAATCCTAGATTGTGCAAGTAACAGTGTTATATTTTGGAAAATTCAGTCCTGTAACAAAAAATTTCTCTTCACGAAGCGGCTCGTTGACCTGTTTGATGTTGGAAAAGTTGTGCCAAATAAGGGTGAACCAATACCATATATGGGGCTTACCAGAAGAATTTATGACCGGTCTTCAAAAACACTTGATACCCAATCATCTAACTCTTTGGAATGAAAACAAATTTCCCGTGATCAACATTTCTGATAAATTTACTACAAGTTTTGCTCAGGTTGGCCGACACAGGTCATATTTTTCTTTTGCAGAAATAAGGCTAAACTTCGAGAAAAATTATGCTCCTATAGAAACACCATTACCATCAGAACGAGGCTACTGAAGTCAAATGATGTGTTGTCGGGCGTGAGTATCAAACACGAAGATGGCCGCAGTTTGTGAAGGAAGGACGTTGATTTAGCAAAGTCCATACAGAAAATGAATCTGCCCTATGTTGCAGGTAAGTGCTGTGTTATTTATAAAATTCTAAGTCAGAAAGAGCCATAACTACAGGGTGTCTCAAAAAAATTGTTCGACGTTTGATAAGATATTGAAAAATAAGGACAAATGAACGGGCTCATGGAAAGATAACCCTATTCTGAAGGATTATGAAGGATAACCCTATTCTAATCTTGAAGATTATGGAATAATCTTAGAAACCAGAATCAAGCAAATCGGTTGAAAATTCACTGAGTTACGAGCTCTCGAAGATCAAAAATATGCGATAGCTGAAACCAGAGACCCCCCAGAAAACTGGTATTGCAAAAAGCTCGAATACGGAGGTCAGAGAAGCTTATCCAATGTCATACCTTTCGTTGATATCAGAGCAAACCAAATAGGACTTCTAAAGTAAATAATTTCTCGCGATCATTGTCAAAATTTCCTTAACATTGCATAAGTCCAAAAACAGTGGTTCAAAACATAATCGGCGAGAGACTGAACCTGCTTCCTCAAAGCATCCATATGCTTGACAGTTAGGTTATCGAAAACCTGTTTGAATCCCACTTGGTTCGCCTTGAAACGATTGAGAAATAACAGAAACGACGGCCGATGGAGCTCTTACCAAAAATGCCATTTTGAGGCCTCTGGTTTCAGCTTTCGCTCAAATTTGAACTTTAAATGCTTGCAACTCCGTGAGCTTTAAGCGGATTTGCAAGATTCTTGTGTAAAAATTAATTTAAAGTCTCAGGAAAGGGGTGACTCGACCAAGGCGACCAAGGCAAGGGGTGACTCGACCCTGCAAATCACTGATTTTTTTCGTACACATTCCTTGAAATAACTAAAAAATCACATACAAAAATCACAAAATCATAAAAAATCACACACAGAAAGCACCAAAATCACAAATCACTGAAAACTTACTGAAAAATAACACGAAAAAATCACTAAAAAGCACTAAAGTCGCAAAAAAATATCACAGAAAAAAATCAAGTGATTTCAGAATCACAAAAATCACGTACGCTATTCTGAGAAGTGATTTGCCCCTCGGACCAAGGATGCATTCAGCGTATCGGTATTTTTAGTATTTAACCAAACGTCGAACCATTTTTTTGAGACACCCTGCATATGGTACGCCGAGGTGACTGAAATGACATATATTTTTTGAAATATCCGTTTGAAGAATCAAATTTTTCCTAAGTTACCCATGATCCTTTCTTGTCGTGAGTTGGACCATTGTGATAAAGTTGCCTCATGGATATGACATTTGGAAAAGCATTTCAATTGTGAAAAGGTCTTTGGGTGATTTCCCTTTGGATTGCACACTAAGTAACGTCATCAGCAAATCATACAAATTGTTGGCCAGCGGGAAAATATAACAAGGTATCAAACTAGTCCTGTCCACAAGTTGCTCGGCAACTATCGGGCAACTTGCAGTCTTTTCGGCAACTTTTTTGGAATATCGGCAACTTTTTGAAACATTGAGCAACTTGTCCTTATTTTAGCATTATTCCAAAAATTTCAATAATGTTTTCTTTATTCTTTGCAACAGTAATCAAAATCAGACATGTAAAGCATCTGTTTTCTGATCAGGCTGGGATTCGACGTTTTGATTTGTGAAGAGCTGGTCTTTTGAAAATTGCGACTTCTGACTATGATGACGATGATGATGATGTAATTATGATGATGATAATGATTATGGTTATGATGATTATTACCATTCGTCAATTATTATTGTTGTTGTTGTTGTTGGTATTGTTGCTATCTATGATAAAAAATGATTCTTGCAAAAATTCTGAAGATGTGCCAGATGGGGCCAATAATATTAGCGTGAAAAGGCTCAAACTTCCAAGAAACTGCTTTAGTTAACAAAGTTGTTGAAATAAAGAGCATCCTTTTGGCACTGATTTTATGCATAGATCTCAGTTATTCATATACTTATAGCATATGACCTTAAAACATGACAATAAATGAGCAACTTTTCGAGCAACTTTTCAGGAAATTTTGGGAAACATTTTGAGAAATTTCGAACAACTTGTGGTCAGGGCTATATCAAACAACCTTCAACTAAAGTTTTGATCATTCAGCAATGCTATTCAGCACACGCCCAACAACACCATATGACGATACTTCCGGCCTCTGTTGCATGAAAGCTGTGGCGCGAAAGTAAAATTTTGCGATAAATGGCGTCAGCAGGCGTTGCAATAGCCTGCGTGCATCCCGTACTGTTCCTGTAGAGTTGAAACTTCCGTTGAATTGAATTCATTTTCTGACACCAGTAGGGTCTGCAAACCAGCAAATGAAAGCCTGTTCTGAGTCATGGCCGGTTCCGCAAAAACACGAAACTATTTTCACTGATTGATAAACAATCCATTGTCTTGCGAGGTACTTCATGTAGGTTTTACTTCATCCTAATTGCAAAATGGCGTTGTCGAAGAGGGAAATAGCCTCGCAAGACAATGGATTGTTCATTAATCAATGAAAGTAGTTCCGTGTTTTTGCGGAACCAGCGCGTGACTCAGAACAGGCTTTCATTCGCTGTTTCACAGACCCTACTGGCGTCAGAAAATGAATTCAATTCAACGGGAAATTTTAACTCTACGGACACAGTAGGGGATGCACGCAGGCTAGCGTTGCAAGTACCCAAAGCAAAATTTCCAGATATAACGCAATAGCTCTCAACTGCGCACTTTCAACTTATTTAACAGTTTTAGACTCAAAGTTCTTGGTTCTTCAAGCGTTTCAAAGGATGCGGACAACTCTGTTTACGAACTTGACTGCAGCACGTTTGTGAATTTAACGTTTGTCCCTGTTTTCATGACAATTTTGTTCAAAGTTGTTTTGGATTCCTCGATTTTTTTTACCTATATTGCCACGTTTTACGAAATCTTGACCAAATAACGTTATGTTTTTTTCATCCTGAACTTGGCCTGGCTGCTTCAAGAAAATCAACTTTCCTTGGCCTAAATTTACAAAAAATCTTTTCAAAGTGCAATGTTTTTTAAAGTAGGGCAGGAATCCTCAATTTGGAGATGTAACGCAATAGCTGTACGCTTCTAGTTTCTACAAATGTTCGCAGTTTGCTGTAGCCTTTGCTATTTTCCCAAAGATCTCGAAGGCAATTGTTGCTCGAGGGCCATGACCATTTATTCTTCGTTAACTTTTCGGGATTCCTTTCACAACCGTGTTTGCTTTGTAGTCGGAAAATAAATGTTAACCCTTACTAGATTTACAAGTTACTACTTTCAAAGTTTATTTGAAGTTTATAGAAACAGAATTCAGGCCCGTGAGAACGAAATTCATATTGGGGAGGGCTGAAAGGAGACGCGAGGGAAGCGAGGAAAAATGGGGGTCCGGGGGCTTGCCCCCGGGAAAATTTTTCAAGACCACGCCCTTAAGATCGTTGGAAAACGCCCCATTTTTTGAAAATGTGCTGTTGATGGAAGCTAAGGATCACGACTAATGAGTCTTCCCATGAAAACTTTGAATTTTTTGACTTGTATGACATCAAAAGATATTGCATTTTTGATAGATTCTGGTAGCTTCCTCGAATATATACAAATTTGAATCTTCTATCTTATGACCTTGACTTTTACAGCCTATTTCACTTACAAAATCAGCAAACTTGAAGCCCCCCAGCCCCCCCCCCGCTTCCGAAGGGCCTGGAATTATTTTGCAGTACTTTGCTAGCCGTTTAGGCACAAAAGCAAGAAGAATAATAACAACCTTTTGACTTCGCGTTCTGAGAACTTTCTTTTGGTTTGGCCTAAATGTAAATAATCATAAAGTTTCTCCGTTGCTGATGAACTTCGCACCAATGGGGAATTTCTGGCTTTGAAATAGGACGTTACATATGGAATAATGATTATCAGGACTGTCTTGTACGAAAAACTCATCAGCTTTCATCATTTTTCCCATAAATTCCTTAGTGCTAAGCAACCGCCAAGTCCCTTAAAGCAAATATTCTTTTTTTCCATGTAAATTCTTTTTCACAACAGATGTCAGCAATATTTTTGTAATTCCTTCGGCATTTGCTAGCTTCATCATAAGCTGTAAATCTAGTTTCGTAAATTGCAAGTGGTCGAATTTCATTTGCAGCAAAATTTGTATTGTGCTCATGCTGAAGGTTGAGACAGCTTTGCATTGATAGTGGCGTTCAGTGGAAATCAGGAATCAACAACAATACCCTTAGCGTATATGCTCATAAATGAGTTAACAGTTAAGTATTATACAGATACAGATATTTTCAGGCATTTTATCTACCACATCGAATCAGTTGCGCTTGTCCATTGTTGCGCGAATCAGTTGCGCATCGAATCGAATCATTTAAGTCCTCGCAACCATGACCTGACATCAGGTGTGGACACAGAATCTAGTACATTGTTCATTAGTCTTAAGTCTTTAATCGTTTGTAGTCTAGTCGTAGTTAGTTGAACGTTGCGTGTCTTTTTATATTGGCCATGGGGTAGTCATTGTCTTTCGCTTCCCATGGTATCGTCGTGTAGTGTTGTATAGTAATTAGAATAGAACAGTTAAATGTAAGTCTTCAGGCATTGTAGATGTTTGTATTTGAATAAAAACATAAATGAATGCGAAGACTACGGCAATTACATGTATGTTATTGTTCTATATCAGTTTCTTTTGCAAATGAAATTCCATAAGAGACTGGACGAGATTTGCTATGCAGCACAGACATTTGCTGGACATTTTTGTATATTCCACCTTAGGATTCTCAAATCAAAAGAACAAGTTAACCGTTATCAAGCCCTGCTGCAGGATAAATGACGGCATTCCGATGTAATATCACTGTTGCAATTTAATCATTGAATGAAGGAGCCATTGTATAAGAAACTTTTATTGTTCAGTAGTAATTAATACTGATGAATTTGTTCTATTGATGTGCAGATGGTAACATAGTAGCAATTGAATCATCACGAAATTGAAATTTTTAATTCTTTCAAATTCTGAGACAGCCTGAAACTTCTTCTGAGTTTAATCCGCACAGGTTGAAGGCTTGGAAACGTTGATAATGCATGAAATCAACAACAATAACTACACGGCTTGCCACCAGAAGTTTCCTTCGGCCAATTCTGATTGATATCTCTTGATAGCAATTTTGAAGTTTGATATCCTTTCTCCCCTCCAGACCAAAGACTGTGTCAAAATTTCTTGAAGTATCATGATTATCAGGCATTTTCAGGGTAACTCAGGAAGGAAAGTAACAGGAACTACTAAAATGTAGCAGACCGTCTTTACCTAACTTCTTGTTGCACATTAGTGATTGGCATTTCAATCTGCCAGAACAGGAAGGATGATTTCATAAGAATGACTGACTTCCAAATAATGCCATTTTGACTAATATCAAAGAATAACAATCAAAGAAAACAGTGCAAAACTTCTCTTTCCCAGAGCTACAACTAATGAAAGATATGCCTAAATCAATAAAGCTTTATTACACCCTCCAAGTCAGCAGAGATGGACATTGATAATACATCGTGTTGCATGTGGTATGCAGCAGGGGCTAAAATGGTTACGCAAGGGGTGAAATAGTTAAATTTTGACTCCTCGAAAACATTGAGTTTTTACCTTTTCAGAAAATAGTCTATGAATCAGCATCTTTTCGTCATCCTATTTTACTCCAAGCGTGCCCATTTCACCTTGTTGAGCTATGCTTGTTTGTGAGTTTCTGAAGATCATCAAGATAGCAGTCATTGCAGTTGTCTACCTGAAGTAGTCATTTCAATTTCAACAAGCATCCACCCTGTACTTTGCAAGTTCTTTTGTTAGAGCCAATATTTTTAGAACAAGAGGAAGTTCTTGAAAAGTTTCCGAACTTTACAAACTCTCTTCATCGAGTTGTTAACCCAAATGTCCATGGAACTGACTGTCCAGCACAAATAAGATATGACATGTGCTTTCCATCTGTCCTTTAAAGACAACTGCCTTTATAAAAGAAATTTAATTCTTGATCCATAAAACATGCAAAATTTTTGCTTTCGAAGCTGTGGCCTTAGCAAGCGGATGTTCTGCTTCTTTCGTGTCTTTCTTTCTGGCCGGTTTGTTGCAAAAACATGAATGCATCTCGAACAAAAACCCAGATAAAATGATAAACCACCAGTGATAAAATGGATCACTAGTGCTCTGCGTAGTGATTTATTGCTTCATTCAAAATCAAAAAGTTTCTTCAAGCAAGCAGCATGAAAGGACCACGTCATTTTCAAAACAATCTCTGCTTCGAGGTTCTGCCCCATCATCAAAGACAATGATTTCGAATGATTATGCCTTAAGACAATAGAAACTGTCTCAAAATAAGACCAGCGCTCTTGTCCAAATTCGTGGAGCTTACCAAGGAGTTTAAATCAAAACAAATTTGGTTTTGAATGTTTCTTAGATAAATACAACTTCTTTCAAAATTGAATTGACACGGAAAAGTAACATCTCGTTCCCGCAAGAAACGTTCAAAGTCGTCAAACTTATTCACTTCCGGTCATTTTCCTATACATATGTACAGGGGCATCAAAACGAGGCAAAACTCCTTGAGTAGTGTGTTGTCTGGCGTGATCCATTTGTATCAATAAAAATTGTCACTTCAGATCATCTTTAAAGAGAAAAAGTAAAGGATCCATCAGTTTTCATACTCAATATTAATTAATGTAATAAGAATCTGTGTGCAACAACTTACAATAGACGATAACATTAAAAACTAAACATAGCAGAAATGATTACAGCAACAGCCAAGTCAACTCATCTAAGCATCGAAACACACCATTAAACATTCTACGTTCGTTCTAAATATAGGCTTATAATTTCTGCGAGAAATCCCTCTTTATATGGAAATTTAATATGGACACAAATAATGACACTCCAGAATTCAACGAATTCAACTTTGACATTCGATTTTCAACGACGAGATCTTCTCAATCAATTCATTGCATTAGCTTGGCCATTTGAACACAGAAATCCTTTAGACGAGGTTTTGATGCAACAGTTCATGTATGGCAATGAAGACCGTCCCGATGAAATCAATAGAAACATTCTTGAGTTAAATCTACATTTTATCCATGAAACTGCTCGATTTGAGTGACCTCATTCAAATTTCCGCTATCCGTCAAGCAACCTCCACGTTCTTCATTTAGTGAATTTTCCTTTCGATAAGTTATATGTAGTTTTAGCACCTTCATTTTCCTCCCTCACGCCACGGATTAGACATGATATTTTGTTGCTCGTGACATGGTATACTATATTTGCACAGGATCTTAAGTTGTCTAACAAGTATGGTGTATCGTAAATTTTTAGTTGATGATTAGCAAAAATATCTTCGCAGCCAAATTTCTTTCATTCAGGAACTTGAGCGTTAACTGTGTTGATTTAGGGCAAGTTTCGCATATTTGGCAAGATTCCATACTGTGCCATTTTTCCCTTCTGATTGGTCTTTCATGTTTTAAGAATGAAAACATTATGGAAGGGCTTTTGCTCAAATCTGAAGGAATAGACCCATAGATACCTACATACATAGATAGATAGAGATACGAATCAGAAATGTTGTAAAGATGGCATTGTTAATGCACATAGTCAAAAAAATCAGGGAAGAATCTTAACGCATTGATGATGCATTCAATCAAGATAATTCAGAAGTATTTTTTATACAAGCTTTGACAACTTGTTGGTTCTCTTCGACAAGTAAGCTTTGATTACAGAGGACTGGATTTATGCTAGACCTATGACGATGGGTCTCTTTGTTTCCCTTTACTCTTTGACTTGATGATGGCGCTTCAGTCAACAGAAACTCAAAATATTACTCTGAAAAACCTGGGCCTATTTACGCCCAAAGTTCGCGATTCCTACAGTACCAATCAGATTGCGAGATTTGTAAATTACTATTGTTACGGTGTAAATGTAATAGATTTTTCGATTCGATTGAAGGATTGAAAACATTCCCATGGGAAAGAGATTCGAAGCCGTCATTCAATCATTATTCCATTGATGATTGAAGAAAATAGGGCCAGGATCTTCACTGTTTCATTAGGAGTCCCTCTTGAGCAAGATTTACCGCAGGGATACAAGGGACTCATCCTCATAAGTCTAGATTTATGCAAAGATGTTTCGTCTCTGCCTGAATGAAAATGATTTGCAAAAGCATTTTCATTGTATGCTATGCTGTATAGTAATTTCAAGGATTATGAACAGTGATCAATACATCTTTTAATGAAAATATGTGCTAGCATCAGTACCAAACAAATTGAAAAAAGTGACTTTGCTGATCGATAACGTCAGTCGGTTCTACCAACGGGAGAGAAGTTTCCATGTATTTGAATCCTTCTGATGCACTCCAAGCAGAGACACTGTAAAGAAGAACAATCATTGAACAGTTTTGCTCTGGTTTCCAAGTTGTTAACAGAGTTTAAAGGAGGAATCTAAGTGGAACAGTATGAATTCCATTTTTTTTTACATTCAATCTATACAGTTACAATACATATTACATATTACTTAATTACACTACTTACAAAAAGAACTATACCCCACTACTAGTACAATACCATGTGGAGCAAACAACTATGACTACCTCATGGCAACATAAAGCAGGAAACACGAACATAGCACTACACGTAACGACGTAAAGAAGGGAATGGAAGGAAATTGAAGAAAACAGGACAATTTCTTGGGACAATATGAAAAATCTTTAAGCACGACGCTCTGTCCTGAGGATATACGTAATAGTCAAAGTTATTGATCTGTTTACCTCATACGACAGACTCTCATCGCCGTGCAAAAGAAGTTGCAAAAAGCTGTTGCTCCAGACCGAATGCCCACTATTTTGAAGGACAACATTAACATCAGTGAGAAGATTGTATCTGTGTTCTTTGAAAGAGTTGCAAAGCAGCAAGAAGTGTTCCGTATCCTCTATACCATCATTGATTGGACACATTGGATTCATTGTGTCTCTAAAATTGTGCCTAAATTTGTGGCAGTTGAGTTTGCTCAGTCCGACCCTGAGTTGAGTTAGGTATGCAACCCCTGTTTGGATCATGAATGCAATATGGGTGCCATATACGGAGTTCCCAGGTTGTCTTATTTGTGCACATAGTTTCTTAAAAATGCCAACAGTGGGTGGTGTTCTGATCTCAGGATTAAGTTTGTTCCATTCCAATAAACAATGAGGATAAAAGCTGGCTTTGAATTTTTCCGTTCTTGCCCTTATTTGCCCCCACGACGGGCCGACTTCTAATAGGATAGGTAGTTTCATTGAGAGGTGGAATAGGGTCTCTCGTGTAATAAGGTGTTAACTCGTCGACAAACTTATAGAAAAGAATAAGCCGTCTACTCCATCTTCTTAAACATAAGGGTCCCCATCCTAATTCATTGTACAATCTTTCCCGAGAAGTGCCTCTCCACGTTCCTGTTACTGCAAGTGCAGCAGCGTACTGTACTGATTCCAGTTTCTCCATCAAATGATTTCCCAATCTACTAGAATTGTCCTCTTTTTGCGGTATATGATAAGTGACGTCACCGTAATCCAGGGGGGGCCTAACATATAGCTTATAAAATTCATTCGAGGTATTTCTGGATAGATATTTGGACAAGAATCTCAGCATACCAATTGCCTTTCGCGACTTACTTATCGCTGCCTGTATATGAGCGGAGAAAGAAAGTTTAGGATCTAATGTTGCTCCTAGGTGTTTGTGTTGATCAACGTTCATCACTGGTGCATCATTAAAGAAGACTGGGGGTGGTGGGTTTTAGCAGTTTTTTTTGAAAATATTAATTCTACAGCTTGCTTCCTTGGGTCTGGGTTGAAAGACATCCTCCACTTATGTGCCCATAGTCTAATGAGATCCAGGTCATGATTTAGGTCGCTAGCAGCTGCTGAATTTGGGTCCTGCACAATTGTGAAGAGTGAGGTATCATCTGCAAAGAGCTTTACACTGCAGCTCAGGTTTTCTGTCAAGTCATTTATGTATATCAAGAAGAAAAGGGGCCCTACAATTGAACCTTGTGGAACGCTAGCAGAAATACTTCCCCAGCGTGAGGACTGCCCATTCAAAACTTTCCTCTGTTTCCTTTCGGACAAAAAACTTCGGAGAAGTAACAGCAGGTTTCCCGAGATTTCACATCTTCTTAGTTTATAAATAAGACCCTCATGCCATGCCCTATCGAATGCTTTAGAGATGTCAAGATAGATAGAACGAACGTCTAGGGTAGGGTTACAGTCGAAGGCTTCGAAAATAGAGTGAGTTATAGAAAGTAGTTGATTTATTGTTGAGTCACACGGATGAAAGCCTGATTGATTTGGATTCAGAAAACCTTCTGCGGTTAAATGTGAGTACAGAGAGTCAAATATAAGCTTTTCCAGAACTTTTCCAAAGATTGGTAGAAGAGAAATTGCACGATAATTTCTCTTTAGGTTTTTCTCATTTTTCTTTTGTCAAGATCTTCTCGTCTGATATAGAAAACTCAGCAAGTTGGGAAAATTCTGCTGGGAGGTCATTGGGAACTTCACTGCCTGTGTCTAATATTGTGAATTGGAGAATGAAGTAGTCATTAAATATTTGAACCTTTGATGCAAAATCCAATACAAAGACATCATTTTCGAGAAGAAGGGGTATTTCAGGTATCTTAGCCTTGTTAAGCATCTTATTTACCAAAGACCAATACAGTTTACTACCTGTCGATGGATTTGAGAGAGTGCGACCAATTTCAGCAAAATATTTCTGCTTAGCATCTTCCACAAGTTTTGA
Source organism: Aurelia sp. 4 Dawson et al 2005 (assembly GCA_964019985.1). NCBI lineage: Eukaryota > Metazoa > Cnidaria > Scyphozoa > Semaeostomeae > Ulmaridae > Aurelia > Aurelia sp. 4 Dawson et al 2005. Next base: position 9,334,399 of record OZ026508.1, on the reverse strand, counting down.
GCCTACAGTGATCATATTTTGAATGCCTTCAAGCATATCTGCCAGTTCTCCTTTTTAACAAAAGATTTATAGGCGTGATTTTTTTTCCTGAGAAAAGTTTTTATATTTTGAGTGATCCAAGCAGCCTGGCGAGGCCTTATCGTTTTAACCCTGTTTGGTATAAAATTCGAGCAGACATTTAGAAGGACCTCATTCAAGATCTTGACTTGATCGTCAGGATGTCTAACCGTCTCAAATGATTCCTGCCAGTTATGCATTTCAATACTTTTTCTGATAGCGAGAAAATCAGCTCTATCATAATACCACAATTTACGAGAATATGGGGGAGGAGCATAGTTTTTCACGGATATTTTGCCATAAACGATTTGATGATGGCATTGTTCATGAAGAGAGGGGTGAACGCCCAACTCGATGAACAGATTTGGCTGATCAGTAAATATCAAATCAATGCAGGATTTTGACTGTCCAATTGTATGGGTGGGTTCAGAAATTAGCTGATGTAGTCCTAGTTCTGATGTTAGTGGCTCAAAACTTTTTCCCTCATCGTTTTCATTATCGTTTGCCCACCACTGAGTGGATCGTCAGTTGAAGTCTCCTGTAATAATGATTGCATATGGATTCTCAGTAGACATCTTTGACAACATTAGCTCAAAATTAAACATAAAATTTTCAAATTCTTGCTGGTCCTGGCTAGGACTTCTGTAAACAACGACAAAGAAATACTTTTTCCTGTCGAGATGAAGTTCACAAACAACGCACTCGGGTAGTGTCACAATATCTGTCCGATTTGTTTTAGGAAGTGTCTCTTTGATATAAAGGCCAACTCCGACTCTCTTATTCGATGGATGATTGTTTGTCTCGATGGATGATGCATACCCTTTCAGAATTAGCCTTTCTTCGTCTATAGTATCATCAAGGTGAGTCTCAACTACACCTATGAGATCATGTTTACATATTGAATTGTATGCCTCTATTAGGGAAACACAGAGAAAGTCATGTGCAATGATGCTATTCAGGTTCCAGCAACAGAAACTTAAGGTATCTGGAACAGGATTTGGCTCAACATCGCCACTAAGCATTAACATTCTTAAGATCACCCAATGTGTATGAATCAAATGTAAAGTGAGGCAAACAGCATATGACTGGAGATATACCAGCCAAAGGAAACTAGTTTTGCCCCATTTATATCGGAACAGACGGTACAAGGCAAGAGGAATCCTTTTGGAAAGCTCAAAGGCCAAATACAGGAATACCTTGGTGTGCGAGTATGTGAGAGAAAACAAGGGCAAGAACAATGCGATAGGGTAAAGCAAGTGACCTGCGAAAAATTGAATCGCAATTGTAAATGGCAAAATAATCGCAGAGATGAAGATGAGGGAACATGCGAATTTGTACAAACGAAGGACCTGCAAAAGAATCGAAACAAGTGTAAGCGCACAATGAAATCTAACTGATCTTTGGGTGGAAGCACGGAAACAACCTATTGCTGCTCGCTATTGACAAATGTCAACCAGCATCACACAATGGGAATCCCCTCACTGATGTTTTGATAGCCAAGCCAATAATTGTGAACAAGTACTTCCTTTCGGGCTATCTTTAAAACACGGAATACGGAATGACAGAATGGAACGACGGAACGGAAGGACGGAATGACGGAATGGCTATTAAATTTTTTGAAATTCTATCTTAAACGTCAATAGGATGCTAATTTTGCTTTCATGTAACACCTTGCGAGTCAGAAAATCAAGAAATCAAGTACAGAATTCGTTTTCTCAAACTATTCCGTGTTTTCTCAAATCATTCCAAAGAGCCAACCTGTTGGTAAAAGAGCCAACCTGTTGGTAAAAGGACCGACCTGTTGGTAAAAGAGCCAACCTGTTGGTAAAAGAGCCAACCTGTTTCAGGGCTGATAATCCACGGTGTATTGACCTAATCTTAACAAATAGGTACAGGAGATTCCAACATACCACTACATTCGAGACAGGTCTCTCTGACTTCCACAAAATGATTGTCACAGTTTGAAAAGAACGTACAAAAAAACTGGGCCTACTGTTATTAACTATAGAGATTATAAGAACTTTTCGGGACAGACTTTCAAACGAGAACTTAAAGAAGAGTTGGACAGTATCGAGCAAACTAATTTAGACTACAGCTCTTTTCATAATTGCTTTGAAAGAGTGCTTGATAAGCATGCACCGATGAAGAAGAAATACGCAAGGGCCAATGATGGACCCTTCATGAATCGAGCTCTCCGTAAAGCTGCTATGTTGGGTTCTCGATTGAAAAATAGATGTAATAAAAGCCGCACTGCTGAACACTGGGAAGCGTTTCACCGGCAGCGTAACTTGTGTGTTAAATTATTCAGAAAGGAGAAAAGGAATTTTTACAAAAATTTGAATATTTCTGATGTTACTGACAATAAAAAGTTTTGGAAAACTGTGAAACCTATCCTTTCCGATAAAGGTCGATCTAATTCAAAAATCACCCTTATTGAGAATGACACGATAATCTCCAATGATAAGGAAGTTGCTGAAACCCTGAATGATTATTTTGTATCTATTACTGACTCATTAGATCTTACGGAGAACAGTGAGGTTATTTCAAGTACAGAAGGTGTCTCAGATCCTATAGATAGGGCTATAATCATGTATTCCAACCACCCAAGCATAAGGAAGATCCGTAGTTTTGCTCAAAACGATAATTTCTTCAAATTCCAAAAGGTTTCGTTGGAACAGATGCATACTGAAATTGGGAGACTTAATCCTAAAAAGGCAACAACCTTTAAAAATATACCTGCAAAAGTTCTGAAAAGCAGCTCTGAAATTTGCTCCGAATCGCTGCAGCTTATTTTCAACGATTGTGTACAAAATGGTTTGTTTCCAGACTTATTGAAACTAGCGGATGTCACTTCCCTTCATAAAACGGAGGAGAAAACCAGGAAGAAAAATTACAGACCCGTGAGCGTTTTGCCAACTGTTCCTAAGGTTTTTGAGAGACTTTTGGATAAACAGATTATTAGTTATATGGGACCTTATTTATAGTCACTTCTTTGCGGTTTTCGTAAAGGGTATAATGCGCAGCACGCATTGGTTCGAATGCTTGAAAAGTGGGAAACAAGCTTAGACAATAGAGAGAATGTTGGCGCAATCCTGATGGACTTATCCAAAGCATTCGATTGTAGTAAACACGACCTCCTTTTAGCAAAACTAGATCCTTATGGATTCAGCCGTGAAGCACTGCGTCTCGTTAACAGCTTCTTAGAAAATAGGCACCAGAGAGTTAAGATCAATGGGTCATTTAGTACCTACAAACAACTTTCTCTTGGTGTTCCACAAGGCTCGGTTCTTAGTCCCCTGTTCTTTAACATCTACATAAATGACTTGTTGCTCTCCATACAGGATACAGATATATGCAATTACGCGGATGATACTACCATATATGCATGTGATAATAATCTTGATAATGTAATTGCAAGGTTGGATAATGATTCAAGCATTATTATCCAATGGTTCGCTAACAACTTTATGAAACTGAACACAGATAGATGTCATTTACTCATACTTGGCAGAAATTCTAATCAGCATATCACAGTTAATGTAGGAGACTCTGTTATAGAAAATACGGAAGAGGAAAAGTTACTTGGCGTTGTGATTGACAAAAGACTAACTTTTGAGACACACATCAGTAAGTTGTATAAGAAGGCTGGTAACAAACTTTTCGCCCTCGCTCGCATATCTGGATACATGGACTCTAATAAACTAAGAATCTTAATGAGAGCCTTTGTAATTAGCCAATTTCAATATTGCCCATTAGTCTGGATGTTTCACAGTAGGCACCTTAATAATAAGATTAATAGAATACGCGAAAGGGCCCTGAGAATCGCATACAAGGATTATGAATCTAGCTTTAACACCCTGCTAGGAAAAGATGACTCGGTTAGTATTCATGCTAAGAACCTGCAAACTCTTTTGATTGAAATGTTCAAAACTAAGGAAAACATAAACCCCCCTTTCATGAGGGAGATCTTCTGTGAGCGTACTGTTACTTATAATCTGAGAAACAATAATGAATTTTTGCTACCAATGGTAAGAACAACAAGTTACGGATCTGAAACCATCAAATATAGAGGGCAGCGTCTGTGGCTATCTCTACCTCAGCACATAAGGAATGCTCAATCTATCAATGAGTTTAAGAAAGAAATTAAAAGCTGGAATGGCGCTGACTGCACATGCAGATTATGTAGGACTTTTACACCACAACTTGGATTTTTGTGATACCATGGCATACCAGAGCCAGAATTTCGGATTTTAAACTGCTCGGATTTTTATGATACTACGTTTTTAGTTCTGCTCTGAAATTTTATGCCTTGTATTTTATATCTTCTTTATTTAATCATGTATATATATTCATTAGATGTATCAATTTTAGCAGTTGGCTTGGATTAGCTTGTATAGTATTGTTTTTGATATTTACTGTACATAGTTATGTTAGCGCCAACTTTAAATAAATTGATTATTATTATTCTGTGTTTTCTCAAATCATTCCGTATTTTCTAAAATCATTTCGTGTTTTCTAAAATCATTCCGTATTTTCCTTGGGAATCCCCTTTTCGTGAAGCCTGTCTTCACAGCTGCCTTAGCACCCCCCATTGAACCCAGGGGACCATCAAAGCAATTCTTTTTGTAAATGCTAATAAGATGTGGAACCAAGGGAAACGTGATTGGTTGACAAATTATGTACCGTCATTTAGTGTACACAGGAATGATTACTTGTTTGACTTCAGGGATTTATAAAATATCCAGGCCCTATTGAATGTGTCAAATCGTGGTCGAATGCACACGCCAGATCACATGCTGTGCTGTTGCTAGATAACCTCGTGTGCCACTCAAAGGAACATGGCCGCATCTACCAATTCTAATCTTAAAGTGCCTCGAAAAAAAGTCCCTGAAAAAATCAGGGCCATGAAGCGGGTTTGCCAAACTGCGGTGGGAGGACATCCAACAAGAACGATACATTGGTCATTGGAGCTTTGGCTCTGTGATGCTAGCGACATTGAAGCAAGATTCAGATTCAGATAAAGAACAAATTGTCATCAAGCAACCACACGATATCACAGGTCACGAGAAGGAATTCTTTAAAGAGGCTAGATTGTTGCACAAACTTGATGGGCACAAAAACATTGTCGCCTTTTTGGGAGTATGAAATAGTACGATGCGACATTCATGACAGCATAATCTATATCTTATCATCATTCATACCAACCCCGAGCTAGTCATTAAAAGATGAAGCTTCCTACCAAGTAACATATGTGTGTACAAAATATGCCCCTAAATAAGCCCACGTGCCAATTTTGATTATCGCACTAGTTATGTGGGGGTCATCAGGATTTGCGGAACTGCGGAATTCGAAGAGAATATGTCGCGGAATACGGAATTCTAGCAATTTCTCGGCGGAACGACGGAATTCTATATACCTACCGGACGCGGATTTTCTCGAAAATGATAAGCGGAATGCGGAATTTTCATGAAATTTTATGGATTTGCGGATCCTTCATCTGCTGTCTTGTAAGTAAGGGTCGTGGTCACATCTCTGTTTTTCTGGTCAGGACTATGAGAATATTTTCAAAGCTTTGCACAAGAATTTTAACTACCACTCTCCTCCTCTTTCCATCTGGATGGATGAAAATGTCTAAGAATACTACTTTGTGCCATCATTGATAACGAAGTGGCGGGATGCGGAACTTTGGCTAAAAATGACTGGAACAGCGGATTTTAACTGAAAATCGCGCGGAACGGCGGATTTTTACCCCCCTTGATGACCCCCACAGTTATCATTTCGGACTCAAATACATTTGTTAAGAGGAACGACCACATTAGATTCTGCAGCTGGTCTGAAAGAAAAGCGACCCCAAGAGCGCACATGTTCCATAGTCCTTTCCGTGCAGTCAGTATTTTCGTTTCAGTTTATAAGAACTCTGCACCATTTATCTTATGACATCGCGGGCACATTAATGTGGCCCCCCAAGCGGGGCCTCTCATCACGCCATCACGCCAATTTTTTCGCCATTTCACGCCATCACGCCGAAATATTTTCCATATCACGTTTACGTGCACAATTTCTCAGTATAAGCATCTTTTTCAAAGATCTGATATGCACCATCACTATCCATTTTCATTAATAAAAGTTTGAGCACAACTATTGACAGTATTGCAGTAAAACTCAGTCACAACCATGGTGTCCCAAAAAATTGGTGCCCCGTTTAGACCAGGCGGAGAATAGAGAATATCATGTTGAAGTTACGGTACGGAAACTGTGCTTGGACTTTAGTTGACCTTCTAACGGGGTTTATTGCTTCACTTTCCTTCCATCTCAGTTTCTCTCAAGTAATGTTCTACAGCTACCATACACTCGTTGTGTTGCGTTCTTTTCTAATTTTTTCATCACGTTATCACGAAATTTCAGTCCTCCTTCACGTAATCACGCGCTGAAAAATCAGTTTTCACGTGCACGCAAGCAACGTGGATCACGCCATAACGTGCAGAAAAGAAAGCTTTCACGCCATCACGAGCAATAAATCGGCTAATTACGCATCACGCCAAATCGCTTGGGGGGGCCACATTAATTAGATTTCTTCACTGTTTTCAAGAGTGCTACGTATTTATTTTTGGAGATTTAAATTTGTTTTATATAGAAGAACCTGACATCTTCATTTTGAGACAGGTTTACAATCTACGTTCTGTTCTGTTGTTTCGCATCTTCTAATATAGATCACAGCCCTCACATGGCTTCATTTCATCGGGGGTGGGGGGAGGGCAAGGAGTCTGCAGGATAGATCGTGTGTTACTCCTTATTACTTCTCCCTTCTCTCCCTGGATGAAAACAGCAGAGTGCTACAGATTTCCGCCATTTTTTTCATAAAATGGTTTTCCCTCTTTCTGGTATGCGTATTAGATGTTAGAAAACAATGATTGTAAGGATTCTCGGAATTTTTATTTAAAATGCGAGTTTTCAAACTTGCAAGCCATAAGGCTTTTCATAAGAAACGATAGGCTCAATTTTTCGAAAAGTAAGAAATAGCTCTCCCTGAATTTTGAAAAGCAAAGAAACTTTCATGATTTGCAGTGTCTATTCTTGCTGTCACTCAATGGCTGGTTAGACACCGCAATGCACCACTTTAATGAACAGCCTTGTTTTGGAAATTATTCAAAATTCTTTCATTTTAAATTTTAGACGCCAAATTCTGATTTAGTGCCCAAACTTTAGTCTAACCACACGTTTTCATGTTGTGTTAATTTTATGGCAATGTAAAGTTTGAAAATCTATAAGGGATTTGACCGTAAAAATGACTCGGGGTGTAAAGTTTCACCCCGAACGATTTTTGACGGTCAAAGCCCTTATAAATCTCTGAACTTTACATTGTCATAAAATCAAAATAACAATTGCTAGCAGTTTAAAAACACGCAAGTAGACTAAAGCTCGGGTGCCAAATCCGAATCTGGGCTCGAAATTTTCATATTAAAAATAGGAAGAGATTTTGACAAATTTCCAAAACGAGGCTGCTTAATTAAAGTGGTGTATTGTGCTTCATTGCCGTTTTTGTTCCTTTGCACAACAACAAATTATTCACTTCTGCGGAAGAGCCACAGTAATGCTCCATTTTTAAGAAACCCGTTTCCTGACCTCATCATATTTGTCGCCCTTAATTACTCTATTGTTTCCCTTTTGTTCTTGCAAAGGTCGGAGGTCTGATTTTTGTGAAGTGGTTTCTTAGAGGCGGGAATTTACTGCAGAAATAGAGACTTTCCTCCGCCTATTGAAAAATATAGACTTTCCTCCCACCGCAATTCTGATGGCCATTACCTTTTTTCGTGGGACTTTAAAATTAGAATAGACGACTGCACTAAAGATGGTGGCGAGAAAGTTTCTACCAAGATGCATTGCGCTCTTTAATCGAATTCCAATAGTATTGTTAAGGATTAGTAAGTAGAACGCAAGACATCTTGGTAAAAAAATCTTTGCCGCCATCTTTAGCGCAATCGTCTATTGGTAGATGCGGCCATGTTCCTTTGAGTGGCACACGAGGTTATCTAGCAACAGCACAACATGTGATCTGGCGTGTGCATTCGACCACGATTTGACACATTCAACAGGGCCTGGATATTTATAAATCCCTGAAGTCAAACAAGTAATCATTCCTGTGTACACTAAATGACGGTACATAATTTGTCAACCAATCACGTTTCCCTTGGTTCCACATCTTATTAGCATTTACAAAAAGAATTGCTTTGATGGTCCCCTGGGTTCAATGGAGGTGCTAAGGCAGCTGTGAAGACAGGCTTCACGAAAAGGAGATTCCCAAGGAAAATACGGAATGATTTTAGAAAACACGGAATGATTTTAGAAAACACGGAATGATTTTAGAAAACATGGAATGATTTTAGAAAACACGGAATGATTTGAGAAAACACGGAATGATTTGAGAAAACACGGAATGATTTGAGAAAACACGGAATAGTTTGAGAAAACGAATTCTTTACTTGATTTCTTGATTTCTGACTCGCAAGGTGTTACATGAAAGCAAAATTAACATCCTATTGACGTTTAAGATAGAATTTCAAAAATTTAATAGCCATTCCGTCATTCCGTCATTCCATTCCGTCGTTCCGTCATTCCATTCCGTCATTCCGTATTCCGTGTTTGAAAGATAGCCCTTCCTTTCGAAATCTGCCCCTTAAATTCCCAAGAAAGATATTGAATACAGACAAGAATACGAAGTACACAAACAAAAAGTAGTAATGGTTAAGACGTGTGAGTCTCAGGTGGGTGTAAGGTGAAAGCATGCTTTGCAATGGGAATACTGTGTTTTCGAAAATACTACAGTGAAAAGACTGTGAAAACATTTTTCCTCATTGTAAGAACATATTGAATTGAACTACTTTTTTCCTTAAGCCTTATTCACACTAGGTCTCGCGGGGCATCAGGGCCGCGCAAAAGACCCAAAAGACAAAGACTCAGAGGTTGAGCTTGCCCTGGACTCCTCTGCACGACCCTAACGACGCAACAGACCCAGCCCGAAGCTTGGTTTTTGCATCATATGGCCGTGCAGTAAAAGCAGCTTTGTATCAAATTTCTTTAGCCACCAAGAAAGGAGAAAAATAATTTGATCCGTGACTAAAAGTCCGTTTATCATATTCTCCTGGGATGTTCGGGAAAAAACACACACAAAACTGCTGGGTACCTGCCCAAGGCAGCAACGGCGAATGCCCCAAAACGAGGGAGCCAGCCCCCCACCACCGAGCGATCCGCCCCCAAAGAGCAGATCTCACTTGCCAAGGTGCGCTACATTTTAAACAAATAAAAATGAACTGTAGAAAAGCATTTTGCTGCACTGATGACTTGAAATCTACTCTCCAGAAAGGCAAAAGGCCCAACGATGCAAGAGAGCCAACCCCACCGCCCCACAGGACCCACCCCTGCTACCCCAAGGCATATACAGCAAATGCAAAGTGTTTGGAAGACAGAAAAGGGAATTTTGAGCAGTCGAGTTCTACGAAAATATAACAGAGACAGTTTTAGAACTTCGTACAAGTCACAGCAAAAAATACTAAAATTTTCCTATGGTTCTCGCATGGAAATTTAAGGGAAACGGACCTCCGACTTGAAAATTGAAAGGAAACGAAAACTTCCATTTCCAATTCCATTTCATCAGATAGTGATGTCTCGAGTATGGGGTGTCTCAAACAGTGCTTCCTATTGACTAAATGAAGGAACAAAATGATACAATCTGCAACTTCAAAGCACATAGCCTGTATCGCAAAGTTTTCTCCAGCATAGCCGCCTGTAAATCAGTTATTCTACCAGGTGAGTCAATGAAAACGCCCAGTGTTTGAAAAAATCCTGCTCCCTGAATATCAAAGAAATGGTGTTGAAAACTGTCTTGCTTTATCCCCGATATGACAAAATTAGGTTCAATAATTTACCCAGATTTAATCGGTCATTCCTTCCTGGAGAAATATGAGATTTTCTGCAGAGACCTGCAAAAACGAGTGAAAACACCAAGCAAATTTTCCTTTGATCTCCACCCTAGCAATAATGACTAGGCTTGCTCCATTGTGCCTGCGGCACCGCGCTGGCCCGCTGTCATACCGAGTACTTGCTTAGGGTTGAATTTTCTGCTCCTGTTGGCAGTTGTAGCTGTTAATCACTTTATGTGCGCGAACTACTGTCATAATGGTATCGTCAAGGTTAGCCGTACATAGTGGCCGTTCATAGTGGCTGGCTCGATAATCTTGAATTTCCACTCTTGAGGATCTTCACTGCTCTGTTCACAACTCCCTACTCCTTAGTCGCATCTTTACTCTTCTCATGTACACCCTTTAATCAATTCAAATAAAAATGCAGCGTATGGCAACGTATAAGTAGCAAAACGATCGATAATACTTATCAAAATATACTTTAACGCCATAGAATAAAAGAACTAAACGTATCGGGCCGTGCCCTTCATCAGTAGAAAAGGAAATTAGTAGAAGCGAAGAACATGGAGAAGGAGAGAATGTTCAATAGAACAGTAAGATCGAGTAAGTAACGGAAGAATGTGACGAGCGATTAAAGAACGCTCAGAAGAAAGAGGAGGTAAAATCATAGAAAGGAAAATTGTTTGTTAAGTCCTTTCGGAACACGTGTGTCCAATTAAAAAACAATTCTCTTTGAAAATAATTCAAAAATAATTCTCCAACGTCTTTCTTTTTCGCGAGTCTATGGGGGCATCCAATAGACCCTTTCACGGTAGATCGAACAGGGGATTCGAATGGAGTTTTTGAGACCATGCGGCGTGAAGTTTTGCATTTTAGAATTTTTTGGTTATCGCTACATATTGCAAGATTTCTCTGCATTAACGGATTGGAACCTGATGAAAACTTTACTGGACCTACCTGAGTGATCAAGGAACGTATCTTTTGTTTTCGTTCTTTCTAAATTTTCTCAAAAATGACGAGGAAACTTCGCAAACACTGATGACTCTTTGCTCTTTGCACAAAACCGCCGCCCAGGCCCAGCGAGCGCCCTAAGCCCTTTCAGCAATAAATTCTGTGCCGAGGCCGCCATCAACTTGATTTCCAAAATGAAGAGTCTTTATACATCTATGATGAACCTCTGTAATTTCCACCCTTCGATCCCTCGTCATTTTTGTAAAATTTCCCCTTGATTTCACTCTTGCCGTGTTTCCAAGTAGGCTCGACGTCACAAGCCGATGATAGAAAAGTTAGGTTGTTGTAATAAGGATCGGGGAGACCCTTTCACCTGGGACGGGGGAGACCAAGCAGGTGAATATGTAACTTGATGAATCAGCTGAAAACTTCCCGCCAAATTTCAACTCTTTCTCCAAATCATCATCTATTTATTTGCAGTAGGTTTCATCCCGTTCATCAAGTTTCATGCAAATTGTGATAATATGCTGATGCTGTGGCAAGAAAGGAAAAGAACAATGTTGTGTAGTAGGGGTAACATGGTGAACTTTTTTATAAGAGACTAAGAATTTGAGCCAGCACTGAAGGTTTCTCAAAATTTTCAGGATTTGAGTGTTCAGTGATTCTCACAAGTCTCTTACGAGTTTCATGATAATCTTTATGTTCACTAATTGTGAGCTCGTGAACATTTAAAACTATGTTTTTGCAGCCTTTCTAACGTTTAGACATTGGCACAATTACCTTCCAAGTAATTTGATACTGGAAAGAAGTGAAAATATAGTAAAACTATGCTAAGGACTACCTAATTTAGATTTGTCAGCTAAATTTTTCCTCGTGCATGTTTTTAAGAAACTGGTTTTTAAGAAACTAGGTCTAAGGTAGCCAAATCTTAAGAAACTTTTGGTACTATGTCGGAGGAGGATTCAGAAACTTTTAAAAGCTAAATGCAAGAATATTATAGAGAATAACGTAAAAGTTCTATTACGCCCCCTCTCTGTTAAACCCCCGCCATAATAAGTCCTTCCCCTCTGAGCCAAGGTTTTTAATGAGCCCTCTTTATTAACCCCTCCCCTCACTTATATAAAACTACAGAGGCTATCAAAGATTTTGTGCATTTATTTGGCTAAAGACGTTTGTATGTTAATTTTGATGTGGTTTGGAATAAAACTGTGTCGAATTTTTGTACTTGACTTGTGAAAATGCACGTGAAATAAGTAAAGTATGGTGCAAAAAGAACAGAAAAGCCATCGCCTATGATTTTGAAAAAAGGCCCCACTCTCTAATAAACCCCTCTCTTTTAAGTCCCTTCTGGAGTGTCTAAAATTAGGTAATGGGAACTTAGAGGAGCTTTTAGGGTATATATATCGTTGAACCTTATAATTGAGCAACATTAACTAACTGTTTATGTTTATGTTTAGCAGAACACTGTTATTCCTACATGTTTTTTGACTTTTATAAGAAACTTGGATCAGGCCATAGTACTAAAAGTTTCTTAATTTCACATAAAATTTCCTTCATTTTAGTACTAAAAGCCCACTGAAAGTTTCTTCATTGGTTTCTTATTTTTTCAACGCAGAATTATCGATGTGATCGCCAACACTGCTGCAGATGTTTCTTAACATTTAAAACATCATATTGGAATAAACAATGTTCTGTTATGTTGAAAAGACAAATTTTCAGTGAATATTGCTCAAGAATAAAGGTTCAGCGATCTATTTGCTATGATATCCATGCTTTTAACTTTTAAAGGTTTCTTAGTACTTCTCAGACATAGGACTAGTTTCTTATAAAAAACGTGTATATTGTGTTTAATAACTGTCAAGAAACATATCTGGAGCAGTGTTAGAGATCATATTGATAATTCATGCATTCAAAAAATAAGAAACAGCTAAGGAACATTTAGTATCAAAATGGACAGATTGTCATGCTGAAATAAGAAATTTTTAGTACTACAGTAGCCTGATACATGTTTCTTATAGAAAACATATGTTGGTGTTTCTTAATTTTTAGCGATCTGAGAGTTGAATTTCATGTATATTTTTATGAGAAACTACCCTATAAGAAACTCAACTCTCGGATCACCACAAATTTAAGAAACCCCAGCACTGGGAAATAAACCTATGAAACCGATCATTTTTTGTTCTCGTAGTTAAGACCCGGTGACCTCGTGTCTTTCCTCGCCTTGAACGTCACAGTTTAATGTAATTGCAGTTTTGTAGTCTTAAATACATTATTTTTGTTTTTGATTGATAAAAAAAATGTTGTTAGAGGAAGTCCTTAACATAGCTTTACTTTGTTTTCATGTGTTTCATGTATCATGAAAGTACTCTGAAGGTACTTTCGTAATGTTTGGACATTGGAAAGGCTTCAAAAAGATACTTTTGCATTGTTCGCGAGCGTAGAAGTAGTGAACAGGTAAAGCTATTTATGAAACCTTTCAGAAACTCGCAAGAAATCCAAAGTACTTAAAATATTTCGTTTTGCCATTTTTAGCTAGACTGTTCGAAAAGATGGTCTATAATCAGATCTATGATTTTCTGATCAAAAACGATCTACTGTTCTCGAATCAATCTGCTTTCCGATTGCTACATTCTGTTGTAACCTGTCTGCTTGCAAGTACTAACGACTGGTACGTAAATATGGATAACGGAAAATACACAGCAAATGTATTCATCGACCTTAAGAAAGCATTTGATACTGTAGATCATGACATTCTCCTTAACAAACTACTTAGATATGGTATCAGAGATGTGGAACATTCTTGGTTCGTTTCATATCTCAATAACAGACAGCAGTTTTGCAAAGTTAATGGTGCATTGTCGCACATAAAGGATGTCACTTGCGGTGTTCCACAGGGCTCATGCCTTGGTCCCCTGTTATTTTTAATCTATATTAATGACCTCCCGCGTGCTCTACATAATTGTAAAGTGACCATGTATGCAGATGACACTAGTCTTTCATTTGCATCAAATAACATCGATGATCTAAACCAATTTATGAACCAAGATCTAGATTGTTTAAAAGATTGGCTTCAGGGAAACAAACTGTCTTTAAACGTCCTTAAGACTCACGCAATGGTAGTTGGATCCCGTCCAAAGCTCAAGAGGATTTCCGAAGAAGTCAGTGAGCAGCCTTCCTTTTTCATAAATGGCACACAGATAGAAACTGTCGAGAGGACTAAATACCTCGGTGTTCAGTTGGATTGTCATCTTGTTTGGGATGAGCATATAAAGGGTATGAGAAACAAAGTCTCTCGAGCTTTAGGCTTTCTGAAATATGCAAAGAAATTTCTCCAACAGGGAACGCTCAGTAAAATGTACAGAGGAATTGTTGAGCCCCACTTTCGTTATTGTTGCTCAGTATGGGGATGTTGCGGCAAAACTCAAATTGATGCCCTCCAAAGACTGCAAAATCGAGCTGCCAGAATTGTTACGAATAGCAGCTATCATGTTTCAGCAACTGGTCTGATTAAAAAGCTGGGGTGGCCAACAATCTCGGACATTATTCTAAGTGAAACAGCGACCATAATGTTTAAGTCGACAAATAGTCTTGCGCCTGAATATCTTTCCGAGCTGTTTGTAAAGAACTCAGCGCTTAACACAATGAGACTTAGAAATACCGAAGCTGACTTGCGTGTTCCTCTCTTCAAAACGGCAAATGGGCAGAAGTCAATATCATTTCGTGGGCCTAAGCTGTGGAATCAATTAAGCTCTGATGTCAGACTTGCACCCTCCCTTTCTACCTTCAAAAGGAGGTTTAAAGACGTAGTGGAGGGTTAAAGATCTTTTTTATGTACATTCATTTGATTTTTTTTTTTTCGTTTTTGTAAACACAATTGTAAATTAATTAGGATTAGGTTTTAAACTTGGAAATTATATGTATTTTTGCACGGCCCCCTGTAAAGCAATCAATGCAGATTGACGGGGCTACCGTGGATAAAAAATAAAAAATGAATGAATGAATGAATTTCTTTTCATCCTCGTGAAGCTGGTGCTCAGCGTTCCTTATGTGCTCTCCAAATCTTTCATTTAACCCTATAGTTATTGGGTTATGTGATAGTCCTATTTTGGTTAGGGGGCAAAAAAGCCCCCCTTCCTAACTCTTGACTGGTAATAGGTAGAGCGACCAAATTTGGTTTGCAAATATAACAATTTACCTGAAATTAGCCATGAATTTTGCTCACGTCAGCATTTTCCTTTATGGGGCCAAGAAGAGTGGCAGAATTGGCCAAAATCAGGAAAATCGTGATAAAATCTAATTTGGACCACATTTTCCATCCAAACATGATAATTGTGATAAAATGCATCAAATAACAGTACGCTACAAAATAAATTTGTAAACTATTCAACTAGTCAACTTATGCTCCTATTTTCACGATAATTGAGGTTTGAGAATATACCATTTTGCCAATTAGGAAAAGGGTTTGAGGGGCTGTCGGAAATCCGGGAAGCCTCTCCACTTCAGTATACACGGCAAGCTGTACTGTTCGGTCTAGTCGCTGTGCAAAACTTGAATGTTGTACTATCTTTTTACCACTTCCAAAAATTATTTGGTTCTTATCTAGTAAGGAAAGTGTTTGCCCTTGATTTTCAAGCCATTTTCTCATCCTTTCACTCCTTTGGAGTGTGCTTCGAGGCACTTTAATTCGACGTATTTCCTTCGATCGGAAGGCGGCTCAACTTTTAGGCCATGTCGGCCGGAAACTTCTCCTTCTTCAGTGGCCGTCACCGGGTACTGCTCAAACTGCTGAACGTCAATTTCAAGGAACATACCAAAGTCCATTTACTAAATGAGAACAGAATACAGATTTCAAGAAAATGAATGCTACAACTTAATTGATCCTTAGAAAAATAGATCTAATATATCGGCGCATGATTCCTCAGGAAGACCTTTGTCTGGCCGCAATTCTTAGCTTCAATTTGACGCTCGTTTGGAAACTTCCATTCACTCTTTCTAATATCTTTCCACGAGCCGAGACCTTGGAAAAATTTATACATACCTGCGTAATCGGTAGTTAAATGCTGAACTGGGTAGTCCTTCATTGAGGCATCTGTAAGATCGGTACTCAAAACCATGCCAGCCTGGTTCTTTGTTGAATCCCAAAGAGAATCATCCAGTTGAAAAGCAATGGTTGGATTTGCTGCCAAGTTCACTCTCACGTAACTCTTTCCTGATGTATGGATGCCATACAACATTGCATTCGATGGATCCCAGCCTTTTATGTAGGCCACTGTCGCTGGTATTGCTAAAAATTGGAATTTTGAATTCAAAGTCTTTGTCATGTGAGCAAGCGAATAAAACTTATTGCCAAATTTTTAGAATTTGCCTGCCATGGAATGTTATCCCATTTTACCATCTCTTAAAGAGATTGCTTTACTTTTTGGTCAATATCCTTATGAAAGTTTCAGGCAACCGGTTGTGCCGAAAAATATTATCCATTTTGGCAGTCCAGGAAAAATTGTACACTCGATTGGTGTTGAAGATTTCATACTTATTTTTTGGCAAAAAACCATATGAAATTAGGTCCTAAGATTCATTGCAGTTTTCTATTTCTTGTTGCTTGAACTGTGAGGAACATTCCTAAGATTTCATTCGCAAAAACACTGAAAACGATCCAAAATGTTTATCAGATTAAAAACTTTACATGAATGGATGGAGAGGCAACTTTTTCATGGCGATCTGAGGATTTATCAATGGATTTGCTGTATTTCGATGCACTAGCGTTGGTCCTACTGGGTGAGCCAGAGGAAAGTTTTCACTTTTGAAAACTCATAGAATCAAGAGTACTTCACATAATTGAATGATTCAATTTTTAGATAAAAGCCAAAAGATTGAAGTAATTTTGCGATTTTTCTCGATATCTTACAAGCACTAGAAATATACTCGGTGAGTCGGGAAAAACGTGAGGCGTTTGGCGGAGTGTGAAGCCGCATTTAGTCATCCGATTGACGTGAACTAAACCTTTCTGTGCAGCCAAGAGTCTAACTTAGATCATAAATCTTCCCCCATCGAAATCGGTCATCGAAATCGGTCATTTCATGCCTTTGTTAAAAATGATTTTCTTCGTAAGACCTTGTTTTTGGGAGTCTTGCAAACTAATGAAATCGTTCGCCAAGCCCCTTCATCATTTTAGCCTTGCCAGAGTTGCAGACACATGTTGTATTATCAAGGGATACTGAAATAGTTAGACCTCCTGGTTCACACTAGGTTGTATTCATATTTCATATTTCATATCTATTCATATTTCATTTGTTTAGGGAGGGTTGCCCGTCAACCGAAGTTGTTTTTCAAGGGGCCCTCCAAGAAAAACTAATTACAATATACAATTAAAATACCAAAAAATAAGAACCCATAATATTAAAAGCCTATTTACAACTAAGTGATATTTACAATAAAAAAGGAAATAATCAACCCTGTATTGATTTTTTGAAACTACCCAGGGAGGATGCCGTCTTAGACTCAGCAGGAAGGCTATTCCATAGTTTAGCTCCCCGGAAAGAAGAGCATTTTTGTCCATTTGCTGGTCTTTTCTTTGGCAACCTCAAATCAGTCTCAATGTTCCGGAGACTGCGGGAGGAGCATGTTGACGTTTTGGTAAAGAGATTACACAAGTACTGAGGAGCCAAATCATTGAGCGACTTGAAGACCATTGTTTTGGACTCATTGCCAATGAGTTCTTCAACTGTCTTCCAGCCCAACTCTGTAATAAGTGGTCTGCTTTGGATATCAAAGCTGCTGTTTGTTATGATCCCAGTAGCACGATTTTGAAGTTTTCGCAACTGGTTGATGTCTGTAGACCCAGCACAACCCCATACAGAACAAAAATATCGAAAGTGGGGCTCGACAATACCTGTGTAAAGAGTTTTCAAACTTGCCATAGGTAGAAAGGATTTAGCATGTCTTAAAAAGCCGATCGCCTGGAGTTCTTGGTAGAAACAGCCTTAATTTGCTCTTTCCAATCTAAATTGCAATCGATCTGCGCTGCAAGGTACTTTGTCTTTTGAACTACTTCGAGTTCATTTTCGCGTATCTTCAGTTCCAAAGCTTCATTCCGACTTCTAAGAGAGCTGCCTTTCTGTTTGGTGGATATGAGCATTGAATGAATTTTTGCCACATTCAATGAAAGATTATTGCCATTCAGCCACGTCTCCAGTTTCTTGAGATCGCTATTAATGGCCTCATTCAGCTGAGTCAAATCGTGAGACTGATGACAAAGACTGGTGTCATCGGCATACATAGTCATAGACGAATCTTGGACTGCCTGGGGAAGGTCATTGATATAAATAAGGAACAAAGAGGACCAAGGCATGAACCCTGTGGGACTCCCACTTCTATTTCCGCAACATTTGAATCAACACCATTAACCCTACAGAATTGTTTGCGGTTGGATAGGTAAGACCTAAACCAAGGCAATTCTCGCTGCTGAACTCCATATAGTTCGAGCTTTTTGCAGAGAATATCATGGTCGACCGTCTCAAATGCCTTTTTAGGTCAATAAATACCAATCCCATTAGGTTACTGAGCTCAAGCCCATTGTACCAGTCATCACTCATTTTAAGCAAATAAGTTAGTGTGGAATGTAGCCGCAAAAAACCTGATTGGTCATATGTAAAGAGACCATTTTCTTTCATATAGTGGTAAAGTTGGTTGAAAACAAGCTTATCGAAGAGCTTTGAGATGACAGGCAAGACTGATATGGTACGATAATTGGATTTTTCTGTCTTATGTCCCTCTTTGAAAATCGGAGTAATTCTAGCTACTTTCCATGAATCTGGGAACTGGCCAGTTTCAATGGATGTGTTAAACAGGAAAGCCAGAGAGTTTTCAATATAGGGCAAAGCAAGCTTCAAAAAGTAACTGGAGATATTGTCAACCCCAAAGCTCTTTGTTGCTTTAACCTTGGCAAATGCATCCCTGATATCTTTCAACTCAATGGTCTTGAAGTTAAACTTGGCCTTATTTTTGCTAACTTCACATTCACCAGAAAGAAGGGGGTTAGCGGCCTAGATCCCTACCTATTGTGCAAAAGAAATTGTTCATTGCATTAGAAACATCCTTTTTGTTCCGAGTTTCAGTACCAGATTCTTTGAGACAATCAATGCTACTTGACTTTGATCTCTTGTTGAGAAGTTCATTCATTGCTTTCCAAGATTCTTTCATATTACCTTTGCATGCAGTGATTTTCATCTCTGCATGCAACGGTAATATGAAAGATTTATCCCATTTATGATATGAGAAATATGAGAGATTTACCCAAACATCAGAGAGTTGTTTGGGTAATTTTGCAGTCTGGCAGAGAGAGCAACAAGACAAGGACTCAGAGTTTGAGTCCTTTGTCTTTGGGTCTTTCTGCACGACTCTAAGGACTCAAAAGACCTAGTGTGCTCCTGGCTATGGAAAAAAGGGTTGTCTGCAAGAAGTCCTATCGCGACTTACAGAGCGTTGATGTACTTGAAGAGATCTCTTCGCAAGACAAAGAAGTGTGCATTATTAATGTCTTTCAATTCGTGCAGGGCAAGTTATGATAAGACATCCCAGGGGAGAAAATAGTGTCTCTTGGCTATTTCATTCCCCCTGATAATACCTCGTTTTTACCTGATAATACCTGATAATACCTGATAATACCTTTCTTTCTTTTCTTTTTTTTCTTTCTTTTTTTGCTCAAAGTGGACGCGTTTTCGTGGAGTGTTCTGCCCCGCAACCACTTTCGAACCTATAGACCAGCGAATCTATTTATTTTATCTTAATTCTTTTTTCTAGCCAAAGGCCTGATAGTTACAATACCTATAAGCCCTAGGGCTTCCCTTGATAAATGTCCCTTGATAAAGGCTGTCCCGCCCCTATCAAATTCCATGGACAGGGAAGCATTTTCTTTTTCGCTTTACTCGAAAACCGACTTAACATGCCTTGTTGTTAGTGTCTGTTCTTTTTCCTTGTTTTTCTCACAAACTTTGGTATATTGTTTCTTTGTCGTTTGTTTTGTTTTTTTTTCGATAAACATGATGCTGAGCTACATTTCCGATAAACAGCATTGTCTGCCAATTTTCTTTTTGGCACGAGCAAAGCTTTTGTTGGAATGTAAGAAAAGTTAATTTTCTTTTCAAAGGACCCAAGCCTGGAAACAATGCATCTATTGTATGCTTTGATTAGTTTTTCTGTCCTCCAATTATGCTACTTTTTGGAATAAGTTTTCACCGTTGAATTCTCTATGCAAAACTTCTAACCCTGAAATCTACTTAAATCTACCAAGAGACATTTGTCCGTTCTTTTGCTTTTTCATTGTGATATATTTTTTTATTTCAAAGATGCAACTGCTGCTTTTCTCGTGCAAATATCGGTTGTCTGTCTCCCTCCAAATGCTTCCAAATTGATCGTGGCCAAGGAGATCTTTCTTGTTTCAAATGCCCATAGGAACTGAGGAATGGCGTGCAGGGGTTGGTTCCAAAAGTTACAGATGTTCTCTGACGGGGGCATTCCTGCGTGTTTCTCTCTGTGGTTTGCTTGCTACTGCGTTTCAGCATAGCTATTTTTCGGTTTTTATGCGTACGCACACTCGGTTTCAAGTAGAGACTTCAATTTTTTGCGAGTTTGATATATCGAGGAAGCGGCAGTCGCAAAATGTCATGCTGGAAAGGCAGCAGTACCATACTTACTACCCAAGTCGTTCGGTGATGTTGAGAAAGGTTAAGAATTTTGCTTATTGCTTATGCAATCGAAAGTCTGCTAATTAAAGTAAACTTCACTGAAACACTATACAAAGCCTAAAGAGAACTAAGAGATACCCTAACTTCCAAAACTGCCTCTTGTGATCACTTCTACAAGATTTCATTAGAAATATGACTCCACCTCTCACAAAATGGTCTCAAAATAAAGACAATTTTATTCAGTCTGTTTGCTCCATTTGTGATGCAAATGAATAAAGTGGAATCAAAAGCAATAACTGAGACCTGGTGGTGGAAAATGTTTTATTTTGTCACAGAAATTGCTTGCCCTCAAAATCTTAGGTGCATTTTTCTTTTAGGATAATGATATTACTGTTGAAAACGGATCATGATATATGCCCAGTTTCCTCATGCAGGTCAAACACTCTTTCCTGGTGAACCTGGATCATTCCAAAATATATCTTTTCCATTAACAGCAATAACATTAGACATATAAAACCTTTCTATGGACAGGTAAATGCACAAATAAAACAGACAAATCTAGTGAAAGAAAATTGAAAATACCTTTCAGAATTAAAAAGTACCTATCTACTGTAGCTAAAGAAAATATTGTGCAACAATACTGTATTTTCATAGTTCTGCAAATGTTGTCAAAATGCTCTTGAAATGCTCTTTCTTCCCAGCTTCTCACAAATGTAAGAACCAGGGAGCACTGGGGCACACTCCCAACTTAAGATTTTAAAATATTCATAATGGTGCCCTTTATAACAAGGGCCTCTTCAGCTTAATAAAAAAACTCCCTTGAAGTGTCATGTCCCCAAGTTTAAAATGCTTCCTACAGCTCTGAAACCTTGTATTTGCAACTGTTACATCTGTTATATATTCCAGTGCTGATTTACTGTATGCCTTGTTGGCATCTAAGTATGAATCATCAATGCCAGTGAAGTTGGATGGGCCAAAGAAATTTTTAACCAAAAGTGAAATCTCATCTCTATATGTTGTATAAATTGAAGCTGCATAGATCTGCAAGACAAAAACAATGCACCGTTTTGCAATGTCACTCACTTCAGGTTAATACCTTGTCAGGGGTGCCAAAAGTTGGACAAGGCAAAAAATAGGAAAAACATGTTCAGGTCATTTTTAGAAGGGCAGGAGTAGCAGTGTCCCCCATACCCCTTCTCTTAAATTCCTGGCTTTCTTGATGTAAAGTGGAACTAAAAATTAACATGGCCATCCAGCACAAAACGATAGTGCCCTCGTGTGCGTCCGAGGACTTGGAACTCAATAATAATAATAATAATAATAATAATGGCACATTGTTCTCAGCAATGCAGCAAATAACTAGCGCAAGGCCAGACTGGAATGCAATTGAGGTGGTTTCCAGCATATGGCAGACAGGACCTTCCATTTTGGACTATCCCGGGGTACACAAAGCTTCAAATCTTGAAAGTCCTATAGTCTATGTACTATAAATTAAATTTCCTGGCATACAAAAAATTTAATTGGTGGATGCACGTGGCAGTGGTTCTACCTCAAACTCCACTATGAGCACAAGGTTGTTGCATCAAAAAGGAATGGGGTAAATTTCTAACTTCTAATAATCCATCAATTTGTTACTCCTTGCATTCTCTATTAGACAAAGCACTGAAGTAAATCTTATGACTTTAAGTGCAAAACTCCCCTGGCTCTCGATGTATCAGGTACTGACGTATTTGCTTCTTGTGACACATGACACATGAGTCTTGCCCTGTCTGTGATTGTTCAAGGACAAAGCTTTTCCTTTCCCAAATCGTTCTCAATGTAAACAAAACCTTCCCTTTAAAAGATGAATATCGATGTTGAACGCAAAAAACAGTGGAAATACCGACACTGCCACACTGTTGTTGAAGCTCTTGTAAGTACGTTAGTAAAGTTTGATGATGTGGCACGGTGCCAATTTTGGAGAAATAAACACCCGAAAATTGGCGATTTCAGCTGACGAACGTTGAACCATTTTAGACTGCATTTTGATAAATAACGATTTGCCTGCCTTGTCGACCACTTGCGAAGATAAGCCTTTGGATATTCCATATCAAAAAGCAGTTCCATCAACACAAACAAATGCCAAACTTCTAGCTTTAGCATTTCGATGGAAAAAACGATATGGCAGGAAAAGCTCCCACTGCTACTTGCCTAACATGGTTGTAGAGTAGTGTCCAGAAAACCTGAAATAACTTTCCAACGCAAAAAACAGTGCATAACCCACCTAATAGGCGATGTTCCTGACATCCTTGGGAAGGACTCCTGTAAAGATCTTGATGTGGCACGGTGTAGTTTTTGAGAAATATCCTCTTTTGTCAATCAGCAGTTGCATGTAAAGTAGGCCATTTTTCCATGATCACAAAAAGTCTTCAACTAACGGTTTTGAATGAGAAAATTTGGTCGATCGTGAGGTCTCCATCTTGTCCGACCTCCGCAGCATCTGAATTCATTCGTTGATTTATCTGCGTGCGCACGTGCTCACGCTGGAATGCAAAAGCCGCTGTCAAATCCATTTAGGCCTATTGCCTCACGAAATTTGAAACCAAGCTGTGAGGCTGATGAATTTGCGCGGTCAGCGGTTTCTGAAACGAATTTTCACCATGCTTATTTGTACCTAATAATTTTATTGCAAGTGTCACGACGAACAGTTTCATGGTTTAATTTAATTAATTCTC
Organism: Aurelia sp. 4 Dawson et al 2005; assembly: GCA_964019985.1. Classification (NCBI taxonomy): domain Eukaryota; kingdom Metazoa; phylum Cnidaria; class Scyphozoa; order Semaeostomeae; family Ulmaridae; genus Aurelia; species Aurelia sp. 4 Dawson et al 2005. The sequence continues at coordinate 9,311,077 of OZ026508.1, read as the reverse complement.
AGGATACTCAGGATGTCATGACGGAAAAGACGACAAATCCAGTAGAAAACAAAATCGACAATCCAGTAATTATGACATATCCAGTAGACAATCCAGTAGTTAAGAAATATTAAATAAATTGAATTAAGACATGATCAAGTTAGTACGTTTCGGCACTCAAAGTCGTGCCATCCTCAGCTAATAAATCGAAATACACGTGCTGTTTATATAGCACTGATTATAAAACCGGTTTAACTGGTCAGTCCAGACAACTTGGAAAAAAAACAACTAAGTAGTAAACAGGCCAAATACCCCAGGGATCAGAACAGAACGAGGGGTATTGATGAGTTTTTAGCGTTAAGGGACGGTCTATCACGCAAAATTAATAAACTCTCAAAAATCAGAAGATCATGTTCATTATTGGCCTTCTCCAGAATAGTAAAATTTTCTAAATTCGCACAATGGCCTGTTTGTTTAATGTGTTCACTAATGGCCGAAGGTGATGTCTTGATAGGCTGACCTTTTTTACCTATTCCCAAATGTTCCCTACTTCTAATCAATAAGTGGCGAGATGTTTTACCTATGTAGCAGGCCTGGCAGCCTGAGCACGAATACTTAAAAACCACATGGGAGCAAACATTCTTAGGAATGCGATCCTTAAATGGGAAAAAGTGTTCAATATGTCTTCCTGATCGAAAAACCACACGAAAGTCTACGCAGGGGTAAGCTTTGCGTAATAATCTGGAGATTTTGCGCCTAAGTTGAAGGCTGATTTGACCTAGATAGGTTATATAAAAGCACAAGGGCATTTTCTGGACCGTAGTAGGCTCAAGCCTAGGGTCAAAATGTTTATTCAAAAACCTCTTAATAAAACTGTCAATTAGATATTTAGGGTAACAATTATCGTGCAATACTTCTTTGATAAACAATAATTGCGTATGAAAGCTTATGTAAGTAGAGCATATATGAAAAGCACGATACACCAAGACCGTAATAAGATTAGTTTTGTAATTGCTTGTTGTCAAACTGCCAAAGTCCGTATAGAGCCCAGTGAATGTTTTCTTACGAAATAAATCAGTAACAAAATCGGAACCGTCCCAAGTGACCAAAACATCCAAGAAGGGTAGCGAGTTATCTTCTTCAATTTCATAAGTAAATTTAATATTCAGATGCTGTCCGTTGAGATACGCCAGAAACTTTTCAACATGCTCTACTTTTTCGAATAAACAATAAGTATCGTCAACATATCTACGGTATAATATTGGCTTAAATCCAAAGGGGCAATTCGCCATAAACTTAGTTTCGAGAACTGACATGAAAATATTTGCTAATGTAGGCCCCAGTGGGGATCCCATTGCCACTCCATCTATTTGATCAAATAACCGTCCATTGAACAAAAATGATTCTCTTTAACGGCTAATTGCAACAGTTTTCGAAGCCTAATAATTGCAGTATCATTGATAACTCTCCCTGTGTCCGTTCTTGCCACGTCATTATTCGAGCACTTTCCGACTCCCTCATTTTTGCCATCATCTTGGCAACGAAACCTGGTCAATCTCAAAGGCCAAAGGTCGACTTTTGCCTTAAGTACTTCCTATGTCATCACCACAATTTATCTTGTGTTTTCGTTTTCAAGAGATTTTATAAAAACAAATGGCGTTACTCTCATGACTTGCCCCAAAATCAGAAAACAATACATAATTTTCGTACAGCATGCGGTATATGCACTTCTGATTAGCAACTATTTGGGTATTTTCAGTGCCGGAGAAAATTTTCCTACTAAGCTGATTATGCTGCTTGCTGGTTACATTGAAACAAATCCAGGCCCTGCAACTGCAAGTTGCCTCAAATTTGCCACTGGAATTTGAATGTGCAAGGGCTGGCATAAAGACCACATAGATAGAAGCTTACAATTCGATACACCACTTTGATGTCATAGCTACTTCAGAAGCTATGCTAGATAGAACTATTAGCAATGACGAAATCTTCATAGAAGGCTTCAGTAGAGAAATTTTCAGAAGTGACCATCCAAGTAACACCAAAGTTGGGGGAGCTTGTGTATATTTCCGCGCAAGCCTACCCATAAAACGAAGAGGTGATCTGGAAGAATTGCAAGAATCAATTGTTACCGAAATCATTATTTCTCGTAAAAAAGTGTTCTTTGTTACACTGTATCGTAGTCCTAGTCAGAATAGTGTGCAGTTTGAAGTTTTCCTCGACAAACTACAGAGAATCGTAGAAAAAATCCAGGCTGAAAACCCGCACTCCCTGATTCTCACAGGGGACTTTAATTGTAGATCCTCACAGTGGTGGGCAGGTGATGTACAACAACCTGAGGAAACAGCGTTGGATGAACTGGTCGAGGTTAATAATCTCCATCAGTTAATTGAAGAGCCAACGAACATTCGAGAGGGTAGCATGTCTTGCATAGATCTCATCATAACTGATCAACCGAACTTATTTGCTGATTATGGAGTCCACTCTTCCTTAGATTAGCACTGTCAACATCAAATAGTGTATGGCAAAATAAATATCTCTATACCCTCTCCACCACCATACAAGAGAACTATATGGGATTACTCTAAGGCAAACATGCAGAGTATTCACAGTGACCTACAAGCTATTAATTGGCATACCCGGTTCGATGCTCTTGGATCAGAGGAAATGACTGAGGTTTTTACTGCGTCGATCTACGCCACCCTGACTTCTTGCATTCACAACAGGGTTGTTAAGTGTTGTGACAAGGATCCACCCTGGATCACTCCTCGCATAAAAACAGCCATTAAGCGAAAGCAGAAAGTTTACAGGATTTTTTGCCAGCGAGGGAGAAGGGACCAAGATTTGAATTATGTAAAAAATTTTCGAAATGAAACATCTAGAATGATTCTGCATGCTAAGGGAGAATATTTTTAAGAGGCTTGGTCGAAAGCTTTCAGATCCAAATGAAGGTATAAAGAGTTACTGGTCCACCTTGAATAGGCTCATCAACAAGAAAAAAGCTGTCAATATTCCCCCATTATTCGAAAATGGACTTTTCATCAGAAATGTACAAGCCAGAGCTACTTTATTAAATGATTTCTTTGTGGAACAGTGCTGTACTATACCGACAGGAAGCACTCTCCCAAATTTCCTACCCAGGTGCATTTCAGTTCTTGAAAATGTAGAGATTGATAGGCAAAAAGTAGTCAAACTGATACGAACACTTGACTCGTCAAAGGCACACGGCTGTGATAACATTTCCATAGCTATGATAAAAATATGTGATATTGCGATTGTTGAGCCCCTTTGCATGATTTTTGAGAAATGTCTTACAACAGGTCAGTATCCTTCAATTTGGAAAAAAGGCAAACATCATCCCCGTTCATAAGAAGGGTAGCAGGCAATGTAAAAACAACTATCGCCCAATTTCTTTGCTTCCTGTTTTTGGAAAATTGCTTGAAAATTTATTGTTTGAATCGATATACAATCACCTTTGTGTCAATGGTCTCCTGACTGCCCATCAGTCGGGTTTTCATCCTGGTGACTCAACAATAAATCAGTTATTATCCATATCTTATAAAATTTACACTGGTTTTGAAGAAACTCCTAGCAGGGAAACACGTGCTGTTTTCTTAGATTTCTCTAAGGCATTTGACAAGGTATGGCATGAGGGATTACTATATAAACTTGAGTGTAACGGAATTGCTGGGAATCTTCTACATCTAATTCAAAATTTTCTTTCCAATCGTAAGCAACGGGTCTTGTTGAATGGTAGAAATTCTGAATGGAAGGACATATCGGCGGGAGTTCCCCAGGGATCAGTTTTGGAACCTCTTCTTTTTCTTGTATACATTAATGACCTTGTCGGGAATGTGAGATGTGATATCAAGCTCTTCGCTGATGACACATCGCTTTTTTCAGCTGTATATGATGAGTCTAAAACTGCAGAAGAACTAGATGCAGATTTAGAGAGAGTGCGACTATGGGCGTGGCAATGGAAAATGAAATTTAATACTGAGAAGACAGAAGAAGTCATTTTCTCTGCCAAGAGGGTTAAACCATTCCACCCCCCCCCCTTTGTCTTGTAAGAAAGGGCGAGCACAAGCATCTTGGTATGATTCTTGATTCAAAGCTAGACTTTCAAAGTCACATTAAAGTGGCAATACAAACAGCAAGGCGCGGTATTGGGATGATAAGGTACCTTTCCAAATATGTTTCGAGAGACATTTTAGATCAAATATATAAGCTTTATGTTAGACCGCATCTAGACTATGGAGATATTATTTATCACAAATATGATCCCGAAATGCGTCTAAACTTTACACAGCGACTAGAACTGACTCAGTATTGTGCTGCCCTTGCAGTGGCTGGTGCATGGAGACGAACAAGCAGGGAACGTCTTTACAGGGAACTTGGCTGGGAGGACTTGTATCACAGAAGATGGTATCGACGATTGTGCAATTTCTATAGTTTGATAAAATCGCGTTCCCCTAATTATTTGTTTGCAGAAATTCCCCCAGAGCGCAACGTAAGCTACAATTTTCGAAATATGAGAAGTTATGACCAAAATGTTGGAAGAACAGCGCGATACTCGAACACCTATTTTCAAAATGCTCCTTTTGAGTGGAATTTGCTGGCTGAAGACATAAGAAACTCAACATCAATTGCTGTGTTTAAACGTAAATTACTTGCTATGATAAGGCCTAATAAGAATTCAATTTACGGTATAAATGAAATTGTTGGCGTTAGGCACTTGTCGAAATTACGACTTAATTTCAGTGTACTAAATGAGCACAGAGTCAGGCATAACTTCGATTGCCTAGATCCTGTCTGCCTTTGTGGCAGAGCTGAAGAAGATAGTGAGCATTTCCTCCTGCAGTGCCATTTTTTCGATGAAGCACGGAGAGATCTCCTCGGCAGCTTATCAGATATTCCTGGATCAAATATAGCAGAACTGGACACACCGTCTTTATGCCATTTAATTCTATTTGGAAATCTAGATCTGACCCAAATTGCAAATAGGATGATTATGGAAGCAACAATCAGTTACATTAAGGCAACGAAGAGATTCGAATGAAGCACATTCCAAAAATATCAAAGCAGCACCCCCTCCCATATTTTCATTTGTAGTAGTAGCAGTAGTAGTAGTTAATTCTGTCTCTCATTTGATGTTAGGTGATTAAAATTGTACCATACAATGTGGGTGCGGGGTAGTGGGTGGATGGGATTCCTGCTGTGTGGCTGGATAGCTGCTACCCTTTGTTTTTCTCGCTTGCTATCCCCATTGGGGTGGCGCGGGTGGCAGGGGGTAGTGGCTGTTTTGTCTGCACATGGGGGTACCATGCTCATTGACTTCCACTCGTTTTTTTTTTACGCATTGATAGCCTTGCCGGGGTCGTTGCCTGACATCAAATGTGAGACAGAGTTAATATTAATCTTTTAGAAAATTGCAAATTTTTGAATTGTGAGTGTCTGTCATGGTGGGAACTCCGATGATCTAGTGTCTATTCCCGCCATGACAGGCACAGTAGCTGTAAACATTTGTGTTTATTTTAATGGATTATTAAAATAAATAATAATACCTCGTGCACAAGTAACTTTTGCCAAGATAAAAGGCGGAAGGAAGGGGCTTTGCAAAGGATTTCACTAGTTTGCAAGACTTCCATACAAGGTCTTACGAAAGAAAATCCTCCTAAAAAAATGCACCAAATTACCGATTTCGATGGGGCAAGGTTTATAAGCTAAATTAGACCTTTGGCTTCATGGAAAATTTTTTCACCGACAATCGGATGGCTAAAATTTGAGGTCACAGTCCGCCAAACGCTCCACGCTTTTTCCGACTCACCCGGTAGGTAAATTCAACTTTATAGAAATTTCATGTTTGCAAAATGACTGGAAATGGGTCTAAAGCATTGATCAATCATAAAGGACTTCTTGCACATATCAGTAAAGAAAATCCAACTGTACATTGGTGACAGATATCCAACTGCACACATATTGCCATAGGACTACAAAAATCTTGGGCATTTGTTTGAAAATTAACGTCTTACACCTCTTGAGAGGGATGAAACGCCTTTTGAACATTGCTCTTTGTAAGTAGAGTCCTTACAATTTGATAAATGATGTTTGCCCTTTTTCAGTCATCTTGCAACCAAGACATTTTTTTGAAGTTAAATTTACCAATATTTCTAGTGCTGACAAGGCAGCGAGAAAAATCACAGAAAAATACTTCATTCTTTTAATTCTTCTCTATCTTTCTTTTATCTTCTTCTATCTTTTAATCTTCTAATTAAAAGTTGAATCACTCAGATCTGTGAGGTATCCTTGGGGCTATGAATTTTCAAAAGCGGGAAATTCTTTTGGCTCACCCGGTATGTCGAGAGGAATGTAAACGTTGCATAATTTTCAAATGATGCAAAGAAATATGTTCCTTTTGTAATTTAATTTTATTTACATTTTGGAGCAGGATGCTTTCTTGTGTCATGTGGGTTGAAAAGAGCAGCAATGAAGCATCACACAAGCATTAAGTTTTATTGAATTTGTGAAATTTCATACACTTTTTAGGCAAGATATATTATTATTCAATTCACAGAAAAACGATTGTTGAAGCAAGTTAGCTTTTAAATCCTTCTTTCTGGGTTTAATTGGCTGAACTTGAAAATTGGCTGAAATGAAATTGAAAATTGGTTGGAGAGTTGTTGCGTCCATGAAAGTCGGACGTGTTTGATTAATGCTCTTGTTTTGCTTGACAAAATTTGTATTTTTGTGAAAGAGATAATTAGGCTGATGCAATGGAATCCAGAACCATCCTCAAAGCCTTGAACCATATTACGACCAACCAAAGGAAAGGAGAGGAAAGGTCAATATTCGAATGTTCTACGTTATTGCTGCAAAGAGTATGAAATGGATAAGCCTAGAGTCATTCACCCGATCGAAGTTGCGGAAAAGGACGGACAAATCAGTGAAGTCATGAACAATGAAAAGGTTTCTTTTCGTATTTTGAATAGGGCATCAATTGCTGGCAAATTCAACTGAAGCTGTCGATTTAACTGCCCAGGAGTGCGACCAATCGGACGATTATGATTCCACCCCTGGCTCCGACTTTGTGGAATTGAAAAAAGTTCATCCACGAGGAGGTCCTTTCGCTGAAAGCTTTTTTGTCTAAATAAACAATTTCTGAATCCGGAAAAAATGCGAAAACCTCCCATCCATTATGAAGCGGTTTTTATCCGAAGTTTACAGGATAAGATATTGTCTTGGGAGCGCCAGCTTGACGAAAGGCAAAGAATTATTGAAAAAGTATTGGAGGCCAGAGATCACTCTGGTAGTATAGGTACAGGTATTCCCGTGGGATCATCGCCAAATACATAATTATTCAAAAGCAAATTGATTCAAGAAAGCAAAGTATTTACAAGCACTAAGTCGAAGCCAAAGATAAAGCATCTACAGCAGAGAATTCAACAAAAAAGAAAGCCCTGACAATAACGTGGAAGATCTGAATCCCATTGGAGCAGACGCAACTGTTTCCTAATATGTGAAACACCAGAAACAAAAGAAGTGCAAAAGCACAAAGAAGTAATAATATAATAATGATAATACCTTTTTTAATGTTAGTTTTACAATAGTGTGAGCACTAATATACACTAACATAAAGCAATTTTAGAGATTGCATTATGGAACTTATTAACTGCAAACGTTGCAGGTGCATTCATTTTCGAAAAACCAGTCTTTTACGAGAGTTTTGAACTGATTTGCATTTCTGGATGATTTTATTTCATTCGGAAGAGAATTCCAGATCTTTGGACCCAAAAAGCTAATGGATTTTATACCATAATTTGTAGTTTTTACTTTAGGAATGGATAGAACGTCATTTCTTCGAAGATTATAGCTAGTGGGTTTTGGGAGAAAATGGTTTTTCATAAAGGCCGGATTCAAGTTGTGCAAAGTTTTGTAAATTTCAAGCGCCAATAGTCTAATAGAATGGATATGAATTGTAGTAGATTCGGCGTTAACTAAAAGATCTTTGTACGATGAAGTATAATCAGAGAGTGCTAATCGTAAGGCCCTCTCATTGACTTTTTCCAGTTTCTTTTGGCTGGTATTACTGCAAAATAACCAGATAAGGGGGCAGTAATTGAAATGACAGAGGATGAATGAGTTAACAATTACCTGTCTTTCTTTTATAGCCATGAATCGTGCTAGCCATTTGATTGTATTTAGCTGCAAGGCAGCATTTTTGCAGATTTTATCAATATGTGAGTCAAATTTCAGTTGTTCGTCAATTTGAATTCCAAGTAGTGTTACTTCATTACTTACGTTTATTTCAAAATCATTGCTTATTTGAAATGCTTTGACATGATTTTCATTGTTGCCAACAATTAAGGATTGGAATTTAGATGGGTTTGCTGTCATATGATTTGAATGAAACCAATCAATGCATTTAGTGGTGTTAAGTTGTACTAATCTATGGAGTTCATCCACATTTTCAGCAGATATAGAAATTGTGTTAGCATCTGCAAAGTTACATAAGGAACCTTGCTGAATAAATAGAAAGATGTCATTGATAAAGAGGTTGAAGAGTAATGATCCAAGTATTGAGCCCTGAGGCACCCCTTGGTTTAGTGGCCTCCATGAACTGAAGTATCCACTGACCTTCACTAATTGTTTTCTGTTTGTGAGATAACTTTGTAATAGTTTGAGCGAATTTATACTAACACCATAGGCAGCTAATTTAGCGATTAATAGGTTTATGGGGAGGCTGTCAAAAGCTTTGGATAAATCCATGAGCACGGCTGCTGTATGTTTTGTAGCTTCTAGATTAGTTTTCCACTCCTCTATCAGCCTTATTAGGGCATGCTGGGAAGAGAAATGTTTTCCATAGGCACATAGGAAATTAGAAAAGTTTCTGTTGAGAAATAGAGATAGCTGAAGCTCAATTGCTTTTTCAAAGACTTTAGAGAGTGCTGTTAGAACACTAATTGGTCGATAATTCTCTTTTTTGAAAGGATCTTTCTTTTTGTACACAGGAGAAACAACTGCCAATTTCATTGAACTAGGAAATGTTCCTTGAAGTATACCTTTGTTTAGAATATTAGCCAACGGCCTTGCAATGATGTCAGCAGCGAGTTTTAAAAATTTAGCACTTATCATATCATGACCAATAGCTTTATTGTGGTCATGGCTGAGGACAATTTCTTTTTGTGTATCTTTAGTAATAGGTTGGAATTCAAAGAGCATGTTGTATTTCAAATTGTTATAACAAAAAGTCCAACGACAATAGCTCTGTTGAGCTACAGCAACAAAGCAGGCAACTGACAACGCTGAAAGCAAGAAAATTAAGATCTTGTAAGCAAGGCAAGTTAAGCAAGAAAAACCAACAATGTTGCGTCAATAACCCCTCAAGAATTATGCAGAGAAACAATGGATACACTTGGAGCAATCCAGAAGAATAATCCCAAAGCAAAGATTGCCTTTTCTGCTGTTTTCAGAAGAAAGGATTCTCATGAGCTCAATTCCAAGGTTACTCAACTGAATGAGCTTTTGGTAAAAAATTGCCCCTTGATGGTTTTGATATGATAGAAAATGATAATATTTAGTAACTTGAAAGTGTGGGTTGCATTTGAATGAAGGTGGAGTAAGAAAGTTGCAGGTAACTTGAATAAATTCATAAAGTACTGTTAACGGTGTCTTGGCTCTTTTAGTAGCACTAATGGGCGCAGGGAGCATCCCTCGAGGGAGAGGAATGGTCTTAAGATTGCTTTCCGTAACATAGTTTCCCTCAGAAAACACAGGAATGAGCTCAGCATTATATTGCATGACAATGATATTGATGTAATTGGTCATAGCGAAACCCGGTTGGACGAAAGCATTGGAGATGCCGAAATATCGATAGAGGGCTACAAGATATATCGTAACGACCGAAACGCAAATGGTGGATGAGTCGCAATTTATGTTGAAGATACCCTTTCTGAGCCCAAAATCAAACAGAACGGTGATAAGATAGAGCTTCTTTCCGTAGAGATAAAGCAACAAAATGCAAGGCCTTTTTTCTTTGTCTGCTGGTATTGACCCCCAACTTCCGGAGTTGATGAAGCAGCATTCAAAGACCTTAGAGAATCTCTTGGAGACCTAGATAAGGAAGGAAAGGAAATCATCCTTGTTGGCGACACAAACTGCGATTTCAAGAATAGCACAAATGCTAATACATAAAAACTGAAGCTTTTGTTTATCCGAATATCAAATAGAGCAGTTGATTAAAAAGTGCAGGAGAGTCGCAGTAACAGCAACCCAACTAGGTGAACAAAGAGTAAGTTAACCACTCATAGATCATTTCTCTACCTCGAACTCCAAATGTATTTTAAAGGGAGACGTCCTAGAAACGGGGATGGCGGACCACTATCTGGTGTACGGAAGGAAAATAAATGGCTGGCGAATAAAGCAGAAAGGAGCAAAGCCAAAAATAATCGAATCTCGCACAATGAAGAAATACGATGAGGCAATTAATTTTCCAACACTACCTGCGACAAATAGATTAGAAAAACATTCTTACCCCTTTCGCTAATGATCCATCTGCCATGGCTGGCACATTTCAGGAGACTTTCGAATCGCTTCTGAATATACATGCTCCGATTAAGAAAAGAAGGGTAAGCTCAGAATTCGCTCCTTGGCTAACTCCAAGTTTTAGAACATCGATGGAGAGTAGGAACAGACTGAAAAAAGTAAGCGGCGAAATCTCCAGAAATGTAGTCAGCTTATAGCAAGCAGCGGAATAAAGTAACCAAAGAATTTCGATATTCTATTCAGGATCATTACAGAGGTTTAGTTGAAAAAAATAAAGTGGATCCAAAGAAAATGTGGACAGCAATAAATAGGGTCTTGGATAAAGATGCGAAATCCACAACATTCTCTAGTATCGAAATCGGCGGCAAAACGTTAACAAAGAGCGTGATGTGCTTGAAGCTTTAAACTGCCACTTTGTATCTGTTGGACCAAAGTTCGCAAGAAGCATAGAAACGTGACCTAGCGATAATTGATTGCAGAATAAACGAGGAAATGCTGTTCAAACCAATCGACAAAAAGTATATGACGAATGCTATCAATCAGTTAAATGTTAAATGTTTGTTAAATGTTAAATGTTAAATGTTAAATGTTAAATGTTAAATGTTAAATGTTAAATGTTAAATGTTAAATGTTAAATGTTAAATGTTAAATGTTAAATGTTAAATGTTAAATGTTAAATGTTAAATGTTAAATGTTAAATGTTAAATGTTAAATGTTAAATGTTAAATGTTAAATGTTAAATGTTAAATGTTAAATGTTAAATGTTAAATGTTAAATGTTAAATGTTAAATGTTAAATGTTAAATGTTAAATGTTAAATGTTAAATGTTAAATGTTAGATGTTAAATGTTAAATGTTAAATGTTAAATGTTAAATGTTAAATGTTAAGTGTTAAATGTTAAATGTTAAATGTTAAATGTTAAATGTTAAATGTTAAATGTTGAATGTTAAATGTTAAATGTTGAATGTTAAATGTTAAATGTTAAATGTTAAATGTTAAATGTTACAGTGCCTATGAAATGAAATTTGACATATAATTGTTTTTTCAAAAATCGAAAGATCAACATGTTGCTATGGCAAAACAAAAAATGACTCGCATATTCGCTTTGGAAGGGTTGTTTTGGGGGCTTCAAAGACGGCTACTACGTGTGACAACGCATAAAATCTGTGACGTCACGTGGTTTGCATCTTGACTGAATCATCTTGATAAAAGCCTAACAATCGCATGTGGTTCAGTGTCAGCATCGCCAGTTATACGTTTCAAATCGTCGATTTAACCATCCTTTACTTCTTAAACATATCAGAAACTGTTGAATTTAGTTCAGAAAGCTCAAGCAATGCAAATGAAGCACAATTTGGGACTGTGAATAAAGACACGACCCGTAACACGATGAACTTTATGCGAAGTTGGAGAATGCAACGACAAGCGCTTAGGCCTTGGACTGGACGAAATGGACTTGACAAAAAGGGGACGAAGATGAGGGAATTCTTTTCCGAGAACGATCGAAATGAGACTTGAGATGAATACAAAGTGCTGGTGAATTGGCGAATGGTATGTAAACATTCAATATTTTAAGATTATTTTGTTCGCGCAGCGCTCCTTGTTGTCGTGATGAAGTTAGGCCATCAAGTGGCCATCATGCCATGAAAGGTCAAAGGTTTTACATTCTCCAAAGTACCACGTAAAAGGCAGGTATTTGACGTGGAATGTATTTTCCCATGATAAGAAACTACGATTTTCAGCTATTATTAAAAGTTTCATGAGATTGTTGGATTTAGATATTTCAGAGCTTCTTACCACATCAATAATAATCTTCATTTTTACTTCCTCGGCTTTCTTATGAACATTTCAAAAACAAAGTGTCTTGAAGCCACGGGGGGGGGGGGGGTTTCCATAGAAAAGGTACCTGGGGACGTGCAGCCCACAAGGGTATACCTTTTCGGACTTCTAGTCTAGCCAAGGGTATACTTTTTGGCAATTTTAGTCGAATTTAGTCTAGGCAAGGGTATGCTTTGTGGCAATTTTGGTCAAAGCACTGTAAAAATTTGGTAATTTCTGCAAAAAAATCTAATTTTAAAAAAATTTTTGTCCCGAGAATGAGAAAATTTGGCAAGTTTTGTCTAGAAAACGCCAATTCAGGGCACTTTTGATTGAGAAATTAGTCTAGCCAAGGGTATCATTTTCACAAAGATTGGTCTAGCCAACGGTCCCATTTTGAAACCGTGGGCGGCACACCCCTACCTGAAATTTAGCCGAGAACCCCCCCCCCCCGTGCTTGAAGCTTTTCTAATATTTACATTACTGAAGTATCTTTCACGTAATGCGACAGAGAAAACAACTTATTATTAAGTAACATACGTTGGGGATTTCCTTGACCAAAGAGTAGAGGTTTCCAAAGTAATTGATTCTATTTTAGCAATTTGAGATTTGAACTTTTCATAATAAATTCCTTGTGAAAAATATGTGCATTTCAGGACAGAAATATACACATCGATCCTGTCTTCTTTGCCTGATACTTTCTCTATAATGGTATTCAAATCATTTTACATTTTGTATAAAACAATAAGTAAAAGTTGTATATAATTTTTCTTTGCAGGATTTGCAGTTTTACTACCAGGGCCACCGCAAGCAGCTGCTGATTGGGGGCAATCTTAAACCATAGAGAGCAGTGCATCCAAATGATTCGTGTGACGCAGCACCATTACACCATTGTTTTCAACATTATTGGGGGGGGGGTTGAGACTGTCTTCTTCATAGAGGCATACAGATTGCATGTATGTAAGGTAAATTTTTGGCTTACCTCTTCCAGCATGTATTTACCTAGAGATGAGGTACTGATTCGCAACTGATGCAACAGGTTATGGAAAACTGAAGAACTTGAACAGGGACACTATTGACACTGAAAACTGTATTAATTTTCATTGTTTAAATCTTTTTATATTAAACTTGCACCCCCTTAATTTGTGAGGTCTATGAATTCAACCCCTGCTTCATCTTTTGATTAATATCTGACAATTGACATGCATAAAGTGAAGGATTTTTGCATATGTCTTGATGATTTTGGCTTTTCAATTTGCAAAATGCAAAGATGATAACAAAAATTTTAATGTTTGTCACAAGCAGTGACACTTAGATGACAGTGATAATTCGCCTAAATCATTCTTGTAAAAAAAGAAACAAATCATGAAACTTTTTGCACCAAAACGTTTTCACTATTAGGAAACACGATACATACTAAAGGTTTCTTGGTTCAACATTAAGATTTTCACATTTTAGTATTAAAAGATTCTTAATTTGTTCCTGATATTTTTAATGCATGAATTATCAATGTTATCTCCAGCACTGTTGCAGATGTATTTCTTGAAAATTAAATTCTGTCATGTTAAGGACAAAAATGGCTAATCAATATTACTCAAGAATAAAGCTGAAACAACCAGTTTATAGTAAGCTGTGTAATGCTTTTCAGCCATAGTACCACAGCTTCTTAAAATTTTGGCCATCCTAATACAGTACTGTAGTGTCCCGCATAGAAGACACAAAATTTTCAATTTGAGGTCTGATATGTTTCTGATAAAATGAGATATAAACTTCAGATCAGGTTAAAGTTTCTTATTAGAAAAATCATGTACTATCAATTAATTAAAGCAGACACGAGCTTTATGATTGTCATACAAAACATAATATTTTCATTTGTATTTTCAAATCTTCACTACAAAGAAAGGTTACATTTATTCCAGGAAGGTGATTTTTGCTTCATTTAGATGCAAAATTCTTGTTTTCATTTGAATAGGTACAGGTTGGTTCAAATGCAAAGCTGAATTTGTCAATGTTTTTCAATTTTCTAATGCGTACATAGTTACATAGTTTTTTGAATAAGAAACAAGTCTTTTTCAAACCTGCACCAGTTTCTTATAAGGGGATATTATTTTGAAAATCAAGGTCTGGTGTTTCTTACATTTATGTCTCTTATATGCTGGACACCACTGTATTTTCTAAATAAACCAGTTTCTTATAAAAAATTAGTAGGATTGTCACAAGAAAGTTGACCATCTCTTGGTTGGTGGCATTTCTTAGAATGGCATGTCGTCCATTTGTTGCTTCCTTTTCTGCTTGGCCATTCAGCCTTTGAATGTCTAACAATCGTAGTTATTCCACCACTAAAAAGGAATTGATGTAAAAAATGTTGTGCTCTGTAAATTAGAATGAAATTGCTTGCAGTGTAATGATTTTTTGGCCCATGGACCTACAATCCCAGACAAAACTTGTGAGACACTTTGCTTTTTGGAGAAAATTTTGAGTTGAAGTCTTCCAGTCCCCCTCATTGTAATGTAGGAAGCTGATGTAAATGTCATAGAAAAGAAGTATGTTTCCTTCATTCTACCAGCATTGCAAAGGAAAGGGGGAGGGGCCTTTGGCAGAGACAGGTAATACTTTAATGGCAGGAAGGGCATCTTTTAGAACAAAACTAATTTGTCTCAACAAGTTTTGTAGGGGGATTGTGGATCAAACTGAAATCCTCAAATTAGCACCCCTTCAGATAGAAAAGAAAGCATCCTATCAAGCATGACAGTCACTTTCAATATTTTTGACCAGCATTTCTAAATTTCTCCACTAACCAGCATCAGCATGCAATCACAAGATCATGCAGCTTTCTTCTGCCATTTCGTTTCCCATGCTGTGTCATGATTTTTTGAGGTTCAGCGCTAAATTGTTTCCTTGCCTTGTCCGAAATATCTGCCACTTGCAGAGATCAACATTTCATTACTTGTGCAGGACTAAATTAAAGAAATTGAATGTGTGACATGAAGAGCCGTCCAGCACGAATGATGAATGAAATGGCTTGAACTAACCTGTCGTCTCTCCTGTCATTCGTTTCTTGTTTTCCGTGGTAACAACACTCGTATCCTCTATGTCCTTCCACTCCAGCATCTAGTGTTATTATCATGAACAGAGTTGGCTTGATATGACCAAGTAGATGTGAGATGACGGTGTGTAAGTCGTTGAGTTAGGCCATAAACTATGGTTAGGCCAATGCCTGTGAACGAAGTTTATTAATTTCTTTCGCTTTTGCCAGTTTCTTGGAAACTTATGCCATTGAAGCACCATGCTTATAGCTGGTATTTTAAACAAATTTTTTCATCCAAGTCACCAGAAACACCATGTTTCCTCCTCGTTTCACACTCGCTCCAAAGCGACTCCATATCGTCCTTGCATTTAACCCGCCTTCGTGCAAACCACCTGACGTCACGGGAAGCCGCGCTTTGTCACACTCAAAAACGCAAAAAATCGATTTTCAAATCCAATTTTCGAGCAGTTCCCTTTCACCAAACTTGATAAAAGACCCACCATTCGAATGAGAAAATTTAGTTCTACAAGAATTTGTGTTTAGCTGAAAAAGTGAAATTTCATTTCATAGGCACTTTAAATGTTAAATGTTAATGTTAAATGTTAAATGTTAAATGTTAAATGTTAAATGTTAAATGTTAAATGTTAAATGTTAAATGTTAAATGTTAAATGTTAAATGTTAAATGTTAAATGTTAAATGTTAAATGTTAAATGTTAAATGTTAAATGTTAAATGTTAAATGTTAAATGTTAAATGTTAAATGTTAAATGTTAAATGTTAAATGTTAAATGTTAAATGTTAAATGTTAAATGTTAAATGTTAAATGTTAAATGTTAAATGTTAAATGTTAAATGTTAAATGTTAAATGTTAAATGTTAAATGTTAAATGTTAAATGTTAAATGTTAAATGTTAAATGTTAAATGTTAAATGTTAAATGTTAATGTTAAATGTTAAATGTTAAATGTTAAATGTTAAATGTTAAATGTTAATGTTAAATGTTAAATGTTAAATGTTAAATGTTAAATGTTAAATGTTAAATGTTAAATGTTAAATGTTAAATGTTTAATGTTAAATGTTAAATGTTAAATGTTAAATTTTAAATGTTAAATGTTAAATGTTAAATGTTAAATGTTAAATGTTAAATGTTAAATGTTAAATGTTAAATGTTAAATGTTAAATGTTAAATGCTAAATGCTAAATGTTAAATGTTAAATGTTAAATGTTAAATGTTAAATGTTAAATGTTAAATGTTAAATGTTAAATGTTAAATGTTAAATGTTAAATGTTAAATGTTTGTTAAATGTTAAATGTCAGTTAAATGTTAAATGTTAGAATGTTGTCAATCAGGAAAAGCGTCTGGTCCTGACAAAATTACCATAACTTTGGTAAAGGACGCGAGCGAATTTATCGCTCACCCTCTTATGCTGATTTATAACTCATCACTTGCGAATGGTGTTTTCCCAAATATTTCGAAATTAGCAAGAGTCACCCCAATTTACGAGCTGTGCCCAGCAACTCATGTTAGCAACTACAGGCCCATCTCTGTAATCTCAGTGTTTTTAAGGACGCTAGGAAGGCTTTCACATTTCACATTCGTCAACTTATTGTGAGAGCACAGTCAAGGCGGTGTTGGTCAAATGTGGCAAGTGAAAACAGTTTCATTTTATCGCTTGGAATTTACTCTGTTCAGGATTAAACAAGTGGAACTTGTTTATTCAGTATTGCTTGGTCTCAGTGAATAAAAATAGGGTAAGTTATTACTTATTTGCCTCTTCAAATTGCTTTGGCTTTCGGTTTTCTGACTAAGGCAAATCTGATGAGATGATGAGGTCAACCAGAGGTCAAGCAAAGTCTAATTCAGTAATTTCTGGATACATTTGATTTTAGAGATACTTGCGAGTAGAGTAGAGAAAGCTCTACGTTTCACAGTTATCCCTCGTGCCTTGAGGCTCTTTATTCCCTTCCTTTTTTCCATCGGATTGTTTTTAATGTAGCAAAGTGCAAAATGAAATTCAAAACGAAGAAGAATCACATAGGCAATCTCACGTATTTCAACAACGATCTGTGATTGAGAATCTAACAGGTAAGGAAACTTTGGGCCTTCCAGTACAATTGTGCTTGTGCTGTTAAATGAAGTAAAAGTAGTTGAAAAGTATTTTCATTATATTAGTTTCCGTCGCATTGAAAACTGTGCTGTAGAAACGAATGTTTATCAAGGAAACACAGCATCATCTGCCAAGTAGGCCTTGTCAGGCAGCATGGAGGACAGCAAAAATCGTTAAAAAGCTAATTGCGATATTTTCGAGCTTTCAAATTTCATCATTTTAGGCCTTGACAAAAATTTAGAAAAATGTCAGTCTTTCTTGTCTGATTCAAAGTTTTGAAAACTCAGGAAAAATGTATGTGCCTTATGGCCTAAATATGGAGTATGGTTTGGCTCCAAATGCCCCACAGCTTCTGTGTTCATACGACGCCATTAACTACTAATCCACCACAAAGTCACGTGAGATGTAGGAGCCTTTTGATTGAATCCCAAGAAAAACGTAAACAAACATGCACAAATCATAAACAAACACGAATAAAATGTAAACAAACACGCAAAAGCCACAAGATTTTTCCTCCTTGCTGAAAACAGCAGCATTTCGTAAGTTATACTCCACGATAACATCACTCATAAGCAGCACGGGCTTCTGGCGCGAAGACATAGATCGCAGTAATGTCAATCTCACTATGTTTCTCGACCTCAAGAAAGCTTTCGCTACGGTCAATCACGATATATTACTAAAAAAATTTAGTGCATGCAAAGCTTGGGGTTGGTTTGAACCCTACATAAGTAATAGAAAACAGTTCTGCTCTCTGACTAATCAGCATTCAAAAGCCAGAGACGTAACATTTGGTATTCCCCAAGGTTCCTGTTTAGGCCCTCTTCTTTTCATCATTTGCTCATGTGGAAAAGAGCTTGGACAAAAGACAATAGCTTTCACTCACCCGCAACGCCCACTGTTTTCGATAGGCCGCAGCGATCATTTTCAGCAAATTTCTTGCAATTTTCATCCCTTGGGCAAAAATTTTATCCCAATTTGAAAAAGTACACATTCTTCTGGCACAATGAACTCTTTTTCATTCCGTTAGTGTACTTTTCTCTCAATTTTCTGCAAAATTCGAACCGGCAATTTTGATTTTAAAACTAGAAGTCCTTGGAAATCATAAGTGCTTCAGTACGGCATTCGTTTTACCAGAAATTTGGAAGAATGCAATCATTATTTTAATCCACAAAAAAGGTGATAAGTCAGAAATCGTAAATTATAGACCAATTAGCTTGTTATCTCACATCTTCAAACTTTACATGAAAATAATAAAGAACAGAATTTCAAACACCATAAATGAAAGCCAACCACCTGAGCAAGCAGCCTATAGGCAAGGATTCTCAACAATGGATCACTTACACACGATAAATCAAATATTAGAAACAGCTGAGGAGTACAAGATTCACATTTGCATGGCATTCATTGATTACGAGATGGCATTTGATTCAATCGAACACACAGCAGTATTCCAAGCTCTAGAAAAACAAGGTGTCGAAAGTAGATATATCAACAATCTTAAAAATGCCTAAAACAATGGAACAGCCCAAATTAAGATTGACAGCGTCAGTGAGAAATTCAAGATAGACCAAGGAGTAAGGCAGGGAGATACACTTTCTCCAAATCTATTCATAGCGGCATTAGAGGAAATATTTAAAAGAACTGATTTACAAGAGAAGGGAATTAAGATCAATGGTGAACGTATGAGTAATTTGAGGTTTGCAGATGACATAGTACTTTTTGCTAGTGATGTTAAAGAGTTAGAACAAATGATAGTATCCTTGAACGAGGAAGGGAAAAAAGATGGCATGAAGATTAACAAGTCAAAGACGAAGACCTTATATAACGTACATGTGAGAAGAGCCAGTCAGAATAGTGGAATAATCATTGATGGTGAGGAACTGGACAGCGTAGAACAATATGTCTACTTAGGGCAGCTAATAACAGCAGATAACAATCAGTCGAAGGAAATAGCAAGACGAATAGGACAGGGATGGGCAAGCTTTGGTAAATACAATAACATACTCAGAGATACAAAAATACCTATTAGCCTCAAACGAAAGATAATGGACAATATAGTAACTGCAGCTATGACATACGGTGCAGAAACTTGGTCATTAACCAACAAATTGACATCACAGTTGCAAGTTGCTCAAAGAAGCATAGAAAGAGCAATACTAAATATTACACGACGGGATAGAAAGAGAAATGAATGGATACGGGAGCAAACTAAAGTTCTAGACATCATGGCCAAGGCAAAATCATTGAAGTGGGAGTGGGCAGGTCACATCGGAAGGATGGCAGACAACCGATGGGCAAAGAAATGCACGGAATGGACACCTTATGAAAGGAAGCGCAGCAGAGGACGACCAAGAAAGAGATGGAGAGATGAAATCGTAGAAAAGGCAGGAGTCAATTGGATGAGAAGAACTGGAAAAAGACTAAGCTGGAAAACATTGGGGAGGCCACCGGCCTGCAGTGGCCTGAATGGCTGATGATGATGATGATGATGATGATGATGATGATGATGATGATGATGATGATGATGATGAGGATGATGATGATGATGATGACGGCATTCGTTTGATCGTACAGGCACTGGCCTCAGTATCTGCAATATTGCATATGCCTCATACACGATATCAAAAAAGTACACATCGAGGCTAACAGAGTACACTTGGCTGGTCTTTTTTATATGAAAAATGTCATCTTTACTTGGAAAAAGTTACAGGCATTTTCACAGTGAAGTTTAGAAATTTTCTTGTGGCATTTGAGAGAAGTTTACGAACCGCCCTTTCATTGTTCGGCCATTTCTTCTAATAACAATGCGTCGCTGCACAGTACTTCCTAGGGAGCCGCAGATAGCAAATGTCCAATTCCTTGGCAGCACTTTTTCGCATGTTGAACGACTTAGAAAAGTGACTTAAATTCTCCCGAGCTAGTACCAGTACTAGTACTAGTACCTGACGATACCAGTATAACGATTGCATCGAATGATGTAGCAAAACTCGTCGAGGAAGCACATTAAGAGCTTTCCAACCTGTCTGAGTGGATGAGGGTGAATATACTTCGCTCGAATCCGAAAAAAACTGAATTCATAATCATACGTCATCCGCTTAAAACCAAAAATCTAGACCTGCCAGAAATGCTGGAACTAAATAACTCTGACATAAAAAGAGTCGATGAGACGAAATCCCTTAGAGTCATAGTTGATGAAAAGCTAAATTGGGATGAAAAGCTTAAACGCACAAAAGGTAAAATGAGTGGAGGACTAGCAGCTCTAAAAGAATTGAAAAATGTCGTTCCACAATCCCAACTGTGTAATGTATACTATGCATTTATGCTGATGTTATCTGGGGTAATCTGTCGAAAACAAAACTAGCTGCTCTCCAAAGCCTTCAAGACCGGGCCTATTCAATACCATAGAATGAAAGAATAAAAGATAGCTGGTCGGCTTCCTGGTTGAGCGTAGAAAATCTATTCCGTTACGACCGGAATGTCATGACCTACAAGATTATGAACAGACAATGCCCTGAAAGCCTATGGGATAAATTCCAACCGAGATCTTTTCACTCGACCTACAATACGAGGCACTGTAAAGGTCTCCAGATCCCTAGATATAGGATTGAATTTGCCAAAGAAGGCTTTCATTACGCAGCTCTTTCATCACGGAATGATAATAACCTTGTGGTAAACTATAAAAAATCGAAAACAGAATTTGTGCTCTTCGGAAGCCATCAGAAGTTAGCAAAAACCGATACAATCGAAATTAATATGACCGGTCAAAAGATTGTCGAATCAGACAGATACGAATACCTTGGGATAATACTTGATAAAAACCTAAATCTTTTGAGCCAATTTGATAAAATGTACAAAAAAGTATCTTCAAGAATCAAGTTGCTTGCAAGAGTGCGTATAGATATCAGCCCTACAACTGCTGAAACCATATATAAAGTAATGATTTTGCCTATATTCTTATACTGCAGCAACACAAGCATTGGAATTTCAGACTCACACAAATCTAAGCTCGAAAAACGTCAAAACCGAGCAACGAGGATCATCAACGGACATAATGGCAAAATTAGCCTCCCATCCATTAATCATGTAAGAAATAAACGATGTGCTATTGAAGTTTTCAAGTGTTTAAACGGTCTTGCACCAAGGATGTTAGAGAAACATTTTAAAAGACTGGACCATGGAAAGGACACCCGAGGCAACAAATCAAATCTCGTGGTGCTCGCATAAGAACAGAAACCGCTCGAAGAGCATTTAGCTATCAAGGTGTAAAAATATACAACAGATTGCCGCCTGAACTGAAAAATGAGAACTCAGTTGTTAGATTCAAGAAGAGATGTAATGACTTTGATTTTAATTTTTAAGGAACCTTTATTTTGTAAATATTTCCTTTTTTTAAGTACTTTCCGTTGGACACAGGTCCTTGATTTATAGCAGCTATTCCTAGCTGACCAAGCAAACCTGTATAAATATTGATATATTATTATTATTACTATTATTATTATTATTATTATTATTATTATTATTATTATTATTATTATTATTATTATTATTATTATTATTATTATTATTATTATTATTATTATTATTATTATTATTATTATTATTATTATTATTATCATTATTGTTATTATCAAACTCAAACCATCACCAAAATATAACAGAAAGAAAATTAAAACAACACAACTGTTCTATGTCATACGTTTCGATGTAAAATCTTCTTCAGTGTCATTATTATTATTATTATTATTATTATTATTATTATCATTGTTATTATTATTATTATTATTATTATCATTATTATTATTATTATTATTATTATTATTCTACACCTGCCGATATTCATGAGCTACCCACACTAGACTCATTATTATTATTATTATTATTATTATTATTATTATTATTATTATTATTATTATTATTATTATTATTATTATTATTATCATTGTTATTATTATTATTATTATTATTATCATTATTATTATTATTATTATTATTATTATTATTATTTTACACCTGCCGATATTCATGAGCTACCCACACTAGATTGTTTTAAGAAACAACTGAAAACCCATTTTTAGAGCCAGACTCTAAAACACAACTCCCTGGAAGAACAGCAATGATTAGGTTTATAGGGCTGTAGGTTTTTATTCTTAGAGTTTTATCATTTTAATTAGATATTGTATATTTTGATTTGCTGAAGGGTTCTTTTATGTATTAATAATATTAGATGAAAATGAATGAAAAATGGTGATGTATAGGTTGTGTCAAAAAATTGCTCGACGTTTGACTAAATAGTAAACAATAACGATATGCTGAATGGGCACTCGGTTAAGTAACCTGTTTTCCCGAGATTTAAGATTAGCTTTCGGCACCAGAATCTTGCAAATTTGCTACAAATGTTTTGAGTTAGAAGCCTTTGAAGTTCAAGTTTGTGCGACAACTGAAACCAGAAGCTTCTAAATGGCATTTTAGTAAATTCATATTGTCCATCATTTTTTCTCAGTTGTTTCAGAGCAAACCAAATGGGTATTGAACAGGTTTCCAATAACCTATCTTTTAGGTATTTGACTGCTTTGAGGAAAAGATTCGCTTCATCGTTGATTTTTTAAACTACTATTTTTGGATGCATGGAATCTAAATCGAATTTTGACGATGATTGTAAAGATAAGTTACCTTAGAGCTTTTGTTTGGTTTGCTCTGATATCAACGAGAGGTATGGCATTTGCTAGGCTTCTTTTACCTCGATCTTCACGCTTTTTTGCATCATAAGCAACTTGAGTGTCTCTGGCTCGCAAATCAATGAATTTTTAACCGATTTGCAGGATTTAAGTCTTAGATTACTTCATAATCTTAGAGACGGGGCTACCTTCTCATGAGCCAGTTCATCTTTTAATTTTTCATGTTTAAACAGAGGTCGAACAATATTTTTTTAGATACCCTGTATGTATGTAACGCCTTGCCATTTCAGGTTAAGGTTTAGAATTATAATTTAATCAGAGAAAAGAAAGGCCTAATTACAATATTTACAAGTTTAAAACAACTGATAGACAAAGAGCTAAGAATGCTTTAAAAAATACTCAATTTTAAACTGGCAGAGATAGCATTAATAGGTCAGTGTGATCTTGTTTCTATAAGGATCCTTCCTCAGGTGCTTTTGATGTAAAAGTCTTCACGAAGGAAAGGAAAAAAGCATTTCTTATCTCAAAGTTTGAAAGAAATGCTGCATTTTCAAGATTTTTGATAGATTGTTCTATTATAATTTTTATTAAGATTTCAATAAAATATCTAAGGACCATTCTCCTGAGTTTGTAGGTCTTTAAAGAACTTTGTCCCTGGTCTTATGCTTTAAGCTAAGAAAGAGAAAGTAAAGATATGTGCAAGGTTTTAGAACCAAGAGCTAGGATTACAAATTCGCTCAATGGCCAATCGAGAGCACTACCTGATGGTATAATGTGTCGAGGGTCGGACGCTAACTCTATCCATCTAAACTAGTCTTTCTGCAATGCCTTCGAGGTATATAAAGTTTGAAGAATTTTACAAATTCCTCTTTGAATTATTGAACTAAGGGTTTATTCCCATTGGAATGCTAGAAAATGCTGCTGGATGCATTTAAGAAATCGTTAGAGGCACCGCAAGAAGTATGAATCACAGCAATGTCCAGGAATGACTTCCTTGCGTTATTCTATAAAACTGATTTACATTTCCATGCATTTCCAATACGTTAACAGAAAACTAAACTTAGGAAATCAGCCAGTTGTCAGTGATCTACTTATCGTCATCTGTGATCTTTAAATTTTGTTTCAATAGACTGAAAAATCTTTCAACGATTTACAAAAATCTAATGAAATTCATAATTCATACCTTTTATAGCAGTTGGATATGTTCCATTAGCGAAGAAGCATGGTGGCTTTGTTCTGTGACGATAAACCCATATAAAAAATCATAAACATAATTTTGTGCATGTATGTGTCAGCGTAAAAACATTTTGACACTTGACAAAATTTGAATACGTGTACAAAAAAAACAAATTAAATACTCTTTCTATTCAAATGAAAGAATTACAGTATCCTATGGGGAGCGAAAGACAATAACTACCCAATGGCCAATATAAAGAGACATGCCGCGTTCAATTAACTGTGACTGTACTACGAAAGATAAAAAACTAATGCGTAATGTACTAGATTCTGTTTCACATCAGATGTCAGGTCTCGGTTGTGATGACTTGAATGATGTCTCAAGTGCAACTCATTTGTTGTGGTAGATAAATGCCTGACATCTGATATGAAATAGAATTTACAAGGACAAAGAACATTTACGTGAAGGGACTTGGTGGTTGCTTAGTACTAAGGCTGCAAAGATATCAATCAAATCGACTAGTTTCGTGAATAAAACGTAAATTCAATTCGAGTATACTTCTATTCAAGTCATCAGAAAGGTCGTGATCACTTTATAACAAAAGCTTGTGCTGGTTCAAGGCATCATTAGAGAGATCGGCGACTTGTACGATTGGTCGTAATAACTCAACATTGCCAGCGAGAAGATTTGTTGTTGAAGATCATAAGGATGGCAGATAAAACAAATTAAATACTATTGTTCACTTGAAAATTAATGAAAAGACTAATTCAGATTTTCTCTCGCACATTCAAGAGTAATGGGTGCTTTTTCTTGGGTACCTTTAGAGCTAAAAAAACCAAAATAGTGATCAAAGTTTGTGCAGCAAACTTTTGATCGATTGAGAACATGAACTGAGCTAGATTCAAATTTTCTGCCAGTGATAGATCCACGAGAGGGCATGACAGGGCAAATGCACTTCCATTTTCGTCAAATGAGCTATGGTATGAAAATGTCTTGTTATGCGCTACACCCTTCGCCACAATATACAAAACGCTCAGAGTTACAAATAAACGATTCTCTGTCTCATTGGTACTATTCAATGATTATTTTTCCTGTTTTATTGATTTGCTTAACAGTGAATTAAGGCGTGATTTTGAAAACATCAAACGTAAACTTACATGTCCTGCTTTCGGCTGCAGATAAATAGTTCATTTCCTGAAGCAAGGATAACTTTGTTTCCCATGGTGAGGCGAGAGCTAGCAGCAATTTCTGGAGAGTATTGAAACGTAAGTCAGAAATGTTGATGGATACAAGGATAGAGTGCTTTTCGGGTATTTGGGACGTCGGGTATTGTGGAACACTTTTCAATAAATGAAGCCTAGATATCAGAGCAAATTCACCAATTTTACTTGACGTAAATTTTTAAATATTCATTGTCATATTTTCGTTGAAGCTAGGCTGCTTCAACATTTTGTGCACCGTCCATATCGCTAACAACGAAGGACATCCGACGGATGTGATATCGCTGTGCCATCCTCTGGATACGTTTCAACTGGATTCCCGTATACAAACAATTGTCTTGTTCCATAATACCCGACAGTGTTTCACAATGCCCGACTCGACCGGGGCGCAATTTTTTGTCACGCTTATCAACAACAAACGTTTGAGAAGTAAAATGTATTGATAGAATATCAGAGCATGCTTGGCCCTATCAAGCCTAGGGATGCTCAGTCAGTCCCACCTAGTGGTATATGGTCTGCCGATTTTTACCAAGTCCACTTACAATGCTGAAACTACTTTTAGTTTTTATCGTTCTCACAATTAAAAATTGATTTCTTGAAAAAAATGAAAATTCCTTCCAAGGGGTAAACGCGATCAATTTTCGATAGATGTCTATGCAAAATTTGAATAATTGCCAATAAAATCTACAGCTGATGTGATAAAATGATGAAAGGGGAGGAACAGATATTACTTTTGATCTATCCAACCGAATAGCTATTTCTTTAGTTTGCATATATGGTTTTGCGGATTTTCGCATTACATATGCGCACATTCTTTGCATTCCTGTTTGATGACGTTACCACCTTTATTAATTGTCCTTGACAGAGCAAATCCCATTTAGAGATAGATTACAATGAAACAAGACCATTGAGTTGATAATTGTTTGTTTGTTTTCAATTTATTTTGAGTAGGCTTGTCAGGATTTCTAGCTACTGAATAGGTCCACTGTGCATGCCGCATCCAGGCACGGGACCCCTAGTTTAACGTCCCTTCCGAAGGACGGCGAGGTGAGTTGCGAGGTCAGGCCTCAGTGGTCACCCATCCGAAATCTGACCTCACTCGACCAAGCTTAACTTCAGTCACCTGACGAAGACTGTATAAGCCACTCGGCCACTCACCCCGCATTGAATTCATCTCCAAGTTGATCCAGTTAGAAAACTTCTATTCCTTCTTTCTCTTCACTGCTTTCCATTGATATTATGTTTGCATTTTCATCTATGTAGAAACTATCTGATGTTGATGGCATCCTACATTTCCAACAATCCAAGTCACTCCAATCTCTCTCCTTAAATTTACTTGCAGTCACACTTGCACATTTAATATGCACCTTTGTGTTACAACATTCACAAATTAAGTGCCTGTGATTTTTTTGCCACTGGTCCTAAAAATGAGCCACAAGGGTTTTTTACTGGGCCAGAACTTTGATCAGGCCCGCCCAGCCTATTCCTCGTTTTGCAGCCCAACCCGCGCACGATAGAAATTTGCAAAAATCAACACAAAAAATAGAGCATAGTAAAATCTATGGTCAAATTTGTTTATTTTTCAAATAAGTATCTTTGTTACGTCGGTCGGTAGTTGACGATAATAGTCGGAAAATTGCGAATCTTGTTCTGAATCTGAATCTCGTTCTGGAGCTAAATCTGAATACTGTTCTGTGGACATTTTAGTGACAAATCTTTTCAACAATCTTAGGCCTAGTCCGCCTAACTGTCCTATTAGGCCTAGGCCTATAGTCTCCATCTTGTTTCCTTTTATCCTGTACTTGTCCTTTCAGGATCCAAAAGTAAGATCCAACATCAGTAAGATCCAACACGAATTACAAACATCAGTTTCTTGTTCATTTCAATGATCAACAGAAAAATCAAACACGGATCAACAGAGAAGTCATACACTCAAAGACTTTATGCAAGATAATCCATCAATAGAGCTTCGTCTGAAAGATGAGCTAAAGAGATTGCCAGCCAGACAACTCCAGTATATCGATTATGATATGCGGGCGACCCATGCAGTCCTGATTCTCCAATATTTTCAATATACCAGTATGACAATGTCTCTAATGCATTTTATAAGCAATCCGAAATCCATATTTGTGTTATTTTTGCAAGCAATGGCGCGATTTCTTGTTAGCAAGGTTTCTTGTGTTGGTTCTGCTCACGTTTTTTTATGTTTTTGTTGCAGTTGCTTTAATTGACCTCATCGAAACTGCCAGGGACTTTGCCCCACGAAGTGACTGGAGATGGACTATTTTGGAAATCTTCAAGCTGCATAGCTAGTTAGATAGAAGGATGCTGATCTCATTATATTAGTAATTTTGTGAGCTGCGACGTAAAACTATGAAAAAAAATTATGAAGAGTAAAATCACTTTTGGCCACAGAACTACTCGGGTCTGTTCTAGAATATACAGCTCAGAGGTAAAAACTCCTATACTATTCTATTCTGCCAAAAGATTCACTAATCAGAAGTAACAATGGTCTCATTCCGAATTTGTTTCTGATGATAAAGAAAAACTTCAACTCATGCGCAAATCTCCCTTTTAAAGCCTTAAAGATCAAGTTCAAATCGTGAAGCTCTTAAATGATTTCTGGCTTGCATTATTTTGCAATATAATAATGGCAGTTGTATGGCCAAAATCAATTTTTGATTTTACTCTGTTTGTTTGTACTTTAATTGTGTTTATATTCTTTTGTTTGGCTATGTTCTGAAGTGAAAACAAACTGCCATGGGAATTTCACGCCATTTTCTGTTGTGGATCACAATATTCACTCTCAAATTCAACACATATGAAAGTTCCCTTCTAGTGGCAGAAGTGCCTTAAAGTTTAGTGACCTCCTTCCTCCGTAGTTTAAGGTGCTTTCTACGTCCCTGATGTTTTTATGTGCCTAGAGAATATAAACTTGCTCTGAAAACATTAGACTAAGTTGTTAAGCTTGCTGCTTATTACCTTGAATATTTGAAATGGCTCTAAATCGATCCTTTGCGTTTGATAAGCTGGTAAGAATTTCAGGCATACCATTTTCCAAAGAATACTTACTTCAAGAGACTCATCGTAGCGGACAAAATGGGAGAAACATTTCTATCGTAGGCTGGTCTCTTTGCGACAGAACGACGTTTGAAGCATTTCAATTGGTCACTTGCAGCTTTTTCTATAACAGATTGCGTTGGGTAAGCAAAGGCCGGAAGCAGCAATGTAGGTAGCATTTGTAGCCATACTCCAAAAGTAGGGGGTGTAGGAAGCATCTTGAGCTTGGGGAGTAGAATACTTCCAGGAAACTCTTTTCATTAAGCTAGAGGGGTACTACCTGAAAAAACAAAAAGTGCCCTCCTTTGCTTTGCAAAGCCTTGGATACATGCACCCATAGTGCCCCCGGCTCCTACAGCTATGTCAAAAATCATATCTCTAAATTCAAAGCTCCTATGCATGTCTCTCTGATGGTGCCTGTCTTTCTTAGATGGCCTTCTTATGGTGAGACCATAATTCATTGTTTTCCATCTTCATCCTTTGGTATCAATACCTCATCTGGATAACAGTAAGCCGATTGAAAAGCTGCTGCTCCTTAAATATCAAGGCAACAACACTTTGCAATATTTGATTCAACAGCATTGAATGCAACTTGGTATTACGCTTTTAGAATATTTATTATCTGAAACCAGTCACCATACATACATGCATACATACATACATACATACATACATACATACATACATACATACATACATACATACATACATACATACATACATACATACATACATACATACATACATACATACATACATACATACATACATACATACATACATACATACATACATACATACATACATACATACATACATACATACATACGTACATTTTGTCTATTTGACAAGCAGGTTAGAATCAATGTGTCAGCTGCAGCTTCCAGTCATGACCAAAAAGATTTATAGAGTCCATTTAATATAGCTCATCTTTAAAAGAAAGCTAAAGAGAGTAAAGGTATATAGATATATGTCGAAAATCTAATTCTCGATTACTTATTCAAAGTTGCACTTTCAATATATAAGGACCTAAAAATAGAAGAAATCGTCTTTTTTGTTCGTAATTAATAATTAATAATTGGATATCGTAATGAAACCAACCAAAATTTTCTTTTTGAGGAGAAAATCATAGAGATGAACCTTAGTCGGTAACTATCATCATCGCCTTTCACTCTCGAAATTCTGATGGATACTTAAATGGCTGTGGAAATAGCCAATGGCGATTTTCTTGATCAGACTGTTGAAGAGGAGAATTTCTCGGACAGAAACCTTCCAGTGGCAGCAAAATTACGAGTTGTAGCAGAGAAGCTAAAGTTTGAAAACAATCTTTCCACTCCAGTTAACAAACTACAGGATGTTTTAAAACAAGTATACAGGGTTCGTCACAAAACCGATGAATGGCGACAGAATGTGCGTAGGTTTGAAACTGTTATTAACAGAGAACAATGAAAATTGTTTAAAAGTAGGTTTCTCAAAGGTGTGTGAGCTCGGCCCAAGCCTTAAAAAGCCGTGTAAAGTAATTACTTTCACTTTGTTAGTGATTTTTGGATCTTTAACCGGATGACATGGGTAATTAGTATATTCATCATAATCATCATATTTTTCAGACAAAGTGGTAGTAATTTTGAAAAAAATTTTTGCAAGTTTTTAAAACGAATTAAAACGAAATATTTGAAAGATACGTTGCCAAGATGTTGAAGTTTAATGCAAAAATGGATTTTAACGCTTGCAAACGCTTGCTTTTTTGTTTCAGCTTTGAAATTGAGATATTGAATTTTTACAGGGAATTTTTTTGAGAAAATATGTAAAAGAAATGATGCTTTAAAATGGGAAAACCATTTGCTTTATCGATTCAGCAATTACATGATCTTAAAGTAGACAGAATAGGCTATCAACTGAAAAAAAATTTTTGAAAATCGGACAACGGAAAGCTGCGCTATGGGAGTTTGAAAATTGTTGTTGTAGTGGCAGTCTGACCGGAAGTCTCCATGTAAACAAACAACTGCCACTTCGGTTAACTTTGGAAGCATGTTTCTCCGCTCATATTAGGCCGATTTTCAAACGGTTTGCTTTGTGTTAACCCTCAGTGTATCCTTTTTTAAGAAAATGACACCAGACTTGCATTTTCGAAATTTCATTTTTTTCAATTTATTCCATGGTCTGGATCACTGTGTAGATGTCTGGTCAGGGTTTCAAAGAAATAAAATATAGTCACGAGCTCAAGTCGTTCGTGAAGTTGAAAGATGGTAAAACTGCCTGACATCTAATGTGAAACAGGATTACATAGAAAAAGAGCATTTACTTTAAAGGACTTGGTGGCTGCTTGGTACGGACGTTGCAAGTGATATAATCAAACTGACCAGTTTCGTAGATGAAGCGCAAAGTCAATTCGAGTATATTTCTATTCAATTCATTAGAGAGGTCTTGATCACCATATAATAAAAGCTGGGTCAAACAATCATTTGAAAGATCGGTTGCCTAAATGGTCGTATTAATTCAACAATTCCAGCGAAAAGATCCCGACGTTGAGCATCAAAAGAAGAGCAGAGCAACAAAAAGTGCTCCGTATCCTCAATGCCATCGCTTGCTGGGCACATTGGGCTTATTGTATCCCTAAAATTATGCTTGAATTTGTGGAAATTCAGTTTGCTGAGACCAACCCAGAGTTGGGTAAGATAGGATAATCCTTTTGGGTCGATACGTGCTCAACAAGGGTCCTGTCTAGGGCCACTTCTTTTCATCTTATACATAAATGACCTTCCTTTGTCACTGAAACAGTCACAAGGTAACATGTATGCTGATGACACTAGCATATCGTTTTCAGCCAACTCCATCCCTGTAATCAATGAACGAATTAATGAGGACCTTGACAGTCTCAGAACCTGGCTTGCTGCAAACAATTTGTCCCTAAATGTTGCCAAAACCCACGGCTTAATTATTGGTAGAGGGCAAAAATTGAAAATTATTCAGCAAGTTACGGCAGTGAAGCCATCCCATGTAATCGGCAGCGAGAAAATTTCTATGGTTAAAGACACTAAATACCTTGGGGTATATGTTGATCAACATTTCAGCTGGGACGTGCAGATAGCTAATATGGTCAAAAAGATCTCTAAGCCGTTGGGAATGCTGCGATATTCCGAACAATACCTCCCAATAAAGTCAGTCCAAAGCGATTTATAAAAGTCTGGTAGAGCCGTACTGTCGCTATAGCTGCCTAATATGGAATCACTGCACTAGGAAAGCTGCAGACAATACAAAATCGTGCAGCCAGAATAGTAACCTATAGCCCTTACAACGCTTCTGTTCTTCCTATTAGAAGGAAACTGGGCTGGCAGACAGTTAATGATTTGATTGCAAAAGAAACTTTGAAAATGGTATATAAGTATACACATGATAAAGCTCCCTCTTATCTTGCATGCCTGTTCGACAGGTTATCAGAAACCAGTACCCGGGAACTTCGAAATACCGAAACCGATCTACGTGTCACTTTTCTACGAAAACATGTGGCCAAAAATGCTGTTCTTTTAGAGGGGCTAAACTATGGAATGGCCTGGACGCAAAATCAAAATTAACCAAAAATTTCAAAATTTTGTTATCTAAATTAACCTTTGAGGGATAGATTAACACCTTATTTTTGAATATCGGTCACATAATTTTATTCCACAGCCCTCCAAACGCCTAAACTTTTTGACTCATCCGGTATATATGTAGTTGATAGCTTTTCCCTTTTTAAATAAATGAAAATGAAATGAAATGAAAACTAACCCGCTTACCTTGGAAATGATCGACACAAATCATGTTCACAACGCGAATGAATGAAATAGAGCTGTAGATAACGGGCTACGCAATGAGAAAGAAGATCAACACCTACCGGGTATGAACTGGAAATAAGAGTTTGAACAGACTGCTAACTTGATGATTTCGCCCTCTTTTCCATGACCATCAGCATTTAAGCATTTCCCTGTTTCATTCATCGTTTTCAGGAGTCCGTCTGCTGCTCTGTATAAACCTAATGGGTTACTGCATGCATCTGCTGACATTTTAACGTCGCCAGAAACCGTTTTAGCACATGCTGAAGTTGAGACATGTTTAAGACCTGCGTTGACATCATATGTGAATAAATCAGTACAGGCAGCTTTAAGGACGATCTTATTGTTATTGGCATTGGTTGCGTAAGACATACATCGACCACTAGGCACATGCTTGATGACGAACTTATCTGAAAAGAATTAACGTTGCGTTGAAAAACTGATTTTGATAATGTGATAATAATGATAATAATGGAAACTTCATATTTTTTCAACAAAATTTAAAACTACTAATACTATACCAGTCGACCTCCTCTCTAATAACAGGCTGAGATACGACTGCTGGATACCAAGGAAAAGAAAGATGCCTAAAAGTTCAAATTGAATAATAATGATAATAATAATAATAATAATAATAATAATAATAATAATAATAATAATAATAATAATAATGATAATAATGATAAAAAACACAACTGCTCTATTTCATACGTTTCGATGTAAAATCTTCTTCAGTGTATTTACAAATCCAGACAGCCAAGTATTTATACTCTAAACCTAAAATTTGCATAAAAATGTATTTCTAAAACCCAGACAAATAAAAGAAAAGTTATTGTTTTAAAATTCTATTGAAATAAAAAGAAATTTTTACCTAAGAACAAAGCGGTTTCGAAACCAGTAATGATTTTCGTGCACAAAATCCCCCCCAAGGGGCCTTCCAAAGTTTTCTCCTCCCTGTTTTTGTTTTTTGGATTTGGACTGTCTAGAAAGGGAGTGAAAGCTCTGCGTGACAAGAACTTATACAACTCGAGACAGAAGGCAAGGAGTGTAAGCCAGTGACCAGGAGTAATAATGATAATAATAATACTGATAATAATGATAATAATAATAATAATAATAATAATAATAATAATAATAATAATAATAATAATAATAATAATAATAATAATAATAATAATAATAATAATAATAATAAGCCCTTGAGCAAGGTGTAGTACCTGTCAGCTCTCCCCGAGACCTTGAAATTCCGGATTGGCGTCCGGCGGGAGCTAGTCTGTCTCATGGGTGGGAGGGACTCTTTAGCTTTGGTTTGCAACCCTCCTAGAGATGGTGTCTCGATAAAAACACTGGTGGTTGTGTCACCTTATCACCACAATCCTCATTATGAGTGACAGATGTTAATCTAACTCACAACTGCGTTAATGAGACTGGAACCCCACCCAAGTGAAGGTTTCTCGCACGGCAGGTGTTCCATTGTACAGCAGGATGGACCCGGTCGTCATCAAGCTACTGCTGCCAGGATCAGAAGGAGATGGTCTCAAAACGACAATAGAATTGTCATGCAATGTTATTATAGGAGTGAACCACGAAAAATAGGTTACAGAAAAAGGATGCATCAACTATGGATTGACAGAGAGATGTCCCCAGTCACAGAGCAAGGACTGCTAGATCAGAAGAGCCAAATCGTGCGGAAGCAATGGCTTTCTAGATTAGAGCTTGAAGAAATTGCTAGAGCAGTGGAAGATGGGGAATATGGTAGCATTAGGGGAGATAGAACATGAAGAGGCCGAGAGATCAATCAATCATCAAAACCGGACATCCAAACGGAAAGAGATAGAACCGAGAATGATGTGTTCGCATTAAAAGAAAGAGTCGACGTTATAGAAGAAGAAATCTGCTTATTGTAGCGCTTGAATGAAATAAGAAAAATGGATAGAACAAGGTTACCAGCCTTAAGAGGGATTGAAAGTGAAAAATTGCGGAAAGCTGTTAAGAAACTTGATGTTCTATTGGAAAAAATCAAAGTAGATGATATAACAGATGTGAATGACCTGATATATTGTGCTTCAGCTGTTGTTGTAGAAAATCTTGGAGTTAAGCGTGAATTGGGAAGCAAGCCAAAGGAGCCATTGTGGAAAAGAAGACTAGAGGGTCAAGTTAAACAGCTAAATAAAGATCTTGGAAGGATTAATGCCATTATTGAAAAGAAGTCAGTAAGAGAGAAATACAGGGATGAGCTTGAGAGGAAGTATAAAATAAGACGAAGAGGACCACAAGTTGCGAAAGAAGAAATACGTCAAAAACCAAAGCTAAGACTGGTAAAATTACTAGGTACCAACAAAGAATAAGCCAGTAGCAACAGAACAGACTTTTTAGAAATAATGAAGGCAGATTTTATCAACAACTGAATAATAAGAAAGAACATTTTGAGAATGAAGTACCTGATGCTGAGACGGCAAGAAATTTTTGGTCAGATATTTGGAGCAAAGAGGTCCAACATAATAAGGAGGCAAACTGGCTACACGAGTTTAGAAATGAAATAGAAAATATGTCAATTCAAGAAAGCATCGATATTACAGATGAGAAAGTAAAAAATATGCTTAAGAGGATGCCGAACTGGAAATTTCCCGGACCTGATGGTGTTCAAGGATTTTGGTTAAAAAATTTCACAAGTATGCATAAGTATATTAGTTTGTACCTGATTGATTGTTTAGAAAACGGAGCACTAACATGGATGACAAAGGGGAGAACAGTACATATACAGAAAGATGAAAATAAGGGAAGAGATGTAAGTAATTAAAGAACAATTACATGTTTGCCCTTGATGTGGAAATTGCTCACTGGTATCATAGCAGATCAAATGTATAACTATCTGGAGACAAATAACCTGCTACCGGAGGAACAGAAAGGATGCAGAAAGCGCTCAAAAGGAACTGCTGATCTATTGTATATTGACAGAATGATCCTTAGAGAAGTTCGAGCGAGGAAAAAGAACTTAGGGGTTGGTTGGATAGACTACCAAAAAGCATACGATAATGTAGCACATTCGTGGGTTTTGGAATGCCTGACAATACTCGGCATTGATGGGAAAGTAACCACCTTTTTAAAGAATTCGATGAAATCCTGGGAAGTGGAATTGAAATGTGGAAATGAATCATTAGGAAATGTGAAAATCCGCAGTGGAATATTTCAGGGAGACACGCTGTCTCAATTGCTTTTCGTGATCGCATTAATACCTTTAACTTACATTTTGCGAAAGTGCAGACCTGGATATGAGTTTGCTAAGAACGGGGAGAAAATAAATCATCTACTGTACATAAATGACCTCAAGTTGTATGCCAGAAGTGAAAAAGACCTTGACTCTCTTATTCAGTCAGTGAGGGTCTTTAGCAAAGACATTGGTATGCAGTTTGGGGTAAAAAATTTGCAGTGTTGATTATGAAGAGGGGTCGAAAGATTAAATCTGATGGAGTAAAGATACCAGGAAGTAATGTCATCAGGTCACTTCAGGAGAATGATTGGTACAAGTATTTAGGGGTATTGCAGAATGATGAGGTGAAAGAAAAGGAGATGAAAGAGATCGTCACAAAGGAGTACAAAAGAAGGGTTAGAAAGGTGCTTGAAACTAAACCAAATGGAGGTAATATCATAAAGGCCATTAACACGTTGGTGATTCCAGTACTGACATACTCCGCTCCTTTTTTGAAGTGGAGAAAGACCGAGCTACAAGAACTAGATCGAAGAACACGAAAACTTCTTACAACGCACACCACCCTAAGAGTAATGTTGAGAGGATCTACACACCAAGAAAGGAAGGATGTAGAGGCTTATTGAATGTAGAAAATACCGTAAACACAGCCATTTTGGGTTTGGAAGAATATGTTTTCGACAGCAATGAACGAATATTATCTGCAGCGAGAAACATCGAGGAAGTTACTGAAACAGCGAAAGGCTTCAAGAAAAGAAAGAAAAATGAAAGAAAAAACAACTGGAAAGAGAAAGAATTACATGGTCAGTATCTGAGACAAACCGAAGAGGTGGCAGGCCCTGAGCGCTGGGTGTGGTTGAAAGATGGAAACTTGAAAAGGGAAACTGAATCGTTAATAATATCCGCTCAGGAACAAGCTATCAGAACTAATGTCATAAAAGCAAAGATCGATAAGACCCAGATCGACAGCAAATGCAGAATGTGTGGAAAAGTGGACGAAAGTATCAGCCATGTACTTAATGAATGTAGTAAATTAGTTCAAAAAAAGTACAAGCGCAGGCATGACTGTGTGGGTAAGAGAGTGCATTGGGATGTAAGCAAAGTCTGTGGACTTAAGGTCAAAGATAAGTAGTATGAACATGAACCTGAGGCTGTCATGGTGAATGATGACTATAGAATTTTATGGGATTTCTCCATAGAGACTGACCATGCTATCGAAGCAAGAAGACCAGATATGATCGTCGAGGATAGAAGGAACAGACAGTGCAAGATCATTGACTTTGCAGTTCCGTATGACAATAGAGTTGACAACAAGGAAGCTGAGAAGATCGGCAAGTACCAAGATTTAGCCAGAGAGATAAAGAGAGTATGGAACACGCAAGTGAAAATCATCCCAGTTGTAGTTGGTGCACTTGGCACCACGCCAAGGCTGCTACGGAAGAGACTAAAATACATCGGAATAGAGACCCGTATTGTGGACTTGCAAAAAAGTGCCATCCTTTGCTCTGCAAGGGTCCTGAGAAAAGTCCTTGAGGTTTGAGGAGACTTGGTGTCATCAAACCTCAAGGGAACATCTCTGCTAGATATATTAGCATGTATTAACCAACAATAATAATAAAAATAATAATAATAATAATGATAATAATAATAATAATAATAATAATAATAATAATAATAATAATAATAATAATAATAAAGAAATACAACTGCAATTTTGCAAAAAACGTTTCGATTTAAAATCTTCCTCAGTTTACTTACAACTGGGGACAAGCCAGGTTTTATACGTTGTAAACAAAATTAAAATTAACATAAAATTTCCATAAAATCAAAGTTAGAACACCCTTGATACAACTCGAATTATGAACATAAAATACATAAATAAATAAACAAAAATACATAAATAGATAAACAAAATTAACAGAAACCTAGGCCTGATTCACACCGGGTCTCCCGGGCCACCAGGGCAGCGCAAAAAAACCCGAAAGACAAAGAACTGGAGTTTAAGTCTCTGTCTCTCGGGTCCCCCGCACGACCCCAACAGACCCAAAAGACCCAGCGCGAACCAGGCTTTAAGATAAAAACAAGAATAAAATACTACACCTTCCAAACCATAGAGTTACAATAATAATAATACAGCCTATCTTTTTGGTTTCTTTACCCACACGGGATTGAGAGTGTCCTCCGTAGCAGAATCCTAATTTCCAAGGGCACAGAAAAAGAGACGCTAGCCAGTAACCCTCCAAGGATTTGCTTAATTTGCTAAATCCCGAATAGCCCGATGGAGAATTCCACCCCAACACCACGTGCAAAATGCACGAAGTTAACCGACCAGCATATCCTTCCACTCCCTCGGGATCTAAGTGCAAAGGTAGAAGGATTAAGCGCTCCCACAAGCAAAAAAATCCAACTCGATATCCGCCACCCTTTCATTTAGGCCCTTAGGGGAAAATACACCCAATTTATATTGTCAAAAAAGCTCCTTTCTGCAAAGCGAATACACGTCACCTGCACCATCGATGATGCTTATTTTTACAGAAAATTCACCCCGATAATAATGATAATGATAATAATAATAATAATAATAATAATAATAATAATAATAATAATAATAATAATAATAATAATAATAATAATAATAATAATAACAATAGTGATATAAGAAACAAAACCATCATCAAAAATTAACAGAAAAAGAAAATAAAAAGAAACACAACTGTTAAATCTCTGTACGTTTCGATTAAAAATATTCGTCTGCAATACTTTTCTAATTGGACAACCGAGGATTTATACTCCGTGGTAAACAACTTCAATGCAGTTAAAAATAAACTAAAATCGCATTTCATTACAAAGAACCCTATTCTTAGTAAACATAACTGACCCCGAAATTAAGACGCAGTGGGAATTAAAATCACGTTTTAAATTCAAACTTTTCTCAGCGTAAACAAGAAATGAAGTAACTGGCACATCAGCAAATGTCCCCTCCCCTATGACCCTCCCGTATGTCCTTTCACCCCGTGGGATCAGATAGATCACAGAGCAAACCTTCAAGGGATGCAGCTTGCAACCCCATGGCCCTCCCACTTGACCTTTCAATGATTCGCAAATTGCTGAATCTTGAATGGCTTGATAGGGATTCCACCCTAACGCCACATGCAAAAAAACATGAAGCCAAATAGGAGGACAGCAGAGTACTGCCAACCGAACCCCCCAGAGAAACCAGATTCAATGGCAGGAATTAGGCCATGCCACACGCAAACATATCGAGTTTCACATCTGCAGCCCGTTCATTCAAACCCTTGGGAAGAAAAGTTCCCAGTCTGTATTGCCAAAATAATTCCTTACGTCGTAAAGAAAAAACATTATCAGCCCCATCGATTATTTTAACCCTAACCTCAAACTTGCCATTGTGATTCCCCTCAAAGAAATGAGGAAATGAAGAAATGATTCACCAATATTACGAAGACAATGGATATTGCCCCTGGTGAGTGCACACCTGTCCCGACAGAGCATTTGCTGGACCCTGTTGAAGTTGCTGTTGAAAAGTATAAATATCATCCCAGCATTCAAAAGATTAAGGATAAGGTAAAACAAGACTCATCCTTTGATGAGGTAGAGTAGGGCGAGGTAGGGTAAGGCAAGGTAGAGTAATGTAATGGTTGGGTAGAGGAGTAGAGTATGATAAAATGTTCTTTTTCTTTATCTAGATTTGTTGTATTATATTTTTTCAAATTTTTTGCTTTTTGTAGTATTTTAGATGCATGGCCCCTTGTAAACCAACTTAGTTGAATGGGCTACCATGCTTAAATAACTGATGATATGATATGATATGATGGTTGACTTCCAACCAGTCACAATGAAGGCAGTCATTGATGAATTGTCGAATCTGAACCCAAAAAAGGCGTCCACAGCTAAAAGTATTCCTGCACGGATACTAAAAGAAAATCGAGACATATT
Organism: Aurelia sp. 4 Dawson et al 2005; assembly: GCA_964019985.1. Lineage (NCBI taxonomy): Eukaryota > Metazoa > Cnidaria > Scyphozoa > Semaeostomeae > Ulmaridae > Aurelia > Aurelia sp. 4 Dawson et al 2005. The sequence continues at coordinate 9,271,504 of OZ026508.1, read as the reverse complement.
TGCACCATTTTTAGTGGAAACTTTTAACAATTCATTACTCCAGAAAACGTTTCCTGAAGATCTCAAATTAGGAGACATAACGTCGCTATTTAAAAATGATGAAACCACAAAAAAGCCAAATTACCGTCCTATCACAGTTTTGTCTGCATTATCAAAGGTCTTTGAGCGACTTCTATATGCCCAGATGACTGGCTATGCAGATACATTTTTGGTCCCCTACTTGTGTGGTTTTCGGAAAGGTTTCAACACACAGTATGCGCTTTTGAGATTAATGGATACCTGTAAGAATTCCCTAGACAAAAAAGGAGTCGTTGGAGCTTTGCTAATGGATCTTTCAAAAGCATTTGATTGCATAGACCACGAGCTGCTAATTGCAAAACTAAGTGCTTATGGATTTTGCAACGATGCTTTGCTGATGATTTATAGTTATCTGACTGGTAGAAAACAGAGAGTCAAAGTAAATGGTTCATTTAGCACATGGCGAGAGACCTTTGCAGGTGTACCGCAAGGATCAGTTCTTGGACCTCTTCTTTTTAATATTTACATAAATGATTTATTTTTTTCGGTAATGGATACGGCAGTATGTAACTTTGCTGATGATACAACTATCTTTGCAGCTGACTGTCAATTAGATAGAGTTTTGGAACGGTTAGAAACTGATGCTCTTGTTTTATCAAAATGGTTTCCTGAAAACTTTATGAAATTGAATGAAGGGAAGTGCCATCTTCTAACTTTTGGGACAAGCCAAGATGATATTAAGGTCACAGTCGGTGCAGCTATTGTTAAAGAAAGCTCTGAAGAAAAGTTGCTAGGGGTGACAATAGATAAAAATTTGAATTTCAAAAGTCACGTCTCAAATTTATGCAAAAAAGCCAGCCAAAAACTGCATGCCCTTGCTAGGGTATCTGCTTTCATGAATCCTGATAAATTGCGTCTGCTAATGAATAGTTTCATAAAATCTCAGTTTAGCTACTGTCCGTTAATTTGGATGTTCCATGACAGGGGCCTCAATGCAAAAGTAAATAAAATCCAAGAAAGAGCACTCAGAATTGTGTATAAAAACAGTCACGCCGATTACGAATCTTTGCTGAAATTAGATAATGCAGTATCCATTCACCAACGCAATCTACAGTACTTGATGATAGAAATATACAAAACCAAAAAGAGCCTGAATCCTAGTTTCATGAGTGAGATTTTTGAGGCAAGAGATGTACAATATGACTTGCGAAATAAGAATACTCTTGGCATTCCTAATGCCAAGACAACTTCTTATGGCATAGAAACTGTGAGATATTTGGGTCAAAAGCTGTGGCAAACATTACCTCACAGTGTTAGAGAGTCCCAATCACTGACTGCTTTTAAAAAAGAATTAAGAACCTGCACAATAGAGTGTGACTGTAGATTTTGTAAGACATTCATTTCGGGTTTAGGTTTTATTTAGCATTTTTTCTTTAAAATTCTTTCTGACCATTTTTTATATGTATGATAGATAGTTGGCATTAATTAGCTTTTCATAGCTATTAGAGTTGTAAGCCAACTTAAAATAAATTATTTATTATTATTATTATTATTATTATTATTATTATTATTATTATTATTATTATTATTATTATTATTATTATTATTATTATTATTATTATTATTATTATGACTAAAAAGGTTTGCTTGTGGGATTAATTTGCCCCTGTCCAGTAATAGTAATAATAATAATAATAATAATAATAATAATAATAATAATAATAATAATAATAATAATAATAATAGTAACAATAATGATGATAATAATAATAATAATAATAATAATAATAATAATAATAATAATAATAATAATAATAATAAAAATGATAATAATAGTTAAATTAGACCATGAGCTGGTCAAAAACTAGGATTAGACCATGGAGATAGATGGTACAACCATAAAGTAGAGAGTGTGATTGTGACAGAAAACATTAGGTTGTTGTGGGATTTTCCCATACAGACAGATCATCGACTGGAGCATAACCGACCAGACATTGTTTTTGAAAATAAAAAGGATCGATCGTGTTTGCTGATTGACATATCCTGTCCCTTCGATACCAGGATTGAAAGAAAAGAAAAGGAAAAAATCGAGGTCTATCAAGACTTGAAGAGAGAGATTAAGAGGCTCTGGAATTTAAGAGAAGTCAAGATTGTACCAATAATCATTGGAGCTCTGGGTACGATTGGAAAGAACTTTGAAAACTGGTTGAAGAAGATTGAAATAGAGTGCAGCACAGAAATTTTACAGAAAGCTTGCCTGTTAGGAACTGCAAAGATAGTAAGAAAAGTACTGGATACCTAATTCCAAGGGATTTGGCCTGCTATCCAGAAGTCAACCGGCAGTCAACATCACCGCCGAGTGAAGATTGAAAATTGAATAATAATGAATAATAATAATGATTATAAAAATAATAATAATAATAATAATAATAATAATAATAATAATAATAATAATAATAATAATAATAATAATGATAATAATAATATGGGATTTCCCTATGCAGACTGAGTCTAAAATCGAACATAACAGGCCAGATATAGTTGTCATTGAGAAAAAGTCAAAGACATGTTATATAATAGACGTGGCATGTCCCTTCGATACCAGAATTGAGAAAAAAGAAATGGAAAAGAAAGATGCTTACTGCGATCTGAAGTACTAGATATTCAAAGTATATAAAGGTGAAGTCAACAAAGTTTTTGTCATTCCAATTATCATCGGAGCGTTAGGCTCAGTGACCAAAAGATTCAAAAGTTACCTAGAGCAGCTGAAGTGCGATGTTCAATTGGAAGTAGTGCAAAGAACCTGCCTTCTGGGATCAGCAAGAATACTGAGGAAAGTTTTGGACACAAAGTAGAAGAATATGAGATAACATCAAGAAAAGATTAATTGAACAGTAGAAGCCTACCTGCTAAAGCTACGGGAAGTAGCTTGCTGGTAGGACGCAAACCAGTAAATTACAACAACACTGTGAATGAGTACAACGATAATAATAATGATAATGATGATGACTTTCTCCATTATAACTCAAAACGGATCGAGCCATGGATCATCTGGCTAACTATCGACAAAAGATAGGTATGTTCAGCGCTGGTCATCAACCATACCTCAATCCTGCCAAGGCTAGAAGAGAAGCAGACAATGCAAGACTTGCCTATAGTATCGTTTCCTTAGCTCTCTTAAGTCTGTCTTCCATCTTATACCATGCAGATAAAAGTATTGAAAAAAATCCTGGACCTGGTAAGCATTCATTTCATAGCTTTGCATACGAAAATGAATCTGAAAAGATCAAGTTTTTGGAACTGAAGAAACAAACAGTGACAATGGTCAAAAGCTTTGTAGTCATGTTTCATTCTTGGATTATTGTAATAATAATAACGTAATACCCAAAGGTTTGTCCACTACTTTACCAATAAGTGCAATGCAGCAAGATGATGTTTTACAGAACAACTTAGTCATTATCATTCCAAAATTCAATGAAAAATGTAGTGATCATTCTGGATCATTATAAACACGTTATTTCCTCGATAGAATTGGATTTATTCAAACTTCGGAAAGAACTGTTCCAATGCTTTAGTTGTGATTCCCGCCATAGATACTTGATTAACTGTATTTCTGGTTTCAAGGCAAAGCATGAAAAACGATTTGGAAACGATACCGGCACACCTAGTTGTATTCAAAACCCAATGTCTTCTAACAATATTTGGATAAAAACTTTAAACCTCACAAATTACCGAGAAGAGTTTTATCACAAGTGGCAAAGAACTTTGTGACCGTTTGATCGATACTAGCATGAGTCTCATTTGAAAAAAGTTTCCTTATTTTGAATTTCAATCTACTTGTCTTGGGGCTGACCTTCTAGTCAACAATCCATATCCGAGTATTCACATTCACCACACAGGAACAAATCATTTTGTGTCAACGACTTCTGTGAGAGGACGGGTGCGCCTGTTTGATAGCTTAAATCTAGAACCAACGCGACAACTTCTAAATCAGATTTCCTCTATATATTCTCCTGATGAATCGGTTACACCATCAATCTTGCAAGTGTCTGTTGTCTCTGAACAACGGGGTCCTTATGACTGTGGTATTTTTGCATTAGCATTTGCTATGGAATTGGCATCTAATGAAGACCCATCAACAGTGATATTTGACCAAAGCAAAATAAGAGAACACTTTCTATCTTGCTTAGAAAGTGAAGAAATGTTACAATTTCCTACGTCCTGACGCATATTAGACCCAAAAAAAAGAAATCGACGTAACTAAATCAGTGAAAGATACAAAGAAATGGTCCTATCCCAAGAACGTATCCACAAGAGTGAAACCAAAAACAAGCAATGCTGAAATACCCCTTAAAAACAGTTTTGCTATTCTCTCTGAAGAACAACATAGACGAAGAAAAGAAATTAAATTTGAACCAGATACTGGTAGAACTAGCACTCACAATAGAAATCCGTTCAAGAAGGGATGTAATAAATCAAAAAGTTACAATTTTTCAAACCGATCCCTGTCAACAGATGAGAAAAGCGTTCTTGAACTATGACTATCTTTTTGTCCAAGGCAAGCAAATTTCAACAGAGAAACTTTTGTTAATGATGTTTATCAATTTGTCAGAAGGCTAAAATTACGAGAATTCTTCTCTGATAGTATCACCAAAAATACATCAGAAAATGCCTCTCAAAAAATTACGACGCCAAGTGAAGATCAATCAGCATTAGGCTGGAAGATCAAAAATCCACATTGGTACCCGGATGCAGTACGAGAAGGCAGAAGGCAGATCGGTTGGACTTGTGAATTTATTGAAAATTCATTACACGATTTCCGTCAATACTTGACCCGGAACAGTAACAAGCATTTGAGTAACTTCTTAATAATTTCTTTTCTTAAAACCAGTGGCAAGGAAAAGATTTTCTTATATCAGAGATACTATTGATTTTGTAAAACACATTGAAGATCTGGACGACCTTGATTTTACAAAGGGGAATTTCATCTTGTTACCATGGACGTATGCTCCTTATACCCAAACATTGACCACGAAGAAGGGGATTTTGCCTGTAAGCAAGCTCTTGATAAACGCAAAGATAAGTCAGTACCGTCGGATTACATTTCAGATATAATTCTATTCATTCTCCGAAGCAATACTCTCAAATTCAAAGAAAAATACTTCCATCGAGATAAAGGAACTGCAATGGGCACCCCTATGGCCGTTAATTTTGCCAACTTATTCATGTGTAAATTTTTGAAACGGTATTGCAAGAAAACTTTTACAAGGATCAAAGATTCAAACCATTATCATGGATAAGATATTGCTTGACTCACCCAGTATATAGAATATTTTCTGATTCATTCAAACTTAAATATCAGACATCTTCCTTGATACACTCTCTACATGGTCCTAATTCGTTCTATAATTCATTTGAGTAAGTTTATACTTACCAACTGCTTCTCTCCTGCTGAACATCCTGTTCAAAATCTTTGTAAAGTTACCAACAGCACCATTTGGGCTACATCCAACTTTTTTGCAATAAGTCATGTGGAACCTGATTGTTCCATTGTACTTTTCACGTGCAAGCAGTCTCAGTTTACTCTGTTTGAATCGGATGTCGAATACGTATTGTGGCTTGTCTGTTATTCCAACCTTCGGGTACTGAAAGAGGAGAATTGTGCAGAGTTCAAAGCTGCTTCACTTGCATAAAAGCACAGGGGTGTCAGTAAAGGCCATACTTTGTTTATTTGGTTTAATGTGACCCGGTTTTGAGGTTTGAAGGTGTTGTGGCGCAGTGTTGTAATCCACTGACTTTGCAGTCAGAACAGTCAGGCGGACGGGATTCAAATCCCACCAGCACCTCTTGAGCGTCATGACAAGGGGTAGCTGACTCGATTAGCGCTTAGCTATTTCTGCGATCCCAGCGCTTGGCGCTGAAAACCGCAACTTCACTTTCACCTTCACCTTCACATAACAACAAAAGACACTCTAGTAATTCGACGTAGATTGTGTCATCTTTTTTCGAGAGAGGTCTTTGTTCTGACTAGTTATGATGCGACCTGAACTTGTAGCTTTTCAAATCACGAAAAAGGGACGAAAGCGAGAAAGGATGAATCTTATGGCAATTCCCAAAGGAGGATTAAGTTTCTGTGCCGTAGGTATTGCGCATGCTCTCTAAGCTAAAGCTATGGCAAGTTCCCTTCATAAATATCCTTGGTGAAACATTGTAGGTTGGAGGCAGGTGGCTGGACCTGCCTTGTGCTTGCATTGGTGCTTCCAGTGATGTTGCATTAGTCATCCCATTAAAGATGATATTGAGAGATGATAATCTAATGGTAGGATGATAATCAAAGATAATCTGAGAAATGGTTTATTTCCCCAAACTTGGAAATATACTAACGCTCTTCAACTTCATAATATCTAGCGTTCAATTTCTCCTCTTCCAGTCATTGAGAAAAAATCATGTAGAGAGGCGTCGCCCTAAATGGTCACCCTACGTTTTCACCATGTTTTGACCGCGCTGCAAAAACTTCGTGTCAGAAGGAGTTTGGGTCTAGCTTTTTTTCGAAAGGGCGCAAAAATTCTTTGCTGACCCCATCTAAGAAATTCTCTCTTGTTTTGTTTTGGTTTTAAACTGCATATCATCGCTGCGAGGAATGTTTTGAAAATACATACCGGGTGTCCCAGAAAAAACGCAACAGATTTGAAAAATTCTTATGGCAACTGCTTCAAGCTAATTGTCAAACGATTATTTTTATTAAAATCTGTAGTAATTAGAATAATTTTTGATATATTTTCCAGTATTTTTAGGTATTTGGCTGTAAAGAAAAAAACCAGCAAACTTCAAAATTGCCGCTACATCAAAACCAGAGCTGCTGCATCAACAATAACGAATTATAATGTTAAATCATGAAACATGACAATCACAGCAATTACCGAAGACTGCTCGAAGACTGCTGACAAGCGCACAACACACAAGTTAATTGATCATTTGATAAAGTCTATTCATAAGATTTCTGTAAAGACACCGTTACCTTTTGTGAAATGACTAGGCCATCATTAGAGTAATACTTTCAATTGGAAATGAACATTGAAAACTCCCTCAAAACTAAATAACTCATGAATCAGCAAGGGATCCCTTTGTCACAGTTTCTGGATCAAATCGTGTGCTTGTCTGTGATCCTGTGAAGTTGCCTGTATGCCATGCTTGAAATTTTGCAGTATACTTTGCAGTAATGCTGGTAGCTCTGGTTTGGCCCTGACAACATATTTAAAGTTTGTTTATTTTTAACTCTGCAGCCAAGTCACCGAGAATTCTGAAAAAATATATCAAACTTTAAACTAATCATTGTAGATTTAGAGAAAACTAATTATTTAATTATTTATTCTAAACAGCTTTCGTCAGAATCTTTTAAATCTGTTGCGTTTTTTTTTGGGACACCCGGTACTTGAAATGGATGCAGGTGAGCGTATTTTGTTTCCTTTCTGTTTTCCAAGCTCCAGATTTATTCTCTTCATGTTGCTTCGGGATTTGAAGTAAAGCACAACTACGGTTTATTTAAGGGAAGCTCCAACCCTCAAAATGTAACTTTCAAAGAAAAATAAAAAAAATTGCAACTGATAAAGGAGCCGGGGTTTTGTTTCAGTAGTAGTCTGACTGCCCTACCTTCGCCCCTATTGGTCAGCCTTGGGATCCTGAACTCTCTTATTGGCTGCACGGTCAGCCAGACTTGTCAAAAGTCACGAGGTCAAAAGCACAGTTTGACGAGTTAGGGGGTTCAATAAAGAAGCGTACAAACAAAGTGACTGTTTCTATTGTAAGTGAGATACATGGATTTTTGAAACAATTTCCTAAATGATTGTGAGGGGAATGATTGTGAGCAAACCTTTTAGAGAAAATTTAAGTATCGGGCTGGTAGCAAGTTTCCTAGATCATAGAAAATTTTGCTACCAAAAATTTTTTTGATGAGTTTCTTAGATTCTCAAGGATTTCTTGACAAAACTCTCACTCAGGATCCCTTGCGATGCGACAAGTTCGACGAGGTAACTGCGAAGGCGGTGTTATGAGTTTAGGGTACGTCCAAATTAGACGCCTTGCCGAAGATTAGGCCGGTCAGACCGACTTGTGTTTGAGACGAAAATTTCCTAAGACGAAGAAGAGGACGGTCGTTGCATTCAAAGTCTGCTTTGAGAAAGAGTGTGTGAACATTTTTATCGTTATTTGCTGTGTCCTAGTGTATCTCCTTCTTTTTAAATCAATTTTATCTCGCAACCCGACCATTTAGGGCGACGCTTCTCTATGACTCTGTATACTTGCATATAGTATCAAGTGAGCTACGAAACCCGAATCAATCAGGTTTTCGTCCCGGTAACTTAACAATCAATCACCTAATCTCAGTAACACATACTATCTTTAACCCTTTCTGGACGGAGGGGGGCTAAGATAGCCCCCTCCCAGTTTTGTGCGGGTAACTCTCTTTTGCTACTTCATAGGCTATTTCTTTTCTGTGATTTTTCCTAACTTTTTTTTCATATCTTCTCTTAAAATTTCGTCACAGTATCTTATTTATTTCTGGAAATACAATAATATTTTGAGAGAGTAGTTTTAATTTTTGGTTTGTTTTGCGGTGAAACCCTTTATAACTTCAAACTAAGATAATTCTTGACAGAATAAACATAACTCTATCAAATTTTATGTACAAGCCTCAATTAAAAAGAGAATACGGAAAAGACTCATTTTTTATGGTTTTCTTATTGATGACGTAATTCATGACGTCATATATCCAATGAACTTAGGTAATGAATATAAGATAACAAATTTCACAACTTTTTCAAAAAGTTATGTTTTTCTAATAACTTGATGCTTTATCTATTAACTAAACTTCTCAAAATTATCTAAATCAGTAAGACAGTCAAATCAGTAAGAGTGCTGCTTTTGACCAGAAACAAAGAAAGTTGATGACCTCATCGAAAGCACAACAATGGCAGTAAAATGAATTAGATATTCGGACTTTTCACATCAAGCTACACTAGACATCCATGTTTTAACTTCCTAGCCCTTATCAATTCGAAGTTCTGAGGGGGGGCTAATTTAGCCCCCCTCGGCCTGAGGATGCTCTGAAAAGCCCGGCCCAGATAGGGTTAAGGTCTTCCGCTGCAATCCTCCACTTGATTTCAACAACAGCAACAAGTTTGAGTTCCTAAAGCCTGTAGCAAAAAGTTTTGACTTGCTTACAATTGCAGAGACAAAAATTGATGACTCCTTCCCCACTAGTCAGTTCATGATTGAAGGCTTCATGAGGCCTTTCCGACATGATCGAAATAAGAATGGAGGTGGCTTATTGATATATGCTAGGGATGGTGCCTCAATAAAACAGCTCAATCGTTACAATTTTCCAGATGATATAGAAGCCGTTGTAATTGAAATAAATCTTAGGAAACAAAAGTGGCTTGTTATTATTGTCTATCGTCTACGCTCCCAGTGCTCAAAATACTTTTTCGATGAAATAGAAAAGGGGATAGATTTTTTCAGTAGCAAATATGAAAATTATATCGTAACTGGGGACTTCAATTGTGAAGTAAACGAGAGTATCATCAGTGACTTCATGGACAGCTACAACCTTTATAATATTTTTTTTTCTATCAAATCTTAAAAACTACAAGTAATACAATCAATTCAATTGTGCCAATCATAGCGGAAAAAGACACAAGGTCATCGAGTTTCCACTATGAATGGCACTTACAATATAAATTAGTTTCTATTAACAAGGGAACACAAGTGGCACATACAATATTACTTAGTTTATTTACATGAAAACACAAATATGAAAAAAAAACAATTACGACTGACAAATACAAGACATAAACAAAAGAAAGAAATATAAATACAATTACAAGATGTATGTTGCTGCGTTTCAACTAATTGTACTGAATCTACAATCGTTTCGTATTTTCGATAAAACGAAGAGTTTCCTCTATAATCATTTTGTTCACACTCACATCTAAGTCAGGTTTTCCGAAAGGAGTAAATTACATAGTGATTTGGAGTTCATGTCCGAAACGTTGAAATCAAGAATGTTTTCGAGTAGACCAAAAAGATCTTGCCGTATAATGTCATACAAAGGGCAGTGCTGGAGAAAATGTTCATTATCCTCATTTGATTTACCGCAGTCGCAAATTGGACTTAAACAATCAAAATTGTGCCGAAATTTATGCTCATTTAGATCACTAAATTTGACACGAAGTTTTGTCAATCGTTTAATACCAGTGATGTAATCGACATTGAATATCGGATTCCTCGATGGTCTAATTATGGCCAAAACTTTCCTTTTAAATTCACCAAGGGAAGCTGAATTTTTGATCTCATTATCGAGCAAATTCCATTCGTAAAGGACGTTTTGGAAGTAGGTATTTGAAAAGCGAACAGTTCTTGGAATGATTGGATCATAGGCCCGCGCATGTCTGAGATTGTAAGAGATATCGCGCTCGGGGGGAATTTGTTCAAATAGATACTGCGGAGTCGATAACATTTTTAGGTTGTGAAAATGACATAAACGTCTATACCACCGTCTTTCATAAAGGTTTTCCCATCCCAGTTCCTCATAAAGTCTTTGCCTATTGGTGCCTCTCCAAGCACCAGTCACTGCAAGTGCCGCAGAGTACTGTGCTTGTTCAAGATTTCTCGTCAGGTCCAAAGACATATTTGGATCAAATCTATGATATATTATGTCCCCATAGTCCAGATGAGGTCTTACATACAATTTGTAAACTTGGTCAAGAACGTCCCTTGATACATATCTTGAAAGGTACCGTATGATGCCAATACCCCTTCTTGCCTTCATAATTGCTTCACAAATATGGCTTTGAAAATTCAGTTTAGAGTCCAATATCAGCCCCAAGTGTTTGTGTTCCGATTTCCTTTCAACTTCAATGTCACCAAGGAAGAGATTAGGGTGATGGGGCTTTATCCTTTTGGCGGAAAAAATTACTTCTTCAGTTTTGGTGGCATTGAATTCCATTTTCCATTGCCATGCCCATAAACGTACCCTTTCCAAATCCCTATTTAGTTGTTGCGCAGTTGTTGCCTCATCACAAACAACAGAAAAGAGTGAAGTGTCGTCAGCAAACATTTTTACATCGCTATCAACATTTTCAACAAGGTCATTAATGTAAACTAGGAAAAAGAAAGGGCCGAGTACTGATCCTTGGGGTACCCCTGCAGATATAGATGCCCATTGTGAGCTTTTTCCGTTTAACAGAACACGCTGTTTTCGGTCTCTTAAAAAGTTTCGAATCAAGATCATAACATTTCCAGAACTACCATTGCATTCCAGTTTGTACAATAGACCATCGTGCCACACCCTGTCGAAAGCCTTTGAAAGGTCCAAGAAAACAGCGCGCGTTTCCCTGCTTGGAGATGCTTCAAAGCATAAATAGATCTTGTGTGTTATGGCCAGTAGCTGATTTATTGTCGAGTCTCCTGGACGAAAGCCTGATTGGTTTTGGGTTAGGAGGTTATTATCACACAGATGACAGTAGAGTGTATCAAATGAGAGTTTCTCGAAAATTTTTCCAAAAATTGGGAGCAAAGAGATTGGTCGATAATTCTTTTTGTTTTGCCTACTCTCTTTCTTGTGGATGGGAATAATATTGGCTTTTTTCCATACGGATGGATAAATTCCTGTTTCCAAACATTTTTCAAAAATCAGGCAGAGTGGCTCTACTATTGAAGCATCGCAGATCTTAATCATAGCAATCGAAATATCATCACAGCCGTGCGCTTTCTTTGAATCCAATGATCGAATCAACTTCAAAACTTTTTCTTTGTCAATGTCAACCTTTTCAAGAAGAACTCTGCACCTGGGTTGAAAAGTTGGGAGAGTGCTCCCAGTAGCTAATTCAGAGCATTGTTGAACAAAGTAGTCGTTTAGAATAGTGGCTTTCTGTTCAATATTGGTGACAAATAATCCATTTTCGAGCAGAGGAGGAATATTCATAACTTTTTTTTATTGACTAGTCTATTTAGTACAGCCCAGTATGCTTTTACCCCTTGTGTTGGATCAGAAAGTTTACGGCCTAAATTTGAATAATAAGTCTCCTTTGCATCAGTTACCAATTTAGATGAGTCGTTCCGCGCCATTTTAAACAGTTCCCAGTCCTCTTGACTTCTACCCCTTCGTATAAAGTTCTTGTATAACCTCTTCTTACGTTTCATTGCAGTTTTCACGGCATTTGTAATCCAAGGTGGGTCCTTGTCATTAAACTTGATTACTTTATTTGGGATATACGCAGACACGATAGAATATATCTCATTTGTGAATGCCGTGGTCATTTCTTCAGGTCCCATTTCACTGAATTTAGATAACCAATCAATTGAATTCAATTCAATTTTTAATTCTTTAAACACGGTAGCCCCATCAGTTGATCAGCAACTGCTTTTCAGGGGGCCGTGGCAAAGGTCTAAAAATTAAAACAAGAGACAAATAACATTGATAAGAAAAAGAAAAGAACGCGTGAGTCAATTTTTTAATCTTTTTTTGAAGGCGGCAAGGGAGGGTGCTTGTTTAAGATCAAGTTCGAGTTGATTCCAGAGTTTAGGTCCACGAAACGATATTGCGTTTTGCCCATTTTTAGTCTTCCGCAATGGTAGCGAAAGATCAGTTTCAGTATTTCTAAGTTCTCTAACATTCCGAGTTGAATTTTTGACAAACAAGTTGGATAGGTACTCAGGTACAAGTCCATTTAGAGACTTGTAAATAGAAGTAGCTGTTTCGCTTCTAATAATATCACTTACAGTTGGCCAATTTAGATTGTGTATTAGTTCCATAGCAGGCGTATCAAATTTACTTTTGGTAACAATTCTCGCCGCTCGATTTTGCAACTTTTGTAGGGTTAGCAGTTTGGTCGCCCCACAGCATCCCCACACAGAACAACAGTACCGAAAATGGGGCTCCACTATCCCCCAATTGATGCAATAGTATCTATTATTGCTCTATCATTTGACATAGAATATTCCCAAACAGTTCGATGGTAGGGTGGTGGCGGAGGTATACTTATGTTAAGTTTGCCATAGACAATCTGGTGTTGGCAATGTTCGTCTAAAGAGGGATGCACGCCTGATTATACAAAGATATTAGGTTGGTCTGTTATGATTAGATCAATACAAGACATTCCTTCTCCCCTTACATTTGTGGGCTCATCAATTAATTGGTGCATATTGTTGGTCTCAATCAGCTCGTCCAAGGCAAATCCTTCAAGATTTTCAGTGTCTTCTGTCCACCATTGCAAGGATCTACAATTGAGATCACCAGTAACAATGACAGAGTGTGGTTTTTCATTATTTATGCAATTTAGCACCAATTGCAGCCTATCAATAAAACGTTGGAATTCCTCACTGCAATGGCTAGGGCTTCTGTACATGGCTACAAAAAAACCTTTTTGCGTGAAAAATTTATCTCTGCAACTACCATTTCCTGTAATAACTCGAGGTCTTGCCTTCTTTTAATTGGTAAATCTTCACGAAAGTAAACACAGACTCCCCCGATTCTGGAATTACTCGGATGATCACTTCTAAAAACATCTTTGCTGAAACCTTCTATAGAGATATTCTCGTTATTTATTTCACTACTCAGCATAGATTCTGATACTGCAAAGAGATCAAAGTGATGAATCGAGTTATATGCCTCGATTAAAGGAATTTTAATACTGCCCCTCGCACAAATGCTATTCAGATTCCAATGAAAAAACTTTAGACAGCTATTACTTTGAGGTCCCGGATTAGTTTCTATGTCTCCACACAGTAAAAGAAGCATATGAGGGTTGAAGCTTTCGTTGCTAAAAGTATAGTCTAGGAATTCTACCGTCAAAAAATAGTACAATGAAAGTTGCAAGTAAACCATAAGTTTCTTTTGGCAAACGGGGGACTTTAAAAAGGGCAAAGCCGATTTCATAAGCATCATAAAAAACGAGCAAATAAAGCAAACAGTTACAAGAAAATATGAGAAAAGTTTCATAAAAATACTCGTAAGGTTTTGCACATCAGGGGAGGAGAAAGGAACAAATGAATGAAGACATGCCGAAAGGGAAGAAATCAAAACAGACATAGGGAGTGCAAGTACCGATATCCAGATGAATAGGTACATATAGGCATATGTTCGAAAGGCTTAACAAAGTACCAAAGTAACAGGGATACGAGGGGAAACTTTTACAGTGAGACTTCTGATTCCAGACGCAATTCCTGCACGCCATCCGATGACTCCTACGGGCATGCAGTCATGCAACTAAGATCTTTTTGGTCATACTCGTGCAAGCCCATTGTTCCATGATGCCGATTCATTGAAGAGCAGCAAACAAACAAAACAAAATATATATTTACACACAGACGTAAGAAAAACAAGGTACACAACATATGCAACACAATCATAATGGCTCTTTAACACGATCTTTCTCATGAATGGGTTCCTACTTGTATTTGACACTTAGGATGAATTTAAAGATCACATGGGATATGACTTGTAGGAGGGATACAATTACTAAAATTCAAATTTTCCTTTTGGAAGGCCCAAATGAATCTTTTTATAATACTTTCTACTACCAAGAGAGAATAAGAATGAGAGTCAGACCCATTGACTGCCAGCAGAGAAAAATAGACAAACAACAGGAAGGCGCAGCCCCGCACCAACCCACCACCTTCACTATGGGTGACAGTATTTGTGCGGAGGCCCGCCCCCCCACAGTCCGTCCCCACTCCACCAACAACAAAAGCATCCGATCCCATCCCTCACCCAAGGCGGGATATAATTTTTTCTATGTGCCAACTTGGCAAATATGGTGAAGTTTATAGGGGTTACAATTAAATTTCCTGATATTTATCATTTCTTTTGATCAAATTGCTAATTGCGACGATATGCATAATTTGAAACTGTAGTAAGGACACAATCACAGCAGTGAATTTACCAAATTTGTCCAAACATTCAGAGGGAATACACGTATCTTTTTTATAGGAAACTGCTTATAAGAAACTCAACTCTCAAATCGCCTAAAATTAAGAAACTTAGTTTCTTACAAAAAAATACGTGTAGAGCACAGTAGCTGTGATTCAAATGCAATTACAAGGAATGCAATACTAAGTCAAGGGCTGGCTAAAAAATGAAGAGCACTTACTTTTAACTCATACCCAGTCGATCGTTAAGCAAAACAACACGTTCAAGTAAATAAATAATGTCAGGTTAAACCATTTTCGTTTATCACTTTTTCCAGTTCATCCGGGCTGTTAAAGAAGAAAAATTCACCGTTCATGGTCTTCATACCTATTCGGCAGTTGACATCTGCATAAACAAAATCGACATCTTCGAGATCTTTCACCCACTCCTTTGCAAAAGCCAAAAGCTTTGCCCTCCTAGCTGTCAGATCTAGTTGAATCGCCTTATCTTCGGACTTTTTACGGGCACGATACACAGCAGTTCTATACTTCCACGAAACGAACTTGACAATCATGGTTTGCTCAACTACACCAGTTGTTTTGTTCTTTGATTTTTGTCCAGTTCGATGAGCTGTCCAGCATATCATCGGGAACATTCACTCCAATTTCTTTAAATACTTCTTTTACTTTGGCTTCACATTGCTCTGCTTTTTCATTGCCAGACGTTGGTGGTATTCCATAAATTCGCAAGCAGGCTCTTCGGCTGTACTGTTCGGCATCGTCAATTTCAATTTCAGTTTTCTCGAGTCGCCGCTCCAGGCCTGCGAAATGAGCATCGTACACTGCAATTTTACATTCTAGAATTTCAATCTTGTTGCAAAGCGGTTTCACTGCTTTTTCGATTTCAGTTTGGATGTTTTCATTTATTTTCTTTTCAAGATGTTCAACTAAATCAGTGATATAATCTTTATCTGGAAGCTCTGCGATAGCCTCTGCCAAAATTTGTTTGAGCGTAGCTTCATCCATACCACGTGCTTTTGCTGCCCTCGTTGAGCGATAAACCATTCAGTACTCAGTAGGCCACACCTCCTTCAAACCACTTCGGCGTGTTAATCATTTATTTTAGATTTAATAGTTCATAATTTTTCGTCATAACATTGTCATATCCGGTACTACTTCAATCTTTGACTCATCATCCTCCAGGAGCTTCTCCTTTATAATATCATCAAGAGCCCAACCTACTTTAAGTCAGATAACCCCCGATGCATAGATCTAATACTAACTAATAGGAAACACAATTTTCAGAATACGACCACAGCTGAAACGGGGCTTTCTGACTTTCACGCTATGATAGTTAGCATGCTGAAAGGTGGATTTAACAAGAGAGGCCCTAGGATAATTCCCTATCGTGACTATAGCGCCTATTGCGCCGTAGCTTTCAGAACTGACCTGATGGATCATATCCGATCCGACTCGTCGGATGGTGGAGGTCACAGTATGGTCACAATATGGTCACAGATGTGCTACTTCAACGTGCTCGTATAAAGAAAATGTACCCTCGCGCAAATGATAGGCCTTTTATGACCAGAGAACTGCGAAAAGAAATGATGCATCATACCAGGTTTTTGAACAAATATAACAAAGACAAAACTAATAAAAATTTTGAAGCTTACAAACGGCAAAGAAACAAGTGTGTGAAAATGCTGCGCAAAGCCAAATTTAACTATTACAAAGACCTGGACCTAAACAATCTTACGGATAACCGTAAGTTTTGGAAACAGTTAAACCAGTTTTCACAGATAAGGTACAAGTATCTCAATCTCAATCTCAATCTCAATCAATCACAGTTATTGAAAAGGGTGAAATGGTTACTGATGATCTCAAAATTGCAAAAATTTTCAACGACTATTTTGCTAATATGACACAAGATCTAGAAATCACTGACACTGGTGCACAACTATCATCCACAACAGGTATAGATGACCATATAGATAAGGCAGTTGAAAAATGTAAAAGCCATCCTAGCATTAAGAAAATTAAAGAGTGTTTTACGTGCTCAGAATCGATTCATTTTAGGCAAGTTACTGCTCAAGAGGTCTTTTGTCAACTTAGAAAATTAAACCCCAGGAAATCGTCTCCAGTAGGAAGTATACCTGCGAAGGTCATGAAAGGGAGCAAAGTAAATAAAGGCACTGAAAAGAGCACAGAATCAGACCGTTCAAGACTCAACTGGACAATCAATAACCCAAACTGGTATCCGGCGATAGTTAGGGAAGGGAGATCAGAAAACTTGACAAATTTTATTGACAACCTCTTAAAGGATATCAAAGATCACTTAGAGCAGAACCAAAATAAAAAATGGAACAACCTAACAGATGGCCAGAGAAAATCTTTAAATGCACTTTCATCTGATGATTCCCTAACAATAAAGCCAGCGGATAAAGGCAACGGAATTGTCATCATGGACAAAAATGTCTATCATGAAGCATGTCTGAAAATATTAAGTGATAAGAGCTACTATGAAGAAGTTCCAGAAGATCCCAACCCTAAGTACCGTAAAGAATTAGATGAAATAATTAGTGAGATGAACGACCTTGATTACATTGGAGAAACGGAAGAGACAAGACTTAGAGAAGGATCAAGAACACCCTGTTTTTATGGCTTACCAAAAATCCACAAGAGTTGCAGCAAATTTCAACCTTTACGACCGATTTGTAGTGGTTTTATGTCATGCACAGCTAGATTATCGGAATGGGTGGATAGGTTCTTAAAGCCAGCTGCTATGAAGACGAAATCATATATCAAAGAAACAACACACTTTGTTTTGCATATTGAAAGTTTGAATGACAAAGAAATCAACCTCACTGACGTGTTTCTCGTAACGATGGACGTTGCTTCCCTTTATCCCAAAATCTCACACCAAGAAGGAATATTTGCTTGTGAAAAGGCTCTTGAACAGCGGAAAGTCAAGTCAATCCCTTCTTCCTTCATAACAAAGCTGATAAGTTTCATATTGACAAGCAATACGATGCGATTTTTAGACAAATATTACCATCAAATAAAAGGAACTGCGATGGGAACGCCGATGGCAGTGAATTATGCTAACTTGTTCATGTCAGCATTTGAAGATCAAATGATTGATGCATAGAAAAAAGAGTATGGCTGTGTACCACTTTCGTGGGTCCGATATATAGACGATATACAGTAGTGTCCCGCATATAAGAAACATGGATTTAAGAAACACTAGACCTTGATTTTTAAGAGAACACCCTCACGTATAAGAAAAATGGCGCAGGTCTGAAAAAAAGCTTGTTTCTTATTCAAAAACTATGGATGTATTACAGATTTGAAAAGCATAAAAAATTCAGCTTTGCTGTTGAATCAGACTGTACATATTCAAATGAAACAAGAATTTTGCATGCAAATGAAACAAAAAGCACTTTCCTTGAATAATTGTAGCTTTTCTTGGTAGTGAAAATTTACAAATACAAATGGAAATAGTGTAGCTTATATGACAATGGAGATTGTGTCTCAGTAGTTCATAGATAGGACCTGATATTTCTAATAAGAAACTTAAGAAACTTTACCCTGATTTGAACTTTATATCTCATTTTACAAGAAACAAATCAGACCTCAAATTGAAAATATTGTTTCTTATATGCGGGACACTACTGTATTCTTTCTCTGGAATGATGACATTGAGAGCTTAAACAAATTCCTTGCCTTTTGTAATTCTTATGCAGAGAATAACGGCTACCAATCAAACATTAAATTCACCACGGAGTATTCGAAAACTGAGGTAGCATTGTTGGACACAAAAATAAAGATTGTTGATGGGAAAATTATGACGGAACTCTACTGCAAACCAACTTCAACGCACTCTTACCTTCACAGACAGTCTGACCATCCCTTCCACACTGTACGCTCCAATCCCCTGTCTCAATTTATTCGCATTAGAAGGATTTGCCATCTTATACAGGACTATCGAAAACACGCCATGAAATTCGTAAAATTTTATGTCAATCGTGGATATTCATTATCAAGGTTAAACAAGCTCACGAAGGAAGTATTTATATTATTTTATTTATTTCATATTTCATTTTATTAGGGAGGGAGACCCTTCAACCAACTGGTTGATTTACAAGGGGCCCTCCATATAAAAAACCTACAAAAATTAAACAAGTTAAAAACCGCTAAAAACTACTTACAATGAATACATCTAATAAAAAAAAAAAATCCTATCTATAAAAAATGAAAGAAAAGTACCTAAAAAACAAAACCGCCAGTCCATCATAAGCTATCTTTAAAAATATATATAGAGGATGCCTGTTTGGTCTCAGCTGGGAGGCTATTCCAAAGTTTAGCTCCGCGAAAAGAAAAACACTTCTGCCCATTTGCAGATGTTTTCTTTGGCAGCCTCAAGTCCGTTGCCGTATTTCGAAGGCTACGAGAGTTACTAGTAGAGTTTCTAGTGAAAAGATTGTGCATGTACTGTGGAGCAAGCCCATTGAGAGACTTGTAGACCACTGATCTGGACTCTTCATTGACAAGCTCACGAATGGTCTTCCAACCAAGGCTCCTAATCAGTGGTCCACTCGGGGAATCAAAGCTGCTATTCGTTACAATTCTAGCAGCTCTATTTTGAAGCTTTTGGAGCTGATTGATATCAGTGGTGCCACAACAACCCCATACAGAACAGCAGTATCGAAAATGGGGCTCCACAATACCTGAGTACAAAGTTTTCAAAGAAGCCATTGGGAGAATATTCCTTGCGTGTTTTAGAAATCCAATGGCTCTGGATACTTTGCTAGATACAGCTTTAATATGCTCTTTCCAATCTAGACTGTTGTCAACTTGAATACCAAGGTATTTGGTCTTCTTGACAACGTCCAGTTCTCTGCCACGAATTTCTAGATTCAGTTTTTCTGCTGCATTGTTGAGCGTTCGGTGCTTTGGTTTGGTCGCGATTAACATAGATTGTGTTTTAGCAACATTTAGCGAAAGTTTGTTGCCCTTCAACCATGAGTCTAAGTGCTCAAGATCGACATTAATAGCCTCGTTCAGCTGAGAAATATCTTTTGACTTTAAGCAAAGGCTAGTGTCATCAGCATACATGGACACAGTTGAACTCTGGACAGCACTTGGGAGATCATTGATGTAGATCAAGAAGAGAAGTGGTCCAAGACATGACCCTTGGGGTACCCCTACCTCCACTTCCCCGGTTTCAGAATCGACTCCACCTACTCTGCAGTACTGTTTTCTGTGGGAAAGATAAGATTGAAACCAAGAAAGCTCCCTTTGTCGAACACCATAGTGCTCTAACTTTTTGCAGAGAAGGTCATGATCTATAGTGTCAAACGCTTTTTTAAGGTCAATGAATACTGTACCCACCATCTGTCCAGTGTCCAGCCCACTATACCAATCGTCAGTGTTTTTCAGTAAACAGGTCAGTGTAGAATGGAGTTTTAAGAATCCAGATTGACCAGGATGAATAAGGTTATACCTAACCAGATATTGGTGAAGTTGGTTAAACACTAGTTTTTCAAAGAGCCTTGAAATGACGGGAAGAACTGAAATTGGGCGGTAATTAGACTTTTCAGCCCTATCCCCATCCTTGAAAATTGGTGTAATCCGGGCATTTTTCCAAGAATCAGGAAACTGACTAGTTTCAAGAGAGGTGTTAAACATGAAAACTAAGGAGTTTTCAATGTAAGGAGTAGCTAACTTTAAGAAGTAACTAGATATGTTGTCACTTCCAAGGCTCTTAGATGTTTTTATCTTGCCCATTGCATCTCTAATGTCCTGAACTACGATTGGCCTGAAATTAAAGCGCCTATTATCAGGGTTAAGATTATATTCACCAGTGAGCATGGGGTTGGGGGCATCTTCAATCTTGCTTGCTAGATCCTTACCTACTGAGCAGAAATAAGAGTTCATGGTATTGGAAATTTCCTGCATATCTACAATTTCTCTTCCAGAGTCTTTCAAAAGATCTATGTTTGTTGACTTAGATCTTTTGTTTATTACCTGTTTTATTATTTTCCATGATTCCTTCATGTTGCCTTTAGCTTGAACAAGTCTTTCCGAAAAATACTGCCTCTTCAACTCAGAATTTTGTTTGTTAATTTTGTTTCTTATGTGCCTATAGGAGCTCATAAGAAGCTGAGATTTGCTTTTAAGAGCAGCTTTTTTCAGTTTATCCCTGCCTCGTATTAGCTTCTTTAGGTCGTCATTCACCCATGGGCAGTACCTCTCAGAAACACGCAAAGTCTTGGTGGGAGCATGCTTGTCAATGATCAAAGAGAAAAGGGTTGACCACTGGGTGACAAGTACATTGACATCATCTGTTTCGTTAAGTCCCTGCTCCCAGCAAATGTCAGCAACATCAGCAAGGAATGCATCTTTGTCAAAGTTTTTCATAGATCTTGTTGTGATCACCTTATGGTCCTTCTTTAATGCACCCTGAAACTTGCGGACACAAAAGATCATATAGTGATCACTCATAGAAACCTTATGCACTCCTGCTTCAATGATATTTCTGGCAGATGTTGTAGCAACATGATCTATCATGGAGGATGTAGTTAGTGTGACCCTAGTTGGCTCCTCAATAAGCTGTTTGAGACTAAAGAGCTCATAGAGACTGCTGATGTGTTTAGCATTATTATCAGCAGGTTGGTCTGGGGCTCTTTTTGTGAGATCACAGTTTGTGTCTCCAAGAAGGATAATTTCTTTGCCTTCCCTATCTAGATAGGAAAGAACTTTTTCCATCTTATTGAAAGAATCAACAGGGTCACTTGGTGGCCTATACCAGGAAACAACAAGATAGGACTTGCATTTGGGTGGCTGAATCTCCACACAAATTAGTTCAAGAT
Source organism: Aurelia sp. 4 Dawson et al 2005 (assembly GCA_964019985.1). Classification (NCBI taxonomy): domain Eukaryota; kingdom Metazoa; phylum Cnidaria; class Scyphozoa; order Semaeostomeae; family Ulmaridae; genus Aurelia; species Aurelia sp. 4 Dawson et al 2005. The sequence continues at coordinate 9,249,710 of OZ026508.1, read as the reverse complement.
TGTCGGTGGGGAGATCATCTCTAAGTTTGAACTTTACTGAGTCCCTGATGTAAAGAGAGACACCACCACCATTGCAAGTCCTATCAAGGCGCTCCTGCTGGTAACCCACTATGGCAGTGAGCTCCTTGGGGTATTGAGGATCAAGCTTAGTCTCATTCAGAGCAAGAATATGAATACCTGAGCTCTGCAAAAACAGTTGGAGCTCATCAAAATGTCCTCTAAGCCCATTAATGTTAAGAGATGCAATGGTTAGGCCCTTCTTAAAACTTAGTGGATGATGACAATAGCCTCTGCCATTTTCCAGTGAGGCATCCCCTCCATTTATGATACTGGAATCAAATATCATGTAATTTATCAAGAATGTTACCTGCAAATTTAGAGATGCCTCTATTGTTCAGGTGAAGTCCACGACGACCGAGATCTTTGGCTGTAATGTTATTGTTATCAATGATGTTTAGATCCAAGCTCTTCAACTTTCTGTTTAGTGACTCTACCATCTGACCTGCAGCTTCTTTGTCGGTTCTCATAATTGGTATGGATATCACAACTTCACATTCTGGCAGTTCTGACTCTATGTCTTTCTTTAAGTCCAGGAGAGCATCTAGGATCTTGTCAGCTGTGGTTTCTTTCTCGGTTACATCATTTGTTCCAATGTGCAGTATTATCTTTGTTGGTTTTTTACGAAGAAGGGGCTTCATGTAGTAATTTTGAAGATCAGAGATTGTTGATCCAGAAAAACTACGAACTTTCACCAAACCATTGTTACTCAGACTTCTTTCATCTACCCCATTTAGCATACTGTCACCCATGACAAGAATGGTGCCCTTTTTCCACGGATACACCCCAGGCACATCACCAGTAGTGCTTTTGTTGGGACTTTGCTTTGAAGTGCTCTTATCAGGAGTGGTGTCAATCTTTTCCTTTGGCAGAGTAGAAGAAACTTTCTTCTTTTTGTTTTTTGATACTGCTTTGTTTGCATTCTTTTCTCCAACTGACTTGTTGATGTCTTTACTACCATTATTCATATTGCTTTGTTTGTTCTTCTTGCCATCAGTGGCTTTAGATGTTATTGTCTCTTTGCTTTTGTTAAGGTTACATTCAATGTTGTATTGTTCATATTTTTTCCTTCTCTCATCTAAACAAATTTGCCACTGAGCATTTAGGTTTTGCTGTTTCTTTTCCTCTCTTTGGTCATTAAAGTTATGGTTGCTGGCAGAATTGCAGGTTTTAATTGATTTATGGCTGCTTTCCAACTGATGTATTATAGATTTTAATGCCCTATTTTCCTCATTCAGTTTATCAATGACTTTTCGATCATGGCATACCTGATCATTCAGACCTTCAATTAAATCACATACTCTATTCAAACTTTTGCATAGGTCATCACCAGGGGCAAGAAATGCTGTGGATTCTTCTTGAACAAAGGGTCCAGAATAACCTTCCTTCACATTTGATCCATCCAAATGGGCAAGTTGTTCAATCATGCTATTCTCAACAGTGTTGTAATGGGCGTTGCAATTAATCGCTGTGTTAGTTGCTATCTCCTCTTCAGTATCGCTTATTTCAATTAAAATATCGAGAGCATCAGGGCTACCATCATCCGAGCTATCCTCATCACTTGCAGGGAGACTTCCGCCATTCTCCATTGTCGGGCCTAGTTGAACCAGGGAATGCTCCTCGACAAACATGGGCTGTTCACTGAGCTTTTCTTCAGTTTTAGCAAAAAGCTTTCGTTGCAGTTCTACATTGACAAAGAACGACTCTTTCCCTTTGTCCCTTTTGATGTACAGAACATTCGATTTGAGTAGACATTCCAAAGTATTCAAAACCACGTTTCTGCTTAGGCCATGTTTTGACTGCAATGCTTGTGGAATAGATTCTCTGTTTGGTCGTCTCCTGCGGACTGTTCTTATCTCTTTAATTGCGTTGCATATAAAACCAACAAGCTGAAGAAAATATTTATCATCATCATATGACACATTTGTCTGCCTTCTTTCCGTAAACTTTATGCGAGCCATCCCTTCAGTCAACCTAGATGGCATGGAGTAAGTCGAAGAAAAGGACAGATCATCACTCTTAAATGGACACGAACAAAAGAAAAATCCAAATAAAGATCGAATACCATTAGTAATTAGTTGGCACAGGAAATTTAAAGGTATAGCAAAGATACTCCACAAAAATTATGAATTGATGATTCGTGGTGACCCGGGTATGAAGAACGTCTTTTCAAATGCGCCCATAAATGCTTATCGTCGTAACCCAAATATCCGCTCGAAATTAGTAAAATCAGAGACAAAGGAGTCAAAACAGTTTGCAGAAAGCATAAGATGCACCCAAAGAAATACCAAAAAACGAGGACGTCCTTGTAAATCATGTCCGCAAATGGGGTAAACGAATACAATAATGAATGCAATTACAGGAAAAGTTTCAAAAATTTCTGGAGGTACTTGTCACAGTAAAAACGTAATCTACGCAGCAGAGTGCAATAAACATAACATTCTTTACGTTGGTTATACCTCGACTTCAGTCAGTCAAAGATTTAACAAACATAGGAGCGACTCGAAGAATGATCCCTCTGCAACGGAACTCGGAAGACACTTTTTCAACAGTCAAGACTGTAATTTTGATCGGAATTTGAAAGTGCACATTTTGCAGCAAGTGGAAGGAAATGAAACCGATTTAAGCAACTTTGAGGACAAATGGATCACAAACAGATTGGACACCAAGGAACCTCATGGAATGAACAGCACCATGGGTGAACTAGCAAAAACGCATTATAAACTATTCCCAAGATTTTGATGTTGTAATAGCATTTCCTTGTATTCATTTCTTATTTCGAGTTTTATTTTCTTATATATTTATCCCATTCGTTATCAACAGTCGACGCCACATTATTAGAATCAAGAATTCCACGGAAATTTGTAGAACTCTTAAATCGAATTTATAATTCTTCCCTTTATCGTTATAGTACACACTCTTGTAACTTACTCACATTGTGACTGAAGAAGATCTACGTAAGATCGAGAGATTTCACTGAAAAGTTCTTGTTTTTCTTGAATCTAATAACAATAATAATAATAATAATAATAATAATATTAATAATAATGATAATAATGATAATAATAATAAGACCGTCCGTGCGTGGTGAAGAGCCACACCCTGCTAGAGGTGATCCTGTGGAAAGCAAAACACGGCGGATCTAAAGGAGTAAACCTTGACCAAAAATCCCTCTGCGTTTGCAGGGTAGAGGTAGTGTTTATGGGCAACCTGAAGATCCACAGTTCTGGCCATTTCACAATGACGCTTGGCGGAAGATCCCCACCGGACAACGACAAGGGTCTTTTATCCTAGTGAGCAGGATACTGCAATGTGATGGTGTCACAGAAAAAACACTAACTCACGCAAGTGATGAAATGGAAACTCAAACAACTTTCAATAACGACGTCAATGGAGGTGGAACCCATGGTGAAGCCTCCTCGTCCGGCAGTGAGTTTGTTAGGGACGGGCAAACTCTCGGTCCTTATCAAGCTACCGGATCCCAAAGAAGTAATCAGAGAAGAAGGTGGACAAAAGCAGATAACATCAGAGCAATAACATCATTTTATAAAAGCAATCCAAATGCGATTGGATACCGCCAAAGGATGCATTGTATTTGGTTTGAAGATGGAGGATTTGAAATAAAAGAACAGAACCTAGCAGACCAAGTACGAAGAATTCGAAAGAAGGAAATCATTACGAGAGTAGAATGTGAAGAAATTGAAAGAAAGCTTAAAGAAGAGAATAGAACCGCAACAGCTGAAGAGACTTTATCAGTGGCTGAAAACATCGAGCAGAACACAAGAACTACTGAAGTGCGCACAGAAATGGCTAGTGAAACTCCTTTGATAAGCACCAACGAAAGTAATCATCAGAATCTGGAAGACAACAACAACGTTCTTCTGTTATCACTAAAAGAAATAATTCAAAACAACAAGAAGCAAATGACCCCTGCCCTAAGATCCTACGATAATAAGAAGCTGAAAGATGTAACGAAGAGAGTCAACGATGTGTTAGGAACTATAGAAACAAATTCGATATCCGAAACCAAGAATTTGATAATAGCAGGTATCACATTGATGTACAAAGAGTTAGGTATAAAAAACAATGCACAGAAAACAAAAGCCAAAGAGCCTTACTGGAAAAGGAGGTTAGAAAATGACATAGGGAAATTCAGAAAAGAACTAAGTAGGATAGAAAGTTGGTTTACAGGAAGATGGAAGAAGAAGAATAAAGAAGTAAAGGAAGAGCTCAATAGAAAGTATAAAATCAAGGAAAGAGGATTCAAACATGTCATGGAAGAAATAAAGCAAAGAATTTTAGCCAAGTCGACAAAAATCAGGAGATATATACAAAGAAATCAACAATATAGCCAAAATAAAATATTTGCCAGCAATCAGAAACGTTTTTATGACAACATCAGCAACAAGAGCGATACTAGGCAAGTAGATCCTGACCCTGAGAAAGCAAAAGAGTTCTGGAAAAGCTTGTGGGATGTACCAGTCTCGCGCAATAAAGATGCACAATGGCTAAAGGATATTAAGAGTGAACTGACTGAAACACCCAAGCAAGAGGATATTGAAATAACCAGCGAGGATGTCAAACGGAAACTAAGTCAAACACCTAACTGGAAATCACCAGAATTAGATGGAATACAAGGTTACTGGTTAAAAAACTTTACCAGTTTGCATGAAAGAATCGCAACGCAGCTTAATGAATGTGTCACAACTGGAGATATACCTGAATGGATGGTAGAAAGCAGAACAACATTGATTATGAAAGATCCACGAAAGGGCAATGATGCTGATAACTTTAGACCAATAGCATGCCTCAATTTACTATGGAAACTGTTAACAGGAATTGTTGCAGATAAAACCTATGACCACCTTGAAGCAAATAAATTATTCCCCAGTGAGCAAAAAGGTGGCAAAAGAAATTCAAAGGGAACGAAAGACCAACTATTAATCGACAAGGCTATCTTGCAGAACTGCAAGAGGCGAAAGACAAATTTAGCAATGGCTTGGATTGACTTTAAAAAGGCATATGACTTGGTTCTCCATAGTTGGATCATAGAATCACTAAAGATGGTTGGAGTGGCCGAAAATATTATAGATATGCTTGGCAAGAGTATGCAGAATTGGAAAACGCACCTTCAAGTAAACAATTCCACTTTAGGAGTAGTAGACATAAACAGAGGAATTTTTCAAGGGGACTCCTTTTCCCCTTTGATTTTTGTCATCATATTGATTCCACTAACGATGACACTCAGAAAAGTCAAACAAGGCTACTACATGAAAAGGAGGTGTCAAAAGTAAACCACCTATTATTCATGGATGATGTAAAGTTATATGCCTCGAAAAGCGATGACATCGACTCATTGGTACAGACAGTGAGAGTATGCACCCAAGACCTAGGGATGAAATTTGGCATTAAGAAATGCGCCACCCTTGTTCTAAAGAGAGGAAAAATCAGCTGCTCCGAGGGAATCAATCTTGGAAACAACGAAATAATAGGAGAGGTGGGTACTGATGGATACAAGTATTTGGGTATTGCAGAAAAAGATGGCATATGTCATGAGCAAGTGAAAGAATCAACCAGAAAAAAATATTTGTTTTTTTTACCGTTTTGTTTTTTTTTAGCGTTTGACCACCCTCTGCAAATCAAAGCTGAATTCAGGGAATTTGTTTCAGGCAATCAACACATGGGCAGTCCCGTTATTGAGATATGGTGCAGGAATTATCAACTGGAACAAAGAAGAAATGGAAGACATGGACAGGAAGACAAGGAAGATGTTATCACGGTACGGTGCTTTGCACCCAAGAGAAGACGTTGAAAGGCTGTACATCAAGCGTAAAGCAGGGGGCAGAGGGTTAATGAGCGTGAAAGATTGTATCATGCTCGAAAAGGCCCAGTTAAGTGAATATGCAATGACAAGCGAAGATTACCTCCTGAAAGAGGTCGCAGTTGAGCTTGACTGTCAAAAGTTTGTGAGCCCAAGGCTGAAAATTGAACTCGCCGATGAAGGGAAAAGGAAATGGAAAGAGAAGGCACTTCATGGACAATACTTTAGGGATGTTCAAGAGGTAGCTAGTGATCAATCTTGGGACTGGCTGAAGAATGGAAGAATGAAGAAAGAAACAGAAAGCTTGGTGTGTGCCGCACAAGATCAGGCCTTGCATACCAATGCAATTAAGTCAAAAATTTACAAAGAAAACATTAGTCCTTTGTGTCGTCTATGCAACAAACATTCTGAGACCGTAATGCATTTGGTAAGTGGATGTGAAAACCTCGCACAGAAAGATTACAAGAAAAGACATGACAAATTAGGTCCACATATTCACTGGCTGCTCTGTTGCAAATATGATATTGAATGCAGCAAGAACTCGTATGAACACAAGGCCAAGAGCATAGAAGAAAACGAGAAAACCAAAATCCTTTGGGATGTTACTATCCAGACAGACAGAGTTATTGAGGCAAGAAGACCTGACATCGTGGTTATTGACAAGGCAAACAAAACCTGCCAAATAATAGATATTGCCGTACCTTCACATCAAAACATTACAAAGAAAGAGAAGGAAAAGATTGACAAGTATCAAGAATTAAAGTTGGAAATCATGAGAATGTGGAGCGTTAAGGGCTGGGTAGTGCCAATCGTTGTTGGAGCCCTTGGTTGTACAACAAAGAAGCTTGGAGAATATTTAAAGAACATTGGACTTCCTCGGATAACTTCAAGCTTACAAATGTCTGCCCTATTAGGAACAGCCAATATCCTGAGGAAAACCCTTGATGTCTGAGGCACGCAATGTGCTTGTTTCAAGGAAGAAGAACTCCTTCCATAACTCAGTAAAATGTATTGGAAGTGTATTTGGAATGACAATAATAATAATAATAATAATAATAATAATAATAATAATAATAATAATAATAATAATAATAATAATAATAATAATAATAATAATAATGATGATAATAATGATAATAATGATAATGATGATGATAATAATAATAATAATAATAATAATAATAATAATAATAACAATAATAATAATGATAATAATTCATATGGATGCAAAGATCAACTTCTTTTGAACAAAACAATAATTGAAGATTGTAAAAGAAAGAAGAAGAACTTAAGTGTAGCGTGGATAGATTACAGAAAAGCTTACGATAATGTTCCACACAGTTGGCTTTTGAAAACTTTGTCAATCTATAAATTTAACAACAAACTGATAAATTTCATGGAAAAATTGATGAAGTCATGGAACACTGCGATGTATCTGAATCACGTACAAAGTATTATCACAACAGAAAAGATCAGTATCAAACAAGGAATATTCCAAGGCGACTCTCTCTCACCTTTATTATTCTGTTTAGCAATAGTGCTGTTAACATCAGAGATTAATGCCAGTGGATATGGATACAAGATGAACAGAAACAATGTGCCAATCAGTAACCTGTTTTATAAGGACGATCTGAAACTCTACGCGTCCAATGATGATCAACAGCAAGGAGAACTACAGATTGTAAAGCAGTTTAGTGATGACATCAAAATGAGTTTTGGTTTAGGTAAATGTGCAAAAGCATCGTTCAAAAGGGGTTAACTAATTAGCACTGGCAACATTGAGCTGGATAAAGAAACAAATATCAATGAATTAGATCAAGATAGCGGATATAGATACCTTGGAGTGGATGAAAGTGATGGTATACAACACACTAAAATGAAAGAGAAGATCAGGAAAGAATATTACAGAAGAGTGCGACTAATAGTGAGATCAGAACTGAATGGAAAAAACAAAATTGAAGCCATAAACAGCTTGGCAATACCTACTGTACAATATAGTTTTGGAATGATCGATTGGAAATACTCTGAGCTAAAAAAGCTTGATTCAAAGACAAGGAAGATTTTGACAATGCATGGAATGTTACACCCAAAATCTGATGTTGAACGAATTTACCTACCCAGGAAAGAAGGAGGCAGAGGATTGATAGAAACAGATGTGGCAATAGTAGGGCTTAATCATTATCCTGAAAACAAGAGCACTTTGTCAAGCAATATGATTATTATGCATGAGAAGACGAAGCCAAAGTACTCAATCAGTAAAATAGCCAAAAACATCGAAAAAGAAATAGAAGATTTGAATTTCGTGCCAAAACCAGACAAACCAATAGCAGAAAACGCAAAATTATTGAAACAAGAAATAAAGAAAGAACTTGTGAAGAAGAAAAATAATAGATGGCGTAGTAAACCACTGCATGGAAAGTACCCTTCACTTATTGGTGAACCACATGTTGACCTTCCAAATACAAACAACTGGCTTAGATCAGACATCAAAGGAGAAACAGAGGGATTACTGATAGCAGCGCAAGACCAAGCTCTATACACGCGAAATTATCAAAAACACATAGTTGGCCAAGAAATTGATAGTAGATGCAGGATGTGTTACAAGCAATCTGAAACAATTGACCACATAACGTCAGGATGTGAAGTATTAGCAAAGTCAGATTACATCGTAAGACACAACAAAGCTGCAGCATATGTACACTGGAATATTTGTAATGATTTAGGAATCAAGACCTCAGACAAGTGGTATGAGCACCAACCAGACACAGTAATTAACACTGACACACATACAGTGCTATGGGACATGGCAATGCATACAGACAGACATATAGGTGCAAACAGACCTGATATCATAATCAAGGACAAAGTGAATTCAACTTGCAAGTTGATAGACATGACTTTACCATGTGATAGAAATGTTTTTATCAAAGAAATGGAAAAGAAAAGCAAATATAAAGATCTTGAAATTGAGATACAAAGGATGTGGAAAATAAAAACAGAAGTAATACCCATTTTGATAGGAGCACTCGGTACCATCAGAAAAGGAATGGAAGATAACATTAGAAGCGTCTCAGGGAATATGAATATTCAAACATTTCAAAAGACATGCTTACTAGGGACTACAAGGATCCTTCGCAAAGTGCTTAGCATTTGAACTTCAGGACATGACATGCCTTAAGTGTATTGCATACACCCGGCCAAAGAAAAAGCAACCAGTATGAACTGTGACATTTAGCACCAATAATAACAATATTAGTGGAAGTGCAAAAGGTAAACGAAGTACTAGGTAAGATCAAGAGTAATGATATCACAATGGCCAATGACCTAATTTATGCTGCAGCCGTTGTTGTAACAGAGAGACTTGGTGTGAAAATGTCAAAGCGTGATGCAGCTAAAGAGCCATGGTGGAAAAGACGACTAGAAGATCAGATAAAACAGCTGAGAAAAAAATATTGCAAGAGTAGAAATACTGAAGAATGGAGGAAAGATAAAAATTCGCTTTAGAGTGTTGCTGCAGAAGAAATATTGGTTAAAGCAGAAGGGATACAAGCGAGTAATGGAAGAGTTAAAACAGAGGATAAAAGCAAAAGCTGCGAAGGTCAAACGATATAAAAACAGAATTGAGCAATTTCGCCAGAACAGACTGTTCAAAACAGATCAAAGCAGACTGTATAAGGAGCTCAACGGGGAAGAAGCAGTAGACCTTGCACCCGAGAAAGAGGAAGCCAAGAGGTTTTGGAGCGACATCTGGAGTAAAGAAGTGAAACACAACAATGATGCAGAGTGGCTAAGGAAGTTAAGATAGGAGCAAATGGATAGATTTAAACAAGATAGGATTGAAATCACAATAGGTAAAGTAAAGAAAGTCTTGAAGGGCATGCCTAATTGGAAATCCGCGGGGCCAGACCTAGTTCAGGGCTTTTGGCTGAAGAATTTTAGAGCCATGCATGATAGAATCACAATACAACTGAACAGATGCCTCGAGACGGGAAAGACTCCACAATGGATGACAAAAGGTAGAACTGTGTTGCTATTAAAAGACAACAAGAAAGGAAACATAGTGAGTAATTACCGGCCAATAACGTGTTTGCCACTCATGTTGAAGCTATTGACTGACATGATAGCTGAAGATATGTATACCTGTTGTGTCTTGAACTGAATTATTTTATATCTGGATTGAATTGAATTGTATTCAATACGAGGCTATGTTGTTGTTAGTTGTTGCGATTTGAAATGGCGTGAGAATCGTTTTAAGATGGCCTTAGTTCTTGATTAAATTCTGTGGTTTAAATCCGACATTATCCGACCACGTGAAAGGCGGAATATAACAAATTGGCGACGAGGAATCATGGCAACACCTGTTAATACAGATTTGGGTGGAATTCCACAATTTGACTGCCATGGAGACCCCACAACTGTTGGTGCAAGATGGAAGAAATGGAAACGTGCTTTTGACTTTTTCGTTGTTGGAAAGGGAATAACTAATATTGCCCAAAAGAAAGCATTATTACTTCATTGTGGAGGAATGGGTATGCAAGATATTTATTATACTTTTCCAGAAACTGAGCCAGAAGAAGAGGAAGATGAGTTTACAGTAGCTGTTAGGCTCTTAGATCAGTATTTTTCACCTCAAATAAATGTGCCTTATGAGAGACATTTATTTCGTAATACAAGCCAGATGCCTTCAGAGACAATTGATCAATATGTTACAAGACTTAGGCAAAGGGCAGAATATTGTGAATTTGGAACAAATGTTGATGAGCAAATAAGGGATCAAGTGATAGAAAAATGTTTATCGCATGCGTTAAGGAGAAAGCTGTTGGAAAAAGGAAGAGCATTGACTCTTGAGCAGTTACAAAATACAGCAAGGGCAATGGAAGCAAGTGAAAAACAAGCTGGTAATATTGAAGGATTCCAGAGAGCTGAGATGAACCAAGTAAGGTTTAGGCCACAAAATACCAGAGATCAAAGGAAAACTGGCAAAGAAGGTATGAAATGTTTCAGATGTGATCAAGCAGGACATCATCAGAAGGATCCAAACTGTCCAGCAAGAAATAACGAATGTTTTAAGTGTAATAAGAAAGGGCATTTTTCAAAATGTTGCAAGACAAAGAATTTTCAAGCAACAACAAAGTCTGCTAAGACATATCAGGGGAAAAAGCCAAATATTCACTTAGTAGATGCAAATGATAGCACAGATGATGAATATGCATTTACAATTTCTGATGGAAAGCTGCCAAAGATCTGCTTAGAAATTGGAGGAGTGCCAAATGTTGAAATGATTGTTGATTCAGGAGCATGTTGCAATGTAATAGACAGGAAGTTATGGGAGAAGCTCAAGAAGGAGAAAATTAACTGTGCATCAACAAAGTGTACAAAACAGTTATATTCATATGGAAGCAGTCAACCTCTTAAAGTTGCAGGATGTTTTGTTGCAAAAGTATCTTTTAAAGATGCCTCATTTGATGCTGAATTCACAGTGATAGAGGAGAAGGGCCAAGCTTTGTTAGGAAGAGACACTGCAATAAAGTTAAATGTGCTGAAAATTAATGATGGTGTGGAAATTAATTCAGTAGAAAGCAGTGCAATGAGCGGACAGAATATCATTTCTGAATATGGCGACTGTTTCCAGGGTCTAGAAAAATTGAAGGATTTTCAGTTAGATATTCCAATAGACAAGACAGTCAAACCGGTGGCGCAACAGGTGCGCAGGGTACCATTTAGTTTAAGGAGTCAAATTGAGAAGAAATTAGATGAGCTTGAGAAGCTTGATGTTATAGAGAAAGCACAAGGTCCAACCCCATGGATTTCACCAGTTGTTATCATTCCAAAGTCAAATGATGAGATCAGGTTATGCGTTGATATGCGGCAAGCAAACAGTGCGATTGTGAGGGAAAGACATCCTATACCCACAGTAGAAGAAGTTCTTCATGAGTTCAATGGTAGTTCAGTTTTCAGTAAGCTTGATATAAAGTGGGCATTTCACCAAGTAGAACTGAGTGAAGATTCAAGGCCTATCACAACATTCGTGACTCACAAGGGGCTTTATCGCTACAAGAGGTTAATGTTTGGCGTCTCTTGTGCCCCTGAAATGTATCAGAGGATTATTCAACAAGTTTTACAAGGATGTGAAGGAGCAATCAATATTTTTGATGATATCATAGTTCATGGAGCTACAGTTAGTGAGCACAATCAGAGATTGCATCAGTTACTTCAGAGGATTAGAGAAAGAGGGCTTACTTTAAACAAGGATAAGTGTAAGTTCAATATGTCACAAGTAGAGTTTATGGGACATTTATTGTCTGCAAGAGGAATAGGCCCATCAAAGGTAAAGGTTGAAGCAGTTCTACAAGCAAGGCAACCAGAGTCAGCCTCAGAAGTTAGGAGTTTTCTAGGACTCGTGACTTACAGTGCACGATTCATTCCAGATCTATCAACCATTTCAGAGCCTTTAAGAAAGCTTATCAAGCAGGGAGAGAAATTTAATTGGGGGCCAGAGCAAGAAAGATCATTCAGAGAATTAAAGCATAGGCTAGCTAAAGCTGAGACTTTAGGTTATTTTGATACAAATGCCAAAACAAAGCTAGTCACAGATGCAAGTCCAGTAGGGTTAGGTGCAGTTTTAACCCAAGAGAAAAATGGGGTAGATAGAGTTATTTGTTATGCAAGTAGGAGTCTATCTGAAGTGGAGAAAAGATATTCTCAAACAGAGAAAGAGGCCTTAGGCATAGTGTGGGCATGTGAAAGGTTCCACATGTATCTGTATGGTATAGAGTTTGAACTTCTTACAGATCACAAGCCATTAGAGTTTATTTATTCAAAGAAATCACGGCCAAGTGCCAGGATTAGTAGATGGGTTTTAAGACTACAACCTTACAGGTATACTGTCAAACACATACCTGGAAAGTCAAATATTGCAGATTCATTGTCACGTCCACAATGTTACCAAGAAAGCAACTCAAGATCATTCACAGATGCAGAGAAATATGTAAGATTTGTTGCAGTAAATGCTACTCCGATAGCTATGACACCAAAAGAAATAGAGCAAGCTTCAGCTATAGACGAAGAGTTATCAAATCTGAGAAAGAGTATTAGGCTAAATAGATGGCATGAACTCAAGAATAAACAGTTTCTTTTAGTTAAAGAAGAGCTGTGCTTGATTGGGAAATTAGTTCTAAGGGGAACAAGAATAATTGTGCCACAAGAATTAAGAGATAGGGTTTTGCAAATTGCACATGAAGGTCATCCTGGGATAGTTAGCATGAAGAAAAGGTTACGCTCAAAAGTTTGGTGGCCAGGGATAGATAAGGAAGTTGAGAGGTTCTGTCAAACCTGTCATTCATGTCAATTAGTTGGAAGACCACAACCTCCAGAGCCTATGAAGAGTACAGAGTTACCACAAGGACCTTGGCAACATGTATCAGCTGATTTGATGACACCAAGTTTACCATCAGGACATACTTTACTTGTTGTTGTTGACTATTACAGCAGATATTTTGAAGTTGAATTTCTGAAGTCAACAACCACAGATAAGGTTATTGCAAGTCTAAATAAAATGTTTCTGATTCATGGATTGCCAAAGGAGATAACCACTGACAATGGTCCACAGTTTATTAGCAAAGAATTTGAAGATTATCTGGAAATGCAGGGAATAAAGCATAGAAAAGTTACACCACTATGGCCTCAAGCCAACGGGGAAGTGGAAAGACAAAATAGGTCTTTGTTAAAAAGATTAAAGATTTCACAGATAGAGAAGAGAGATTGGAAGGATGAACTATCCGCTTATCTTACAATGTACCGGACAACACCCCACAGTACTACTGGAGTAAGTCCAGCAGAACTGTTGTTCAGAAGAAAGATTCGGACAAGATTGCCAGAGATTGATTATTATGACTATGATGATTTAGAGATGCGCGATAGAGATAAAGAGAGTAAACAAAAGAGCAAGATTTATACAGATGAGAAACGTAGAGCTCAAGAAACTGTAACAGAGGGAGATAAGGTATTGTTAAGGCGGGAAAGAGAGAATAAACTTACACCTACATTTCACAGTCAACCGTATGAAGTTAAATCCAAAGTAGGGAACAGTGTTTTAGTTCAGTCACCAGAAGGGGTACAATATCAACGAAATGTGACCCATGTAAAGAAATATCAAGAACGAGAACAATCAGTCATAGATCAAAAAGAACCAGTTGCAGAAGACCAAGAGGAACAGACAGTTTGTTTACCTGTTGAAAGTTCAGATGAAGTACAAGGAAACAATGAAAAAGAACAATCAGAAATTATAGACATACCTAGAGAGAGACCAGTCAGGACAAGAAGGGCACCTGCAAGATTCAAGGACTTTGATGTCACTTGGAAGTAACTTTTTTTTTTATAAGACTTGTTTTGTGTTTACATTGTATGTTTCGATCCAAAGAAAAAGGAGGGATGTTGTGTATTGAACTGAATTATTTTATATCTGGATTGAATTGAATTGTATTCAATACGAGGCTATGTTGTTGTTAGTTGTTGCGATTTGAAATGGCGTGAGAATCGTTTTAAGATGGCCTTAGTTCTTGATTAAATTCTGTGGTTTAAATCCGACATTATCCGACCATGTGAAAGGCGGAATATAACAATACCCACGTGGAGGGAGGAGGAATCCTCCCAGAGGAACAAAAGGGCTGTAAGAAAGATTCGAGAGGTACAAATGACTTGCTCTATTTAGATCAACAAATTCTCCGAGAAGTTAGAAGTAGAAAGAAACACCTGGCAACAGCGTGGATAGACTATAAAAAGGCGTATGACAATGTTCCTCACTCTTGGATCAAGGAGTGTCTACGTATATTTGGAATTGCCGATAACGTAGTTAGTCTATTAGATCAAAGCATGAAAACCTGGAAAACCGAATTAACATCTGGAAATGAAGTACCAGGTGAAGTTGAAATCAAGAGGGGAATTTTCCAAGGTGACACACTGTCACCTCTACTGTTTGTGCCTGCCATGATTCCCTTAACCCTAGTTCTAAGAAAAGCGAATGCTCACTACGAATTTACAAATGGAGAAAAGATAAATCATCTGTTTTTTATGGATGATCTTAAGCTGTTTGCTAGAAGTGAGAAGGCATTAATCTCTTTAGTGCAGACAGTCAGGGTTGTAAGTGAAGATACTGGAATGAAATTTGGGATTGAGAAGTGTGACATGTTAGTGCTGAAACGAGGAAACATCATAGAGTCAGATGGGATTGTTTTACCGGATGATACAGTCATCAAAGCAATGAATGAAGGAGATAGCTATAAGGCCCCATATACACGACAGCTTAAGTTGCCAATTAGATTCTGC
The DNA here is from genome assembly GCA_964019985.1 of Aurelia sp. 4 Dawson et al 2005. Taxonomy (NCBI): domain Eukaryota; kingdom Metazoa; phylum Cnidaria; class Scyphozoa; order Semaeostomeae; family Ulmaridae; genus Aurelia; species Aurelia sp. 4 Dawson et al 2005. The sequence continues at coordinate 9,234,508 of OZ026508.1, read as the reverse complement.
TCGTATCTCAAATTTCAAGTATCTTACTTGAATTGCTTAATTTATGGCGAGCATTAATCGCATACCATCTTGGCCCATCTTGGCCACAGCTTGCTCTTATGCTTATCAATTTGCACTTGTGTTACATTGGCCTTGCCCTGTCATTTTGCAACGTTGCAAGTTCAAAATGGCAAACTTTCGTCGTCTGCTTAATTTCAAATGCGTTTTCTCCAAACGAAGATGAATCACAGGAAAGCACGGAGAATCACGAGTTGGAAAACAACAGTACCCCTCTATCATCGATGCAATTTCGACAAAGCCCTGGTACTTCCAGCACACAATACAGAAATGAATATTTTGAATATCCACGTTAAAGTACACCTGTTCCATTTGCTAGACCACCATACTCTCCGCAATTCTACAGCCAGCGTCCGTCCACATTGATTCAACCTATCTCTGGACCAATGCAAAGCTCCCCTCTTCAACCATCCTTTTTTGAACAATATGGAGATCGCCTTGGAAAGGAACAACGGCACTCCCCGGCGTTTGCGGTAGAACAGCGAAATTCGCCAAATCCAGTAAACTTCGGTAGTCACTCCTCGGATAAGGACGAAGGCGACGGAAATGAGGGGAGAAGCAAATGGTCTGCAGAACAAACAGACACTTTAGTAGCTTCATTTAGTATACTTTAGTACAACTAGAGAGCTTTAAAAATCCTGAGGCGTGGCGTAAAATAATAGCCGCAGTGAACAAGAAAGGTCTTGCCAAGCAGTTTCTCAAGGAAAGAAAAAGTTGCAAAATCTCAAAGATCGATACAAGGACGCTAAAAGCAAAAACAAAAGAAGTGGTGAAGCACAGAATTTACCCAAATATTTTGATATTTTTGACGATGTCCTGGGCACAAGGAGCGTTGTCAAAATGAGGGAGACCCAGCCTCCAAATTTAGGAAACATACCAAAGGTGGCTGCCGCAAGAGCCCATGATTATATGCCTGCTCCAGAAGCTCCAACCAGAGCACTTAATTCCGAAGATGTTAATGAGGAGGAAAAATAACAGCATCTCTTCGTCAGTCATTTTTGTTTCGTTTTGAAACTTGAGACGGCAGTGAGGTACAGAATAAATCTTTATTGACCACAAGGATAAGGAAAACAATTGACTTAAGCAAAATTTTCCATCTCAGAGCAGGACTTCGGCCTCTTTGATCTTTGAATAAGGCTTTGCTTAACTGAAATGAGCAAAAAAGACCATATACACGACGCTCAGGCCTTTTAATCCGTTTAAAAACCGCATTTGCTTAAAAATGGCTTAACTTTTTGCCCGTGTATATGGGGCCTAAGTACCTGGGAATAATGGAAGCAGACCAGATCTTGCGTAAGGAAATGAATGAAAAAGTAAAGAAAGAGTATTTTAGACGGACAAAGAAAGTTCTAAAATCAAAACTGAATGGTGGAAATAGCATCACTGCAATAAATACCTGGGCAGTGTCATTACTCAGATACTCTGCTTCTTTCTTGAAATGGACAAGAGAAGAATTAAGAGCCATAGACAGACAAACAAGAAAGATAATGACCATGTACAGAGCTCTACACCCGAGAGACAGTGTTGATAGGCTGTACCTTCCCAGGAAGGAAGGAGGCAGAGGGCTTATTTCAATAGAAGATTGTGCTGATATTGCAGAACTGAGTCTCAAGGAATAGAGGCAAATTATATAATGAGAATGGATAATGGATATAATGAGAAGCAGAGAGAAAGTTATATCAGCAGCCAGTATTTCACGGACAGTATTTTAGACAAACGAAAGAAGTAGGAGCAAAGGAGTCGTGGACGTGGCTACAAAGGGGAGAACTGAAGAAAGAAACCGAAGGAATGATAATGGCTGCACAGTCACAGTCCCTTAGAACGAATGCCATAAAAACAAGAATTGATAAAAGCAGAGAAGATGCAAAATGCAGGATGTGCAATGAAAAGGAAGAAACGATTCATCGCATTGTAAGCGGATGTAGCAATCTTGCACAAAAGGAATACAAGCGCCGGCATGACTGCGTAGCCAGAGCACTTCACAGGGATATTTTACGTCAGTGAGGATTTAGAATTAGTGATAAGTGGTACCAACATCAACCTGAGAGCGTTGTTGAAAATGAACAATTCAAAGTATTATGGGATTTTACAATACAGACGGATATTGAAATACATGCGAGAAGGCCAGACATTGTGATAGTGGATAAAAATTCGAATGAAACGATCATTTTGGACGTAGCCATACCAATTGATGTGAACATATGAAACAAGGAGCAGGAAAAGATCGTAAAGTACCAAGATCTAGCTAGATAAATCAGAAAGATTTGGAATGTATCAACCAAGGTCATCCCAATTATGATTGGTGCCCTTGGCACGGTTTCAGACAGACTTGAACAGTACCTGAATGACATAGGTGTAGCAACAAGGATCGAGTTAATCCAGAAGTCAACCCTTCTTGGCACTGCAAGAATTATCAGACAGGTTCTTGATATCTAAGGAAACTAGATGTGACCCGATATCATGGACGTTAATTCCAAATATAATTCATTTGTGCGTAGCATTCATAATAATAATAATGGAAACTTCTCATTCTCTACAAATACTACTCTACATGATGACACCCATCACTCTCAGTTAGGCATGATGGGGAAATTTACAAGTTCTAATTAAAAAGTTCCTTAAAATAAGTTGAAAAGTATAAAGCTAATACGTCCGAAATATAATATTTGTCCACATCTTGATAAAAAAAATTAAAACGCTAACAGTTCTGGACTTGACCACTCACTGTCTCTTTTACAAAATATGTAGTATGTACAACGTATGCAGATTGTTATTATTTTCTTTTCCAGATAAAGTTGCTCTTGCTTACTTATTGATAAATTATTCAACATATTCATAAACGCTTTGTGTCCAACATACATGTTGGTACCACATAACAAATGTTATAACTAATCTGCCACCATTCTTGTATGGTGGCCTAACCGCTTCTTCACTTGCTTGGTAATTGACTGGACTGATTGAATGATTTGTGCATTGACACTTTCTTTTCTCGTGAAAGTTAGTTCCTCAGTTAGGCATATACCACATTGTTTGCAGATGAGAATTTGCACTCGATTGATACTTCTTTATGCTTGCCAGATTACTCTTTTCTTTTATTCATTGTAGATTAGTTGCATCTTCCACTAGTGATTTCTTCATTGAATTGGGAAGGGCTACCTTCTTTTACGCGTACGCTCTTTGGGGACTTCCCCTTCTTTAAATAGGCAGCACTTTGGGGACTTCCCCTTTCAATTAACGATGTCTAAATGGATTTCAAGGACTTCCTTGTTTACGCATACGCTCTTTGGGGATTGCCTCCTTTTAATTAATTACGCATACGCTTTGGGGGTTTCCCCTTTCAATTAACGATGACTACATGTTACCTATATGCTCTTTGGGGATTGCCCCCTTTTAATTAATTATGCATACGCTTTGGGGGTTTCCCCTTTCAATTAACGATGACTACATGTATTCCAAGGACTTCCTTATTTACGCATACGCTCTTTGGGGATTTTCCCTTTTGATTAAATATTTGAATGTTTTTGGGGGACTTCCCCTTTAATTAACTATTACAATCACGTGTGCACTCTTGGGACCGCCCTTTTTGATCAAATTTCAACAACTTCATATTCAAGGACTTCCTTGTTTTGCATACACTTTGGGGACTTCCCCCTTACAATTAAAAACTTCTACATTTCATTTTTCAAGGACTTCCTTTTTTGTGTACACTTTTGGGACTTCCCTTTTTGATCAAATTTCAACCACTTTATATTCAAGGACTTCCTTGTTTTGCATACACTTTGGGGACTCCCCCTTTACAATTAAAAACTTCTACATTTCATTTTTCAAGGACTTCCTTGTTTGTGTACACTTTTGGGACTTCCCTTTTTAATCAAATTTCACAACTTCATATTCAAGGACTTCCTTGTTTTGCATACACTTCGGGGACTCCCCCTTTACAATTAAAAACTTCTACATTTCATTTTTCAAGGACTTCCTTGTTTGTGTACACTTTTGGGACTTCCCTTTTTAATCAAATTTCAACAACTTCATATTCAAGGACTTCCTTGTTTTGCCTGAACAACTTCTACATTTCATTTTTCAAGGACTTCCTTGTTTGTGTACACTTTTGGGACTTCCCTTTTTAATCAAATTTCAAAAACTTCATATTCAAGGACTTCCTTGTTTGCATACACTTTGGGGACTTCCCCTTTACAATTAACAACTTCTACATTTCATTTTTGAAGGACTTCCTTGTTTGTGTACACTTTTGGGACTTCCCTTTTTAATCAAATTTCAATTCAATTTCAAATTTCAAACTTCATATTCAAGGACTTCCTTGTTTGCATACACTTTGGGGACTTCCCCTTTACAATTAACAACTTCTACATTTCATTTTCAAGGGCTTCCTTGTTTGTGTACACTTTTGGGACTTCCCTTTTTCAATCAAATTTCAATTCAATTTCAAATTTCAAACTTCATATTCAAGGACTTCCTTGTTTGCATACACTTTGGGGACTTCCCCTTTACCATTAACAACTTCTACATTTAATTTTCAAGAAGAAGGTCTAACGCCCTCTATGTACATCTTCGAAGTCTTCCTTTTTTAACACACATTTTTGGTCTTCCACTTTGAGAAGCATTTCAAGTGGTATGGCAGGTTTCTTCCCTCGGACTCTTGTATAGTTTACTTCTAGAGTGGCCCAAACCAAATTTTTTTCTTCAAACTTGTACAGGTTTCTTTCTTTGCGCCAACTTTTGGGGCTTCTGTGATTGATAGAGAGGTGAAAGTTGGCCCAAACAAACAGCAGAAACTGTGGTAATGAGGGCCTTTCAGCATTTACTTTGTTTGTTTGTTTTTTTTTTAAATGCGGTTTGGCACTTGACTAAACTAGGGTCATGCTTATTATTGGATTTTGTTGTGCAAACTATTACTATCATTATCTTTGCTTTCTTTGTAGGGGGCAATTATCTACATGAATGAGCCGAAAAAATTCGATTTGCACAAACTAACTACGATACGACCATGTTTGGGGCAGCAGGAAATCTTAAAGGCTTGCTGACAAGAGTACCTGCTGCCCGATGGCTTATTAAACCTAAGAGGGAGGGAGGGGAAGGGGTTTATTGAAATCAATCAGAATATGACCTTCCTTTTGGAAGGCAATGAAAACTTGATTTCTAGATCCTCAGCAACCATGCAGAGCACGCCTTAGAATTGCTGAAGGACTGGGAACTAACAGGAAGTATCCATGCATCGCCTTGTCGTTAAAGTACATTTACGCAGGCGTAAATGTTTCATTAACGCCTGTGGCTCCTGTGATATGAACTAGCTCACTTGAACAGAGGAGGCATGAATAATGAGGCATTGGCTGGCAGTAACTGGGTCGTATCGGCTAATTTGATTTCATTACAAGCAAATGAGGAATCACAATTCCTTTTGATTAAATTTGTATGCTACAAGTAAGTTCATTGTTCTGAAGAATGCTTGACTTTGAATGAATGGTATTTGCAGAGTCATGTTTGGTAATCACAGTTTGGACTCTGAACTTTGAGGTGAAATGGTTGACTAGATGGGACTTTGTTGTTTTCAGAGATTGAATTGTTATAACTAATCTGCCACCATTCTTGTATGGTGGCCTAACCGCCAAGATACGCCCAAAACTACCACCCTGCCTTGTTTGGACTGTAGCCAGGGAACCCTGCCCCGCTACAAGACCCTACTTTTTTTTGGAGAGCTGTGATTTGCTTTATCATATTTCAATGTTCAGTTCTTGGTAGCACTAAAGCTTAATACGTTTTAGTTTGACCTGGATACACCAGCAGACTTTGCTTGCTCTCTGCAGGAGATCGGTGACAACACTAAATTGATACAGGAATTTACATGGGTCCTTTAAAGAAATTTACAACTACATTGTGGAACAACTGAGACCAAGCCTGTAATGAAATGATACGTTTGACCTTTCAATAGAAGTAATTAGGCCTGAACAGAGTGCCATGTGGATGAAATGAACTTGATTGTTACTAGGTGATGGATTAAGGCTTATTTGATTCATACTGAATCCAATCCAGAAGATTACCACCTTCCTTTCATATCTCGTTTCCTTTGTCTTTACCATTTTACTTTTAATATTGCCAGAGAAAGTCTATGTATGACATATAACTATTTTTCTTAACTTCACAAATGATTTTGAAGAATTTTGATCTAGCTGATATTCGTGATCAATTTTTTTTTTTTTGTTGGATTAATTGATATTTGTGACTGAACATTGAGACTCGTGTGAAGTTTGAAACCAAACTGCTTGTATGCCTGCAATAAAATGGTGAACCCTGAAATGGAGGTGGTTATGCCTGAAAAGGAAGAGTACCCTGTGAGTGAAAATTATTTTATTGTTACTGGAGAATGGACTCAGTGCTGCTTGAGATAAACTGAATCCAATTACGGAGTTTGGAGCCTTTTAGTATTTGATTTGTCATTGAAAATATCTTATCCAAGTATTATTGACATACTGTATGTTTCCATATATCGCATATATATAACCTACATTCGCATAATTCTGATTTGGAAAATGGCCAAAAATCTTAATTTGGCATTTTTCTGGTGGCTTTTTTTTTGCATGGTGTAGGGACAGGGATTAAAGAGCCTATATGTGGGGGGGGGGGGGGTAAATGCTTATTGTGCATGCAAAAAACTTCTCTTTTTCTGAACGGAAGAATATCTACTGCATTTGCATTGCATCAATTTGCTTTATGGCTGACCTGAACTTGCATGGAATTGTAAACAGAAAGGTTAATATAAACTGCCCTAAGTAAGCTTTAGCTGTGCAGGCAAGACAGTAAAGTGGGAACTGTCTTAGTAGCCAGTGGTGTGTATAGAAGGGGGGGTGGGTAGAGGCTTTTAGTATATAAAATATAGCTTGAGTTAAGACTTGAACTTTAGCCTACTGACCCAAAAATTTGAAAATGGACATGCTACCACCCTTGCAACTTTGGCTGATTGGGTTGGGCTTGACCCTCCCTAATGAACTTTTCACTACTTCTTACTGCAAATTTCATCAATAACTGGACAGCTTTCCATTGCTTCTTTAGCAGTGAACAACTGAGGTCACAAGTGCTCCATTTCTGCTTACATTTCTCTGCTGGCATATTGCGTAGGTAATAGTATTTTAAATGTTTCACCTTGGCTTTTGGATATGCAGTTGACTGAGAACTCTATTGTTCCTGACCCTTATGGTCAGCTAAAACGCTGATAATTCTGGTGGCACTGCTTAACCGACAACTCTTGTTTGGTTCGTAATTCCATCCCCTGTTGCTCTATTTGTTGTGGAACTGGTGTAGAACTGGTCACAAGCATCGCATTCTCAGACCACTGTGCTTCTGCATTGCGATTCTTGAAATGACGACAGGAAGATTTCCGTTCCATTTCAATTATAATTTCAACACAACGGTCAGTCCACATTTGACAGCGCATGCAGCTACTCTACTTCGTAACTCGCTTCTGTTGCTATTTGAACTGTTTCTTGGTAAGATTTACACTGGATACATGACTTTTTACAGCCAATAACGTCCATAGCACAAGCCTTGAACACAACATCCGCAGATGTCAGCCTAACTTCGGCCTTTCCCGTAAAAGATTCCAGCACAACCGACAACGATAATCGATGCTCTAACCATAGACAAAATCAGCATAGCTGCGTTGCAGGTACTTTCGCAATAACCAGACTTATCCCTTGTCAGAATCAAGAGCTTGTTTATTGAAATCAATCAGAATATGACCTTCCTTTTGGAAGGCAATGAAAACTTGATTTCTAGATCCTCAGCAACCATGCAGAGCACGCCTTAGAATTGCTGAAGGACTGGGAACTAACAGGAAGTATCCATGCATCGCCTTGTCGTTAAAGTACATTTACGCAGGCGTAAATGTTTCATTATTTCTTGCAATCATTCTCTAAATTTCCTTAGCATTGCGTAAGTCCAAAAACAGTGGTTCAAAGCATAATCGGCGAGAGACTGAATCTGTTCCCTCAAAGCATCCATATGCTTCAAAGTTAGGTTATCGAAAACCTGTTTGAATCCCACTTGGTTCGCCCTGAAACAATTGAGAAATAACAGAAACGACGGCCTATGGGGCTTTTACGAAAAATGTCATTCGAGGACTCTGGTTTCAGCTTTCGCATAAACTTGAACTTCAGATGCTTGTAACTCCATGAATTTTTAGCCGAATTGCAAGATTCTTGTGTCAAAACTTGATTTAGAATCTCAGAAAAAGGGCGACTTGACCAAGGGTGCATTCACACGCCCGACAACACCTTGCTAGAGAAGTTTTGCCTCGTTTTGATGCCCTTATGCAAATGTATAGGAAAATGACCGGAAGTGAATATGTTTCACGACTTTGAACGTTTCTTGCGCGAACGAGATGTTACTTTTGTGTGTCAATTCAATTCTAAAAGATAGTGTATTTATCTAAGAAACATTTAAAACCAAATTTAAAGCTCAACAAATTTGGACAAGAGTGGTGGTCTTATTTTGAGAGAGTTTCCATTGTCTTTGAGCATAATCAATCGAACTCATTGTCTTTCATCATGGAGGCAGCACCTCGAAGACCATGACATTTAGAAAATACAGTAGAGCGTAGAGATTGTTTTGAAAATGGCGTGGTTTTTGTGCTGCTTGCTTGGAGAAACTTTTTAATTTTGAACGAAGCAATAAATCACTACGCAGAGCACCAATGATTAATTTTACCACTAGTGAAGGACAATATCTGGGTTTCCTGTTCGAGATGCGTTCATGTTTTTGCAAGAAAGTCACCAGAAAGAAAGACGCGAAAGAAGCAAACACCCGCTTGCTTAGGTCACAGCTACGAAGGGAGAAGTTTCGCATGTTTATGGATCAAGAATCAAGAAATAAATTTCGTTTATGAAGGCAGATGTCTTTAATAGACAAATAGAGAACACATGATAGACAATATCTTATTTGTACAGGACAGTTAGTTCCACTTGTTGGCCATATGGGTTAGCAACTCAACGAAGAGAATTTTTAAACTTCTGAAACTTTTTTAGAAACTTCTCCTCGTTCTGAAAATATTGGCAGCAGCGTGGATGCTGTCTATTGAAATTGAAATGATCACTTCCGATGGACAACTGCAATGACTGCTATTTTGATGATTTTCAGAAACTCACAAACACGCATAGAAGAAGGGTCTATAAGGTAAAATGGGCACACTTGGGGTAAAACTGGATGACAAAAATGTTGATTCACATACTTTTTCTGAACAGGTAACATTCAATGGTTTCCAGGTGTCACAATTTAACTGTTTCACCCCTTGCTTACCCATTTTACCCCTGCTGCAGTGCAACATGATGTATCAATCTTCATTGCTGCTAATTTTGAAAACACAATAATGCTTTATTGATTTAAGCATATTCTTCATGAGATGCAGCTCTTGGAAAGAGCAGCCTTTGCAATTTTTTCTTTTACTTTATTCTTTGATGTCACTTGAAATGGCATTATTTGATGTCAACTTTCAAAATTACTAGAAAGAGATATCAAGCAGCCTTGGGCAAAGAAAATTTTTGGTGGTTAGGCGTGTACTTATTCTTGTTCATGTTCATGCATCATAAATGTTTCCAAACTTCCAACCTTTGCAGATTAAATTTTAGAAGAAGTTTCGGGTTGCCTCAGAATTTAAAAGAACAAAATTTCAATTTTGTTATTATTCAATTAATTGCTAGTATGTTAGCATCTTCATATCACAAACAAAATCATCAGTATCGATTACTACAGTACAGTGAAACTTTCTTGTATGTTGTAATGGTTTCTTCATTCAATGATTAATCTACAACAGTGATGTTCCACCGGAATCGCACCAGTCTTCAGGCGTCGTGACAAGAAGCATTTTCCCGTCTTCGTCGTTGTCATTTATGCTATATCAGGGTCGTGCTTAATAACGATACACTTGCTCTTTTTGAGAATCCTAAAATGCAACAGACGGAAATATCCTACAAATGTCTGTGCTGCACAACAAATCTTATCTAGTATCATATGGAATTTCATGTGCAAATGAAACTGATCAAGAGCAATAACACGAGTCTAGTTGCAGTAAGCTTCACATTTATAGGCAAGATTATAAGAGAAAGCTGTTGAGTTTTTCCTACAAGACAGTCTTCATAAACATTATTCCATATGTAAACCTCCATTTCTGAGCCAGAACTCCCCGATTGGAGCGAAGTTCTTCGACAACGAAGAAATTTCATGATTGTTTACATTTAGGCCGAGCCCAAGGAAAGTTCACAGAACGCGAAGTCAAAGTGTTGTTATTATTCTTCTTGCCTTGGTGCCGAAACGGCTAACAAAGTACTCCAAAATAATTCTGTTTCCATGAACTTCAAATAAACTTTGAATGCAGTAAACTTATTAAGGGTAAACATTTGTTTCCGACTAAAAAGCAAACAAGTTTGTGAAAGGAAGCCTGTAAAGTTGACGAAAAATAAGCGGTCATGGCTCTCGAGCAATAATTGCCTTTGAAAACTATGAGAAAATGGCAAAGGCTACAGCAAAAGCGCGAACATTTTTAGAAACTAGATGCGTACAGCTACTGCGTGCTGAGGATTTCTGCCTTAGTTTGGAAAAAAATTGCACTTTGAAAAATTTTGGGCAAATTTAGGCCAAGGAAAGTTGATTTTCTTGAAACAGCCCACCCAAGTTCAAGAGGAGAAAAATATAACTTTACTTGGTCAAAATTTCATAAAGCGTGGCAACCTAGGTCAAAAAATATCTATGAATCCAAAACTTTGAACGAAATTACCATGAAAGAAAAGAAAAACGTTAAATTTGCGAAAAAGTTTGCTCACCTGCTGTGCTGCATCCGACGTTTGTAAACAGAGTTGTTCACGGCCTTTGAAAAGTTTGCAAAACCAAGAAGACTTGAGTCCAAAACTCTTAAAGAAGTTGAAAGAGCGAGGATACAGCTATTGCGTTATATCTCGATATTTCACTTTGCGACTCTTGCGACGCCTGCTGACGCCATTTATCACAAAATCTTAAGTTCGCGCCACAGTTTTCTTGCAAAAGAGGCCGGAAGTGACGTCAGATTTTAGGCTTGGTGTTGTCGGGCGTGATTCAGCGTATCGTTGTTTTTTTAATGTTTAATAAACCGTCGAAAAATTTTTTTGAGACACCCTGTATCTTAAAGTTGCTTTAAGGATTTCTGATTTGAATCAACGGACAAACTTTCATCACCATGCAATATTGCATTTGAAAGATTTGGGAAACCATACGGTTGCAACGTTGCAATTACACTGCCGAGAAGATCTCTCCTGTATGCATCGTAAGAATGGCAGTGCAGCAAGAAGTGCTCCGTGTTCTCAACACCATCGTTTGAGGGGCACAGTGGATTCTATGTGTCTCTAAAATTTTGTCTGAATTCGTGCAGATTTAGCTTACTGAGCTGTGTGAGTATTGCAAGGCCTTTTGGGTCGTGAATGCTGTAAACAGGCTTAGGAGACTGGCGAATATGAGATAACAGCTTTTTTTGAAAATGCCGATTGTAGGTGATCCTCTTACTTCATGGGGAAGCTTATTCCATACAAGCAAACAACTGGGGTAAAAAGTTGACTTTAAACATGCCTTTCGTTCATTGATTTGGCCAATCGTAGCTTGATAACGAAGAGAATAAGAGGAATGTCGCAATGGTGGAATTGGTATCCTTCTGTAGTAAGGAGTGAGATTATTGACAATTTTATATAAAAGCCTATACCGACGACGGAGACTGAGTGATTCCCAACCAAACTCATCGTACAATTTTACACGTGATGTGCCTTCCAAGCACCTGTAACTGCTAGTGCTGCAGAATATTGAATAGATTCCAGTTTTTCCATTTGATTAGAGAGCGTGATGTTTTGACTAAATTCACATACATGTTGTGGATATGATATATGACGTCACCGTAGTCTACATTGGGTCGGACAGATAGTTTATATAATTAATTCAGTGTTTGCTGCGGCAAATATTTTGAAAGGAACCGTAACATTACTATTCTTTGTCTGGACTTAGTGATAGCCACCTGGATATGACAGAAAAAGGGCAATCTTGAATCTAGAACAATCCCAAGATGTTTGTGTTCATCAACTTTCTAAGACAGCAACATCGTTAAATAGAATTCGTGGATGGTCTACGCAAATTCTCTTCCTTGAGAAAGTTATTTCCACTGCTCGTTTTGCCGGATATGGATTGAAAAGCATACGCCAGCTTTGAGCCCAAAGCCTGATGAGCTTCAGGTCATGATTTATATCTAGGGCAGCTGCGTCAGAATCGTGAACGACAGTAAAAAGTGATGTATCGTCAGCGAAGAGTTTGACATTGTACCTCAGATTTTTAGTTAGGTAATTTATGTACACGAGAAAGAAAAGAGGTCCGAGGATTGAACCCCGAGGAACACCAGCCGTGACATTTCCCTATTGTGAGGCTTTGCCGTTCAGGACAGTACGCTGCTTGCGATCAGCTAAGAAGCTTTCAACAGGCGAAAGTAGCTGACCAGAGACACCACATCGACGCAGCTTGAATATCAGGCCATCGTGCCAAACCCTATCAAATGCCTTAGATATATCAAGGTATACCGAACGCACATTCAGGGTTCCATTGCAGTCGAACGCTTCGAAGACAGTATGAACGATGGTTAGTAATTGATAAATAGTTGAAGCTCCGGGGCGGAATCCCAATTGATTTGGATCAAGTAAGCCATGCATGTTTAAATGCTTGTCAAGAGTATCAAATATCAACTTCTCAAGCATTCTACCGAAAAGTGGCAAGAATGAAATGGAGCAATAATTTGTCTTCAAATTTTTACTACCTTTTTCGTGTACTGGAACTAAGTTCGCTTGTTTGCAGACTTGAGGGAAGATGCCAGCAGGCAAGCAAGTTTCAAATATCATTTGTAGGGCCGGTACAATGGCATGATCAAAAACTTTACTCATACGTGCTGAAATATCATCCCAACCACGCGCCTTGCTCGGATTTGATGACCCAATGATTTTTAGTCGTATCTTCTCATCAGATACCTGGAAATTTGTCAATGGTGGAGCAAATAGTGGAAATTCTAATGGAATTTCACTGCCGGTATTAAGGGACACCACACCAACGGAGATTACTTTGGAGAGTAAAGTAATCTTTAGATATTTGCGCCTTGTCAGTAAAATCTAGCACAAAGATATCGTTCCCTAATAAGGGGGGGGGGAATCACCTGCACTTGAGCTCTGTTCAGGATCTTATCTATTAAGGTCTAGTAAGATTTCTGACCAGTAGTAGGATTCGAAAGTGTTCGCCCCATTTTCGCGAAGTACCTTTGCTTAGCGTCTTCCATTCATGTTTAAACCTATGATATCATGTTCTCTATGCTCTCTCGCTTATCCTCTGGTTGACAATTTCTGATAAATGTTTTGTATGCCGTGTTCTTTTTTTGGATAAAGTCTTCGATAGACTGGGTCATCCAAAATGCCTGGCGTGGTCTAACTGTGCTAGTTTTATTGGGTATGACGCTGGAAAAAATGTTTAATAGTATTTTCGTTTAATAGTGCAACTTTCAGATTGGGGCAAGCGACCTCTTCCAAAGTTTCATGCCATGGGAGCATTTCTATACTTTTTCTTATTGAAGAGATATTGGCATGACTATAAAACCAGATTCTTCGACTAAAGGGGGTGGTGCTAAATTGTAAATTCTTACTTTGCCATGAATAATCTGACTATGGGATAGCTCATGAAGGGGTGGATGGACACCAGACTCAACAAACAGCTTTGGCTGGTCGGCAAATAATAGATCGATGCATGATCTGGATTTGCCCATTGAGTGAGTTGGTTCGAAAATTTATTGATGAAGGCCAAGATCTGACGAAAAAGGTTCGAAAAAGGAAATAGATTTTACCAAAATCATTCTCTAAATCATTTTCCCACCATTGAGGGGAGCGAGCATTAAAATCACCGGTTCATATGACACATTGAGGCTTTTTGGCAGCCATCTTGGATAACATCAGGTCAAAATTTCTTGTAATAAAACCGAGGAGAAATGTTTCTTCCTCTTGCTTTGAATTTCACATACAATGCATTCAGATAGAATTTCAAGGTCAGACAGATTCTTAGCTGGGAACGATTCCTAGATATAGAGGCCAACACCTCTTCTCTTTGCATTTTGTGGCTGGTTGCTCTTGAAAAATGTGTAACCATCAATAGCCAATATATTTTCATCCACTGTGGTATCAAGTTGAGCTTCAACGATTCAACGATTCATTTCAACGAGTTTCAACCTATCATATCATAATTATATACCAAATTATATGCTTCCAGGAGAGAAATTCTGAGAAATACGTGTGCACAAATGCTGTTTAGATTCCAAGAACAAAAGCTGAGCGTTCCAACATCAGGGCCAGGGTTAGTCTCGATGTGACAGCTTAATAGAATAATCCTGTATATACTCCATTGAGCATGCAGTGAAGAGCTTCCAAAGCATTTGACAGGGTGTAGAATGATGGTTTAGTCTATAAATTAAATCTAGGTGGTGTATCAGGACGACTTCGTAATAAAGCAGGAAGAGCTCGTAATAAAGCAACAGCAGCAATTCGTGACTCCAAAAAGGAGTACTTCTTGAACGCAATACAAGAAATAAAAAAATTACGGAAAATACTGAAGAGATTGTTACCTTCAAAAACGGCAAAAACACCAGAACATGTACAGTTTGAAGGTAAAAGATATGTCAAAAAAGTGGATATTGCAAACTGTTTCAACTTATTCTTTAGCACTGTGGCAAGTAAGATCACATCACATTTGCCACCCCCGCAAATTGATACAAATTTTAAGTTTTCAGAGGGCTTTCTTGACCTTCCATCCGTCAGCCAAGGGATGATTCTCAAACTTACATCACAATCAAAAACATCCAAGGGCTGTGGCCTTGATGGTATATCAGTAAAAGTAATCAAGATTCTTTGTCAGTTAAATGCCTTTGTCACTAGCTTATCTGCCATCATCAACATGTCATTCTCTTCGGGTAAATTTCCAAGTAAATGGAAAGAAGCGAGAGTTGTCCCTATGCATAAATAAATCAGGTGACCAAGAAAATGTGGACAATTATAGACCAATTTCAGTCTTAAACTGTCATAGCAAGATCAGTGAGAGATTAGTGTTCAATACCAGTTACGCTTTTCTTGTCAAAGAAAATCTTCTGTACAAACTACAGTCTGGTTTTAGGCACCATCATTCAACAGCCACAGCTTTAATTCAGTTTATTGACACAGTTTACAATGATTTTGATAATCATAACATTACCGGTGCACTGTTCTTGGACTTGCGAAAGGCATTTGACACTGTTCATCACAAAATTCTCTTGGACAAATTCAAATGGTTTAACCCAAGTGAAAAACTCCTGGCATGGATGTCGTCATACTTAGCTAAACGGAGCAAAGTTGTTGATTTTAATGGCACATTATCCATGAAAGTAACATTGACTGCTGGAGTACCACAAGGCTCAATTCTTGGCCCATTGCTATTCTTAATGTATGTTATTGACTTACCATCTGTTACTAAAGGGGAAACTATCATTATGTTTGCTGATGACTCAACTTGTCTATCCCATGGAAATTCAATAGAAGCAGTCTCAGCTGGAGTTGAACATGATTTGAATAGCCTTTGTGAATATGCACGTAAAAACCACCTGGTGGACTCATCGAGGTAAAACCAAAGTTGTCATTTTCCACAAAAAGAACAAGATTATTGAAGACCAACCATTTCTCACCTTTGGTGATAATGTAGTCGAATACGTAAGTTCATATAAGTGCCTAGGATTCACCTTGGATGAGTGCTTGCAATATGACCTTCATGTGAAAGAAATCTGCAGGAAAATAAATACTCGAATCCAGATAATAAGGAGAGTCAAATCCTACTTACCAAAAGAAAACTTAATTTCACTTGCATACTCTCATGTACTGTGTCATATTGATTACTGTGCACCCTTCCTTCACAATCTCTCTGCTACTCAGCTGGACAGACTGCATAAGTTAAAAAAATATTGTGCACGCTTGATCTTTGGTTATAACAGGCAAACTCACTGTAAACCATTATTCATTAAACTGAACTGGTTGCATGTTTACTAACGAATTGAATATCTTACAAGATGCTTAATGTTTAACGTCATGAATAAAACTGCACCAGCATATCTTATAGAAATGTTTACAGAGTCAAGATCAGCTCATACTCATAACACTCGATCGGCAAGCAGGAAGGACTTATTTATTGAAAGAGGGAATGGAGGTGAGTACACAAAAACGTTCAAATTTTATGGAAGCAAATTATAGAACTCTTTGCCTATAGAAATACGGCAATCGTCATCAGAAGAACAGTTCAAAAAGCGTAGCTTCAGCCACTTTATGGACATTGTTAAGTGTGAAGATTACACTCAATATATGGTCAATATAGTACTTTTTCGCAGATTTCATCACTATACTTATTAGTTATGTACAAACTGAGTATTTTACTGCAATTGTAAAATTTTTTGATGCTTCGTTTTGAGTGACACTTTTCCATGAATTTGTAAATTGACTATTAATTTCAAAAGTATTATAAATTGCCTTTAATGAATATATTTTTTCCTTTTGCTGATTCATGTACATATATCTTTTATTTTCACTTTTAGTGGACCAGGCTGTAAACAAGCTTTTGCTTAGCCCTGTTATTCACTTAAAAGAAATTATTACATACATAGTTATTCTTATTGAACTAGATTAGCTAAAAGCAATGCTAAGTGTCCAATGTTCCTTAAAGTTTCATAATCGAATCACAATGGGTCGACAGGAGAAGTTCGACTTTTCGTAAACTAGACATGGGTCTTTCTACATCTAAGATTCCACAATTGTTTGGTAGCAATAATGTTTGACGTTGAGCACCATTTAAGTAATCCTTTTCCTGACAACTTTTTGATTTCTAAATTCAGCAACACGCATAATGCCTTGTGATGAACAGATCCAAGTGATCCAATAATGACCGAGTCGACTATGCAGTTAAATCATTTTGAATTTAGCAAACTTTCTACCACTTTGTATTTTCTTATCTTTTCTTGATACGCATTGTCAATAAGGGCAGGCTACATCCATTATCATCTCTGTTGTACCCTTTTTTACAATAAAATCAGGCTTGAGGGCTGAACCGCTTTCGTTCGGATTAACGATGTCAGCAAAACACGTTTGTATGGTTTTGTTGATGAAAACTATCTGGGATCTCCTTGGAATTTCACTCGAAATT
Organism: Aurelia sp. 4 Dawson et al 2005; assembly: GCA_964019985.1. Lineage (NCBI taxonomy): Eukaryota > Metazoa > Cnidaria > Scyphozoa > Semaeostomeae > Ulmaridae > Aurelia > Aurelia sp. 4 Dawson et al 2005. The sequence goes on along the minus strand of OZ026508.1, from coordinate 9,217,198 downwards.
TTTTCAACGATCCGATCATGTCTTGCAACACAATTATTTCGGAATTCTTTACATCCATTCAAAATATGAGACATAGATTCAAGACGATATCCATCAAACGTGCAAGCTGAGACTGGCACGGATACCATATAGACAGTGTGTAATTGCAAGGTAAAACGTTATGTTTGGCTTTGTACCAGAAACTGACGAGATCATCTCTTATTTTGTAATTTCTATATATGTTTTGTGACAATAAATAATCGGCCCCTGGGATATCTATCAAGCATCCCTGCATTGGCAGTTCTTTTAAATCTTTCAGTTCCTTTTGAAGTATTCTTTCTAAAAGCTCGTTTCTAATTTTTTGCCACATGGTTAACACTTTCGTGGTACTACTTTTTCGCAATTGAATGTTATTTGTGCGTTTCCTGCTAGCATAAGATTCTGTTCCTCTGGGTATTCCCAGGTTAATTCCACGTTCAACTTGCATACAAGACGAAATAATTGCGGCCAATCAGATGAGACGCCGAATCCTCCTTTGATACTAACTTGAAATTTTCTTGATTCATCACAAGCAAATCCTAAGAAATCTCCACTCTCTGCAGACCTACGGACACCTCTTTTCTTCATATCAAGTCAAGGGAATGTCTTGCTATATATTTGAAATTATTAATATTATTGTTCAGCATACTAACTAAGTGACTTACTCTTGTTATTCGGTATATTGTAGATGGTTTTCTAACTCCAAGACCCCTGATTTGCTTTTTTTGTAAGAGGATCCTAACTGTTGTGTTGTTGTGTTATTCACTATTGTGTTCTTGTGTTGTTATTCATTTAAAAGAAATTATTACATACATACATACATACATACATACATACATACCTACATACATACATACATACATACATACATACATACATACACACACACATACATACATACATACATACATACATACATACATACATACATACATACATACATACATACACACACATGCATACATACATACATACATACACACATACATACATACATACATAAATACATACATAAATACATACATACATACATACATACATACATACATACATACATACATACATGCATACATACATACATACATACATACATACATACATACATAGATTTCTGGACAAGCTCCCATCTCTCATTTACTCCTCTGTTGTTTACCGATACAGGTTTCCTGGCTTCCATTCCTCGTACAATTGGGAAAAACCCGCAATCGTGTTTCTCACTGCAGAGAGCATTTGGGTATTAAAGGCAGTCTTTCCTCTCGCTAATTTACTTCATCCAAACAAAGCAAAGTCATCCAAGCATAATATTCAAGGCCATGGAAATTACGCTTGAATGACACTGGCCTCGTTGAATAAAGGCGATTAGCGTAAATTTGTCGAAGATTCAATAGATCCTTATCGATCTTATTTTACTCATCAAGGGGACAGACTGCCTTCAGTAAGGTAGGTCAAAAGATAAAAAGAAGGGCATGTTCTATCTACCAGACCCTCTGGACCATTGGACCTTTGGACCATTGGACCATTGGACCATGCCGCAGACCCCCTTGCCGCGATTTTGCTTCGCGCTGTTTTTTCCGTTCAATGGTTTTTCCTTGTTTTAATTATTTGAATCATTTACCCTGGGCTCTATTGAAGCTTCTTTGTACTATTGATTGTACTTTTCCTGGTAGAATAAGTCTTCAAATTTGAATGTTTGAATTATAGAATAAAAGCACAGACCTATTTTTGTTATATTAAGAAAAAACATGCAGGCAAGCACTTCTCGTTGAAAATGGAATTCAGACGAAATTACGAAATTTGGCAAGTTTTATCTAGAAAACTCCAACTCAGGGCACTTTTGATGGAGAAATTAGTCTAGCCAAGGCGGGATCATTCACAAAAATTGGTCTAGCCAACGGTTACGTTTTGAAACTGTGGGCAGCACATCCCTACTTGAAATTTGGCCGAGAATCCCCCCCCCCCGTGGCTGCATCACAGCACCTTCTCTTGACGAAAATTGGGTGGTGAAGAATATTTGAATTACTCAGCATACAGCGAAACAGAGCAGCTTGTATCCATTCTTTCCGAGGTGAACTTTGGGTAGATATGGTTTTGTTCTTGTATACTGGATAAGAGAATTTTGTTTTTTTTTAGAATGAAACTGTTTTCACAAGCCAAGTTTGACCAACACAGCCTTGACCGTGCTCTCATAATAAGTTGACGAATGTGAAATGTACATCGATCCCGAATCAAGGAAGAAATGGCGCGAAAACGATCTTGTCTCCTCCAGTCTCCAAAAATAGAAGATGTTTCCATAACAAACTTCATTCTAGCGTTTTAGGGCAATCATTTTCAGTTCAAAGCTAAGAAACTGACGAATAAATGTAATTGATTGTCGATGTTTTGATTAAACTTTACTGAAGTAAGTTGGAAACTTTTCTAACAACAAAAGATAAGCTCCTGACATCTCCAAACTTCGCATTATGATATGAGAATTCCAGAATTCTTTAATTCTTTATATGAAGAAACTCATATACAGTTCCAAAATCTAGCACTCTACAAGTAGTTTTTAAAGAAACAAAGAATTTGGGCCAGTCAATTTCTTATAACTATTAAATTTTGAGTACTCAAGAGTTGCCATAGCAATTTTCATGGTTACTACCTTGCCCTTGTGACCTCGTGAAAAGTTCGACCAATGTTTTTTAAGCTTCTCTAATGTTTACGTTGTCGCTCAAGTGCCACAATGTGATACAGGAAACAACTGAAATAACGCAAAAGTATTTCAAGGATTTCTTCTGTTAAAAATAGATACTTTCTTAATTTTTATTTTGTCTCAACTGAGTTTCTTAACTTTTTGGCGATCTGAGGGTTGAGTTTCTTATCATAAGCAGTTTCTTATACAAAATACGTATACCTACCGATCACGGAACTATATGTGTCAGGCATAGGATCTCAAAGACGTAGGAATCGGAGGCCACTGGGGACACGTTCTCCTCAAATTTTGCAATAAACAAGGAAGTGCCCTTTTTATATTTAGGAACCGCCCCCTTTTCTTGAGGAAAAAAGTGCCCTCGAGGTGTTGTGCCCCCTAAGTTTGATATACTTCCTACGTCGCTGCAAAGGATTTCGAAATGAGCGACTTGTTGAAATGGGACTAATTTTTTGAGAACTTAATGAGAATTGAACTGATTCAATAGTTGAAGTCTGCCCCTTATAAAAGCTGTTCCGTCTGTAATGTTCAAGCATTCAAGTTCGTAGTTTTGTGTATTCTGAGAGTTTGGTTTCTTATAAAGCCAGAATTTTTTACTGTTATTAAGTAATTTGTATATTTCATAAAATGGAAATATTTTTGGAGACTGGAGACAAGATCGTTTTCGCGTCATTTCTTCTTTGATTCGGGATCGATGTCCATTTCACATTCGTCAACTTATTGTGAGAGCACGGTCAAGGCTGTGTTGGTCAAACTTGGCTTGTGAAAACAGTTTCATTCTATCGCTGAGAATTTGCTCTGTTCAGGATTAGGCAAGTGGACTTTTGTTTATTCGGTAATGCTTGGTCTCAGTGAATGAAAGCTGAGTAAGTTATTACTTATTTCAGAATTACTTTCACTTTCGGTTTTCTGACTAAGGCCAATCTGATGAGACTATGAGGTTAACCAGAGGTCAGGCAGAATTCTCAACGCCTAGTCAAGTAATTCCTGGATACATATAATTTTCTAGAGATACTTGCGAGTAGGGAATAGATCTACATTTCACTGTAATCTTTTGTGCCTTGAAGTTGTTTTATTCCCTTCATTCCTTTTCCATCGCATTATTTCTGATGTAGCAAACTGTAAAATTAAACTCAAAATGCAGAGGGATCACAAGCAATCTCACTTAGTTCAATAGCGATCTATGATCTAAAATCTAACAGTTGAGGTAACCTTGAACTTTCCAGTGCAATTGTGCAGTGTTGTTGAATCAAGAAAAATATTGTTGAAAAGCAATTCCAAGTATTAGTTTCCGTTGCGTTGAAAACTGTGTTGTGTAGAAACAAATTTCTATCAAGGAAGACGAAAACCACGAAAACCAAGGAAGGCAAGGCAAAGCTATCGACGATAAAATGGCGATTTTCATTTTGGACGGTTGAAGCAAACCATGCATTCAGATGGCTTTTAACCAAAGTGGTATTGCACCCAAAGTGTTCTAATATATTTTCAGTCGTCTTTTTCGTGCTTCCTCCTCGTCTGTTCACGCAACTTGAGTGTCATAATACGTACGCCGATATCCAGGGAAAGCCCCGCCTCGAAGCTTTGATTTAGGACGAACCAATGCAGATATTGAAAATCTACGCGGTAACATTTGAGAGAAACTCCTGTTCTCTGCAGAGAAGTTTCTAAGCTAATGAAATTGTCCAAAAAACCACTGCATCGCACACTTTGAAAGGGTCGTGGTTTTTGGCATCTTCCCACAGCTTTGTTTGCTTACTTTTGTAAATAACGCTGACGTCCGCATATTCCATTGTCATTTCTAGCGATCTGATTGGCCGAAGCGCACCATAACAAATCCGCTGATTGGATAAAAACAAAATTCTCCTATCCTCTTGTATGCAACAAATTGACGTGAACCTTTGATTTTGGCTTCAGCTTAGTATGGTAAAATCGTCAAGCCAACAACCGATTCTCTTTCTATTCTGCGGCACGGGGCATTTCACTTCCGAAATATCGTACACCTTTGGCAGAAAACCTCTTGCTTTCAGGGAAAATTCATCATAAATCCACCAGAAACCTCTTGAAGGAATCTTGTATCCTTTTTTGAATGAGTGAAATGCCCCTCCCTCTGCTGCATTGTTGCTTGTGTTGTAAACATTGAAATTCTATGGTTGTTAGTCCCTCCTGATTTACTTTTGTCTCTTGGAACAAAAGGATTTAGCGCATAACTGAGAACACAGGAAAATTTTTATTCAGCATAATTTTATGTTACTCAATTATTATTGGAAGATACAAGACAAAATGCACAATATCTTGGCGACCAGGGGTCTGCGGCATGGTCCAATGGTCCAATGGTCCAATGGTCCAATGGTCCAATGGTCCAATGGTCCAATGGTCAAATGGTCCAATGGTCCAATGGTCCAATGGTCCAATGGTCCAATGGTCCAATGGTCCAGAGGGTCCGGTAGATAGAACATGCCAAAAAGAAGTCGGGGGCGATACTTGTAAGGCTGCATTCACATTGCCCAATCTTTTGTAAGCGCCTAAGCGCTCTTGCAGAAATCCGCCATACTGATCTCTTAGAGTGTTCAGACTACCAATTATTTGCATGCAGAAAGAAGCTTTCTCATGCAAAAAAGTTTGTTAGTTGGCAAGCAGATTACTTACACGCGCTTGTAAGCGAGATCTATTATGAGTTTTTCATTTCAGAAGTATAAAGTGACCTGCTATTGGGGAGCCAAAGGACTTATCAATCTGAACGGGAAAACACAAACAAAAGCGCGTTTATGCAAGCAAAGGCATGGACGCAAAAATAAGCCTTTAATGTGAATGCAGCCTAAATCTGGCCATGATGAGTCCCCTGAGTACTTTGAAATCATCAGCAGTAGGGCTTACAATTCTTTTGACCCACTCATCGACGAGCGCCTTCCAATCCTACGAGACCGGCCCATGCTTAATTCACAAACCTCCTGTATTCCCCTAACGCTACGTTCTAACTTAGTTTTTTGCCTGCTTTTGCTGTTTCATGTTTCCCTCTGTATTGCACTGTGATCCATTAGGCCTGTTTTATCAAATTAATGCCGAAAAATAAAGTTCCTAATCCTAATAAAATTTTAGACTTGTGACATGAACCATAACCTAGTGGTTCATGCACTGCAAAAATTTTCGAGATCAATCAACCGAAGGCGAAGATATTGATTTTTGAAGTTGGGCCTAAATCAGATCTTTGTTTACATGACAGGAGGGGGCATGGCACTGCTTTGACAGCAAATTACTATTCATTGTATCTACGCTCAGACTTCACCGATCTCTTTCATTTTAGTCTCATTCTGATTCTCTAAATGTGTGCTTTGAGTCAATGTAAAGCATGCTAAAATAATTTTTCTTTTTTATGACCATTTTTAGACGATTTCACAAAGGTATTTTTCAATAAAATTTTTGTTTTCAAAAATCAATTGTAAAATTAAGAGCTAAAGACAAAAAAAGTATATTTTGCTATACTCTTCAAAATAATTTCAAAAATTAGATACACCTTTCTAACAAGTTTCTACCAAAGGGCTGGTGCCAATTCGCCTCCAAAAAATTTTAACAACAATCTTGATTTTTCAAGTTTTGTACGTAATTTTAACATTTTTGCACATTTCGCAATGAAAAATTAGATAAAGTCAAGCGGAAAGCTTTCCAATTGTTTGAAACAGATGCAGAGTCACAGGGAAGGCCATTTATTTGTCCTTTAAGCCTGCTAAACCCTCAAGTCAAACAGTTTAAAGGCCAAAATGATATTTTTCAGCCATTTGTCTCTAAAATAATTCACCAATTCTAAATTTTGCTAAGATTTTAACAAATAAAGCCCTGCAAAGTGTTTCAAATGTTAGTATTTATATTATTTTAACATTTAGGCAAGGCCTGGTCACCTTTATACCCTTCACTGGATGTTTGTTAAAGTTTAGTGGTTATTACATGCAAAAATCTTAGAACTCAAATTCAAGACTTGTGAAATGAAAAAATTCATAAAAAAAATTTTGGGGTTCGAACTGGCACCAGCCCTTTGATAGAAACTTGTTAGAAAGGTGTTTCTAATTGCTGAAATAATTTTGAAGAGCATAGCGAAACATACTTTTTGTCTTCAGCTTTCAATTTTACAATTTATTTTTGAAGACAATACATTTTTTAGAAAAGTACCATTGTGAAATGGTCTAAAAATGGTCCTAAAAAGGCAAAATATTTTAGCTTGCGTTACAATACCTCAAAGCACAGATTTAGAGGATCAGAATGAGACTAAAATGAAAAAGATCGGTGAAGTCTGAGCCTAGATACAAGGAATTGTAATTTGCTGTTAAAGCAGTGCCATGCCTCTTCCGGTCATGTAAACAAAGATCTGATTTAGGCCCAACTTCAAAAATCAATATCTTCGCTTTCGGTTGACTGATCTCGAAAATTTTTGAAGCACATGAACCCCTAGGTTATAGTGCATGTCTCAAGTGCAAAATCTAAAAGGAATCGAAAACTTCAAATTTTGGTTAAATTCGATGCTCTGGATCACGGTGTATTGGTTTACTTCTTTGATTGGCATACTTCCCCATTACTCGTTGTTATTGGCACGTCTTTTCCTTTTATGGTGCCCTTTGTTACTGCCCTATTTATTCGCTATTCACACCTATTTCACAAGCTGATGATGGACCTTGGATATGTCTGAAATGTTGGCTTTAGCTATATGGCTTAGCCACTCGTAACGAACATAGCTGCCAAATCTTTTCTTTTGTCCGAAGTTCCCGTGGGGCGCTGACTCATCCTCTGATCAGATCGTGTTTTCTCCTAAAATTGACCAATCAGATGCTGTCATTTCATTACTTCCGCCTTTCGCAGCTGGATTTAGGCCATTTGGGGTACCTCCCCCCCCCCAATAACAAAACATTGCACGCTCGAATAAATCGAATTTTTTGAAAATTTCAACGGGAAAAGGGTGCATATACATGTATGTATGTATGTATGTATGTATGTATGTATGCATGTATGTATGTATGTATGTATGTATGTATGTATGTATGTATGTATGTATGTATGTATGTATGTATGTATGTATGTATGTATGTATGTATGTATGTATGTATGTATGTATGTATGTATAATTTTGCCATCAAAGTAAAATACAACTATCTAAAAAGAAAAAGAAATCTAATTACAATATCTACAATTTAAAATAATTACAGGTAAAAATTACATATCTTATTAATAATCTAATTTAAAAACACCCCATGGTAAACGATGGCAGGGATAGCATTAAAAGGTCAATGCAACCTTGTTTCCATAATGGTCCCTCCAGGAGTGCTATTTAAAAGGAAAATGAAAGAAAAACGTTTTCGAGAAAAGGAAATAAAAAGTTTTCATAGTAAATAAAGTTTTGACTAGACTGGAAGTGGAATCGATGATTTCAATGACGAATAAGTATTGTTACATAGGACCACAAGTGTTCATGTAGTCTCCGCGCCATCACTTCAGATTAAAAATTACGGCGATCTGAATGTTGGGATTCCATGTTTTTTTAAACAGGTACCGGCATCTTGCTCGCTGTCCCCCCAAAAAGTAGTTTTTGGCAAAATTATCAACAATATGAATATTCTTATGAATGGTTCTTCTGAAAATTTCAAAATCTGCACCTTATTTCGCCTTGCCATGCGAACTTCTGACCCCTAACCCCACCAGAGTCCGTGCTTCTTCCCCATATGGCAAATGACGGCAACTTGTGCCCCTCTCTAATCTAGACCCAACAGGAGAGAGGAAATGGAGGGAAAAGAAATAATTAAAGGCGATGGTGTCGTCATATTTTTGTCGGTAAGATGATTTACCGTCTTAAATGTTACTTCAAAAATGGGGAAAGGAAAACAATCTCATTCCAATGCAACGCACGCTGAATGGTAGAGCTCGTAGCTCAACAAAAGCTTTGTTAGATCTATCAAAGACCGTCCTAGACTTTCCAACATCTCCAACGGCTGCAAAGCATTCACATCGAAAGAAAGACGCTACGAACAAATTTGCGTTGACTGCCTGATGACAAGAAATTTACCAACTAGCTTCAAAAGTTTGCCTGCGTGTCAGGTTTGTTGGAGTTGCAAAACAAAATAAATTTCACAGACAATAATTACTAACAGTTGCATTGCACGAATTCTTGTCGTAAGAACCTGCTTTTAAGAAACTCAGCCATCAGACCGCCAAGTATTAAGAAACATAGCATTGCTTCATAATTGCTTGTAAGCAATGAGCGTATATCGTTGTCAAAATCTCCCTTTATAAGAATTTGACAATTTGAAATGTGTTCACAGCAAGACAACATCTGTAAGAAAACCCGTTTCATCGCCGTCTTCCTTAAGAATCATTTGTAATTCCATCAATTTGGTTTCATTCACACTCCATCCCAAGCGCAGGAATTAAAAATCTTGGCAGTTGTTTCGATACTTTGCTCCAACTTCAGTCGTAACCGACAATCTTCCTATTGATTTCATACTGGAAACTGTATGCAAATGTCTAAAGAAACTGATGCTTGCCTCTAAAGCAGCCACCAATCATCCATTCCAAGCAACTGCGAGGAGACTACATGAACACTTGTGGTCCTATGTATTTGCATCCTTTTTCCGTTGAAATTTTCAAAAAATTCGATTTACTCGAGCGTACAATGCTTTTTTATTGGGGGTACCCCCAAAAGGCCTAAATCTAGCTGCGAAACGCGGAAGTATTGAAATGACGGCATCTGATTGGTCAATTTTAGGAGAAAACGCGATCTGATCAGAGGATGAGTCAGCGCCCCACGGGAACTTCGGACAAAAGAAAAGATTTGGCGGCTATGCTCTCGTAACATGGATTTGTCGTTATCATAAAACTATACTCTTGGGCTGTCACATGGATTTGTCACATGGATTTGTCAGATGGATAATTTCTAAAGTCTTGGACTGACAAATCTTTGAAACTGGACACATAAAATTGATATGCTGAGAATATCTCACTAATATGTTTTATTTTTGTTGTCGTCGTCGTGCTTGCCTCCCGTTTTATCGTGAGACTGCAATTTCTACCTGACGTTCAAGGAAGATCCTGCATGATATCTGCTGGTAGGTCATCCCAAAATGTTCCGCCAGTTCATGGCAGAGGCCTGAAGACAATTTTTTTAGATTCACTGGGCATAAATTTATCAATTAGTCGGTCAATAAATGGCATGACTGGGGTGCAAAGCAGTAATTGGGTATAATCCTAGTGCTCGGCTTTGAGTTTTCTGCAACTGATTAAGATCAATCGAACCACCACAAACCCAAACAGAGCACAACATCGAGAGTGTGGCTGAGCAATGCCTGTGTATTGAGTATTTTGCAGTGATGAGTTTTTCACATTTTAGTTTGAAATATTTGAATGCTGCTGTTCTTGATACTTTTAGCATATAGACAAATGAATAATCCGTTGCAATGAAAGTCTGCTTGGTAAAGAAAGTCAAGAAAGTCAGCAGGATGGGATAAAATACAATTGGAATGAAATACAATAAAATACAATAGGGATACATAAAATTGGAGCAGAAGGCCTTGCACCATCTATTTCGAGTCTCTATAACGAATGCATAAGACAAGAATAATCATTTGAGACAAGAATAATCCCTAAATTTTTATGTTCATTAACTTTTTTCACAGGTATGTCGTTAAAAAGGATCACCAGATCATCAATTTCAATTTTTTTCTTTGAAAATGTTAATTAAACAGCTTTTTTGCGGGTCAGGATTGAAAGACATTCTCCAAGCGTGAGTCCACTGACCAAGTCCAAGTCATGGTTCATGTCGCTGGCAGCTGTATTGGAATCTTCAACCACGGTGACCAACGATGTATCATCAGCAAATAGCTTAACGTTGCACTTCAACCCTACAGCTAGATCATTTATACTTGGTTACTGACTGGTGCAATGGCCATTGGCAATGATCGTTGATATGACGTGGGTGGCCGAGTACGGGCTGAGTGGTCGACACGGAGTGAGTGGCTGAGTTATGGGGTGAGTGGCCGAGCGATTTATACAGTCTTCGTCATGCGACTGAGGTTAAGCTCGGTCGAGTGAGGTCAGACTGCGGATAGGTGACCTCTGAGGCCTGACCTCACAACTCACCTCATCGTGCTTCGGAAGGGATGTTAAACTAGGGATCCAATGCCTGGATGCGGCATAAACAGAGGGCCTAAATTATCTTTCAGTAGCAAGAAATCCTGACAAGCCCACTCAAAGCAAATTGAAAACAAAAAAAGAACTAAAACGACAATGTAAAAGTAGCCCGGCCAAACCAGGAAGCCACTTTTGAATATTAAGTAGGGCAAGACCTTGAATGAGCAGAATGCGATTGAGGAACTAGTATGCGATAGTATGCGATTGATAAGTTAGATTTCTAGGCTAGGGTTTACGGTAATGGTTTGGGATGAAATTCCGTCTTGAAAGTCCTTCGCTCTTTGGAAGGCTTCTGTGTGACTGCTTTTCGTTGGTTGTTCGTCTCATTTCATTTTCATTTCATTTTCATTTCATTTGTAATCTATTAAGGAGGGTTGTCCTTCACCCTAGTGGATGGTTTTCAAGGGGCCCTCCACTTAAAAACTTACAATAAATACAGAATTAAAAACATTTAAGACTACTTACAATAAATATACAAAACTAAAAAGTAAAGCCTAATTTGCACAATCAACAGAAATGTACATAAACCAATAGACTGGGAAACTTCTCCAACGATCAAGCAACCAGGGCAGCCCCCGTCCCCGCACCCGACCTCCGCCAAACCGACAACGGAGACCCCAAAACAGATCTCCGTCGCCGATCCTGCAGCAAATCAAGCACAGAGACCGCGGGCCGCAGCCAGCCACCCGACCGCAAGAAAAGTCCCCCAGTCTATTAAATGTTCTGTTTGAACACAGCGATGGAGGGTGCCTGTTTGATCTCAGCTGAGAGGCTGTTCCACAGTTTTGCACCTCGATAAGAAAAACATTTCTGCCCATTTGCGGTTGTTTTCTTAGGCAGCTTCAAGTCTGTTTTCGTATTTCGAAGATTGCGAGAGCTACGTGTGGAGTTTCTTGTGAAAAGATTGCTCATGTACTGCGGAGCAAGCCCATTAATAGACTTGTAGACCATCAGTCTAGAATCCTGGTCGATAAGCTCGCGAACGGTTTTCCAACCAAGACTCTCAATGAGTGGCCTACTTGGGGCATCAAAGCTGCTGTTCGTTACAATTCTGGCAGCTCTGTTTTGAAGCTTTTGGAGCTGATCAATATCATTTGTGCCACAGCAACCCCATACGGAGCAGCAGTATCGAAAATGGGGCTCCACAATACTCGAGTACAATGTTTTCAAAGAGGCAATTGGGAGAATATTCTTAGCATGTTTTAAAAATCCAATGGCTCTCGATACTTTGGTGGATACCGTTTTAATATGTTCTTTCCAATCTAGACTATTGTCAACTTGAACACCAAGGTATTTGGTCTTATTGACAACGTCCAGATCACTGCCACGAATTTTAAGATGCAATTTTTCTGTAGCACTGTTGAGCGCTCGGTGCTTCGGTTTGGTTGCGATTAACATTGATTGTGTTTTAGCAACATTCAGCGAAAGCTTATTGCCTTTAAGCCATGAGTCTAAGCGCTCAAGATCGTTGTTGATAGCCTCATTCAGCTGCGAAATATCCCTTGATTTTAAGCTCAGGCTAGTATCATCAGCATACATGGATACAGTTGAACCCTGGACAGCACTTGGTAGGTCATTGATGTAGATCAGAAAAAGAAGTGGCCCCAGACAAGACCCTTGGGGCACTCCTACTTCCACTTCCCCGATTTCAGAATCGACCCCACCCACTCTGCAGAACTGCTTTCTGTTAGCGAGATACGACTGGAACCAAGACTGTTCCCTTTGCTGAACACCGTAGTGTTCCAGCTTTTTGCAGAGAAGGTCATGGTCGACAGTGTCAAATGCCTTTTTGAGATCAATGAATACTGTACCCATCAGCTGTCCAGTGTCCAAACCGCTGTACCAGTCATCAGTGTTTTTAAGTAAGCAGGTCAATGTAGAATGGAGTTTTAAGAAGCCTGATTGACCAGGATGAATAAGGTTATTCCTAACCAGATACTCGTAAAGTTGGTCAAAAACGAGTTTTTCAAAGAGCCTTGAGATGACAGGGAGAACTGAAATTGGGCGGTAGTTAGACCTTTCAGTCCTATCACCTTCCTTAAAAATTGGTGTGATGCGAGCATTTTTCCAAGAATCAGGAAACTGACTTGTCTCAAGAGAGGTGTTAAACATGAAAACTAAGGCGTTTTCAATATATGGAGTGGCTAGCTTTAAAAAATAGCTAGATATTTTGTCGCTTCCAAGACTCTTGGATGTTTTTATCTTACCCATTGCATCTCTGATGTCCTGCACTACAATTGGCCTAAAATTGAAGCGCCTATTATCAGGGTTGAGATTATATTCACCTGTAAGTATGGGGTTGGGGGAATCGTCGATCTTACTGGCGAGACCCTTCCCTACTGAGCAGAAATACTCATTCATAGAATTGGAGATTTCCTGCCTATTTATAATTTCTCCTCCAGGTCCCTTCAAAAGATCTATGTTTGTGGATTTAGATCTTTTATTTAACACCTGGTTGATCGTTTTCCAAGATTCCTTCATGTTTCCTTTAGCTTGAGCAAGTCTTTCCGAGAAATACTGCCTTTTCAACTCAGAATTTTGTTTGTTAATTCTTAGAATCGAAATTAAGAGTAAGCAGGTTACATAAATCCTTTATTTTTGTTCATCATTGTTGCGGTTATTGTTCCAGGTGTGGATAAAGTGATCATTTAAAGAGCTGAGACAAGAAACGCTCGTAGCAATAGAAATGTGTGCACTCAGGGCGGGGTAACTACCATGTATGGAGCTAATAAGGGTCGGTTTAGAACCTCGAGATCCTTATACTTGGGTCTCACAATTTAACTCTTCCACTAGAAATAGGTAGCTTTTTGACTTGTGACGAAAGAGGATGACAACTTTAGTATTTGCAACGTTGGATTTTCATCGTTACAGCTATGAAACGTTGTTGGTTGCAACTTGACCTTCATGTTGTACATTTAAAGTGAATTGAAACTTGATTTTCGGAATGTTCAACAGGCTTTTTCCCCAAAAGTCCATACAAATGGGCATGAAAATTGACTTAAGGTCCTTACATATGGGTCTTCCCTTAGGATGCTGGGTGGCACGCCCCCTTCATCCATAGACTCGAGTTATTCCCCCCCCCCCTTGCAAAGAATTCATTTTGTGCATATGCTCTTTCGTTGATGGTTTCCTAAGCCAAACAATGACAGTAACAGTGATTTACTTACTTACCGATACGACAAGTTCATTTCTGCTACTCTGTGTTTTGTAGAGAGGTACTCCCACGGAATATTCACCAACTGACTTGAAAGAATCTTCAACATATTCGGCATAATGTGGTAAGTAGAACCTCAATCTTACATCATACCCGTTAATGCGAGATGTTGTCGTATGTCCAAGCCTGCCAGAAATGCTTATTCGCATTCTGAAAAGAATAAGAATTTAACTACTTAGCAAATTGTTCAACAAACGCAACGGAATTTTTGGTAGAACATTTTAAACGATTTGTCTTGAAGACCTAAGGAGTCCTTTGTAGGCCAAAGCGAAAGTCCCAGAAATTTGATAAGAGGGAAACCAAAAATTAAGTGGTAGCCCATGCTGAGAAAATCTTTGCAGAATCAAATATATTGCAATGACGGCAAGAAATGGTTAAATTTTGCTCCGTTTCCCCACAATTTCCACTTTGGAGACCCTGCATTTCCAACATGGGGAAACTATGGCCAGATCCTTAATCTAGGTAGGAATCTCGTAGTTTCCTACAAATGTTTTATGACAAAATTAAGTGGAAACGTCCATTTTCCTATAATGTTTTGTGGAAAGTTTCGGAAAACGAAGATCTTCTACCTTTATAGTAGGAAATTTTAGCTGCTTGCATTTCTTGCTTCTTGAAACACTGGTAGAACATGAACACGAGTTGTACTCAAAAAGTCTTAATTTTCTCCAACTTTCCAAGTCTTAATTTGCTCATTCTCGTTAATAGCAGGGATATCAAACTAGAATTTTCCTAGCAAATCCCAGTCGACAGAAGAGATTCAGTAAAGCAAATATGGTAATTATAATCAATGTCTATCAATATCATAAAACATCATAAACTATCGTCAATCAAACAAATTGCAGAAAATACACAACTTTAAGCCCTCTTATACACATGCTTAGCTACACATGCCATCCAAATACAACATATTGCCAAGAAAAGTTTATCGAAACAAATTTCCTTTCGACTTTTCAAAAAGTGTCCATGATTTATTTCCGGAAGCCTTGCTATATCACATGCATATTTTTTGTGAGATACCAAGAATTTTGCCCGCACTGGAAGTAGCTTGAAATTATTAGATTCCCTTCATGAAAATAAATGGTCTCTTAGTTATATTTGCCTAGTATGGGAGTTTCTTCATTCTTTGGTAATTTCTGTTCTTTATGTTAAAACTATGTGTATCAAGAAACTTTATGCGGATTCATTAGGGAAAATATTTTCATCCACACTTCGTTCTGCATGTTCTCAGCCTTTCGGATTTGACCATCGCACCAGATTTCATATGAATACATTAAGAATCCGCAAAAATAGATATTACCTGGTGTCCTCAAAAAAGGGTAACAGATTTGATCATGGCTAGCGCTAAGGATTTAGCTTGAATCAATCGGAAAGAATTTTTTAACTATTTCTTGATAGTTAACTTGAAGATAGATACCTTGATTGCTGATATCGGGGCATTGAAAGAAGAAATTTCAATCATGAAAAGTCCCACATAGTTCATAGACACCGTAACTCGCTAATATGTATACTACGGAAACATAAGGCCTGTGATTACAACTGCAACGCGAAAACAAAAGTGATTATGAGCGCGCCTACGCAGGGATTCCCATAGTGGTAGTCTTAAGATACCGTTCCTAAAAACGACCAGTGGCCAAAGGGCTTTTTTTATCGCGGTGCAAAACTGTGGAACAGTCTAGAAAGAGCTACTAAATTGGCCCCCTCCCTGAAAACCTTCAAAGAACAGCTATAGTCGCGGATAATTTTTATTTCATTTTTACGTTCTCTTTTATTGCCTTAGTTTTGTATGATATTGTAAATTAGGTTAGCTCAGCAATTCTTTTGCTTTGGTATGTATTTTAATTTTTTTAACAGGTCAGGTTGAAAAACATACATAGTTATGAACCATTTAAACCTGTATAAATATTATAAAATGAAAATTTATTATGAAATGAACGTGTGCGAAAGGTTTTGTAATGCAACCATCCTGTAGGTCGTTGAATGAGCCATCACCTTCAAAAAGGCTTCCCCTCGAATAACCCCCACCCTAAGATATTTCTTTGTGCAATATGCCCTCAGTTAGAAAGCCATCGTGGGCAGCGCTGCTGTTTGTCAAAACTGTTGCCTATTTAAGTGAGTATTTGAAATGTTCACTCCAGCGGGTCCTGTTATCGTGTTCCTCGCCTTTCTCGCTTTCTGTTGCCTCCGTTTCTTGAGGGGAGTCCATCGATCCTTTGACTTTGCCGCTTTGCCCCATTACCCCAATTTTAGAGCGAATTTGAAAAAACGAAATCTCTATCGCGTTAGGTACGGTGAAGACGAAGATATTTGGAAAGTTTGGTGAGGATTGGTGAAATGGTGCTCGAGTATTACGTGCACAAAATCTGCTTCATAAATTATTAATATTTATTTCTGAATAACTCTTCGACAGTTCCACAACCGAGTGGCGCGTGTTAGAGTGGTCGCAGAAATATTTGGGGATACAATGCTGGAAGTCATTTTCTAATTGATTACAAAGTCCAACTTTGTAATCTAAGTAGGGACTCGATGTCAGTCAGAAAGGATACTTCTGTCAGTCACGCGCGTTGATGCAATCGGTTAACCTTTTATTGGTGCTAATTTGCATACCCTGGGTACCTTACTCTCTCTAACTTTTCTTTTAGAGAGAGTCTGGTACCCAGGGTATAATTAGCACTGATATACAATCGTAGCCAAATGTTTAAAACCATGTTTTTGTCAACAACTTTTCTTGGAGAAGCGAAATAGAACCCTAGCGCTCTGCCTGAAATACTCCCTTGGAGTCAATTTAGGTCAACTTTCTATGTAGATTCCGAATTTCGATGTTGTTTTTTGGATTTCTGCGCCATTTTGCTATGACGTGACAACGAAGCCTATAGAAAATCTCGGAAATCCGAAAAGAGGTGTGACTCGAAAATTGTGTTACTTGGTGGTATTTTACATTACCCTATGCACATTTCATTTCTATGATTAGTTTGCAGAATATCGAAACCTTGCGAAAAATATTGCTTCAGGGTGAATGGTAGTAGAGTGCCTTCAGTCGAAACTATGGCCAAAGTGTAAGACCGGCACTTTACTTTCAGTTTGAAGCAACAAAATTGGCTAATTATTTGAAATTATTTTCAATATTTTCTTTACTATTCGAATCATCGAGTATCAAAGGCTCTTACATCATAATCACAAGATTTTCTTCACCCTTTACCAATTATGGTCTTAACCCTAATAGTAAACAAAATGTTGAAAATCATTTCAAATAACTATGCAATTTTTTTGCTTCAAACTGAAAATAAAGTGCCGGTCTTACAGCAATCTCACCGACAGGAAGCAGAGGGTAAAGGTCAATGGTTCATTCAGCACATGGACAGAAACCGTCCTAGGAGTACCACAAGGTTCGGTCTTGGGGCCCCTTTTGTTTAACATACACCTGAATGACCCTCTTATGTTCCTGGAGGAGACCGAAATCTGTAATTATGCCACGACACAACTATCTATGCTTGTTGTCCTAACATCGAAGATGTCATTATGCATTTGGAGAATGATGCCCTTAAGGTAACTGAATGGTTTCCAAACAACTGCATGAAGCTAAATGACGAGAAATGCCAGTTAATGATTTTCGGTGCAAATGGGAGTAATGACACAACAATCATAATAGGCGGGGCCCGTGTGAAAGAAAGTACAGACGAAAATCTTCTCGAGATAACGTTTGATCAATCACCTTCATTCCAGCAACACGTCAAGGCTCTTTGTAAAAAGGCCAGCCAAAAGCTCCATGCCCTTGCTCGAATATAACGATACATGGCTTTTGCCTCATTTCAGCTACTGTCCGCTTGTTTGGATGTTCTATGATAGAGCTCTGAATCATAGAATGGATCATATTCATGAAAGGGCATTGCGCATTGCATACAATGACTACGAAAAGGACTTTGGTTTTCTCTTGGAGCAATCTAAATCGGTGACAATCCATGTAAGAAATCTACAGTTGCTCATGACCGAAATTTATAAAACGAAAGGCGGACTGAATCCACCATTCGTGAAGAAAATTTTATGCAACGAAACATTAGCTACAGTCTGAGGTACAGCGATGACGCTCTAGTGCCAAAAGTACGAACAACGTCCCTTGGAGTTGGGTCCATTGCTTACCTTGGAAATAAACTGTGGCAGATTTTACTGCAAGAAATAAAACAGTCAAACAGCCTTCCTATCTTCAGAAAACAAATTTGATGTTGGAATGGTGGAAAATTCAGCTGTAGGCATTGCAAAATGTATATCCCAAAAGTTGGGTTTCTAACAGAATAGATTTTTTGACACTTTTGTCCTGTAATATCTATTAATAGCTTTATTGTAAATAATGTATATTGTCAATAGTAGGCTTTAATTAACTGTAATTTAGCTATTCCCTTTTTTCCTAGCCTACTTTAGATAGATGATTAATAATAATAATAAAACCCTATTACTACCGGGGGGCACAAGGTGCCGGCGCACAAATTATTTGATGCGATGTGGTCAGTTCGAAAGATACACAGTTGAAACTTGGTGAATTTTCCTCAAATTTAATATACTAATTAAATATCTAAAAAATTTTTCAAAATAATAGACACTGATCACGTGACCAACATCTCTTCAACACGTCGTCAGCAGTTGAAGAAAAGGAAGGACTCTTGCTTTTGCCAGAATGATCACATATCATTGAAAATACTACCATTCAATAGATGTATCAGAGAATGAAATTTAGAAGGAAATGAATTTTTATCAGACAATGAATTTCATTCAGAACATTCAGAACTGAAAAAATTCAGAAAAAGTACATACAAGACTGAACAATCCATTTCAATCTCAATTAATTTTTTCAAAGTTTATACGAGAACGAGAGGTCACCTGGTTGAACAATGAAAGGCGCAGGAATTTAAAATTCACAAGTTCAACAAAAGTAAGATAGGGGGAGTGGTGGCCAGAAAAATGAAGGCATTGGTGAAGACAGGGAGAGCCACTTTGGAAAATCAAATTTCTCGATTGCTAGAAAGGGGGTGATTTGGGTGATCTGGGTGAATAATACATTTTAGTCCTGAAGCAGAAGGAGCGATTCATTGAAGAAAATTGAATTTGTCGGCTGCTTGCAAAAAGTAGGTGATTTTGGTGATCTGGGTGAACAGGATGCTTTGGATTGCAGCAGGAGGATGGAGTCACTGAAGAAATTAAATTAGTCGACTGCCTGTAGAATATGGGTGATTTGGGTGATCTGGGTGAATAATATATTTTAGTACTGAAGCAGAAAGAGAGATTCACTTTGGAAAATTAAGTTTCTCGACTGCTCGCGGAAAGTGGGTGATTTGGGTGATCTGGGTGAACAGGATATTTTAGTACCATTGCTCTGTATTTCTCCAAGTCTGAGCGATATGGTGTGAGTGTCGACTATGCTTTGCAAGGTTGCCTTGACATGGCGGAGGAAGAGTTCAATCTGCTAGTTTGTTGGTTTTCTCCATTCTTTCTCAAAAAATCATTCTCCTAGCGTCAATCATCGAATTGAGCCTTTCTTCTTCAAGCATTGTGCAGATGAACTTTTTAAGGCTGTACAGCTGGTTGTCAATAATATGCACTTCTGTTCCACCACTACTAAAACATCTCTAGAAAGCTTAGGTTATTTTTTGATGTGACCCTTGTAGTTGGTTGTATTTGAAAGCGTACTAAGCAGATATTCATTACCGGAAAAGGGGCGCATTTCAAAGCAACCTTGCCAAGCATATTCATGAGTCAAACTTAGGTTTGGCGACATGCATAGGGATTAATTATAACACTTGCAAGCCCAGCAAACAATGGCTGGCTTTCCAATCTTAGTGACTGCATTGAAGAAACATAACTTGACGTTGTTACAGATCCTTTTGGTAACATTAGTTAAGGACGAAGAGGCTTTTGATTTTGGCATAGATGATGTAGGCAAAGATGATACTTTCGACTTTCCATATAGCTGTTATAGTTGTTACGAGATCCTTTTTGACTATTTTACCCCAGCCTCAACTCAAGATGTACAGCATTGCTATAGAAAAAGACAGTTCTTCGAAAAACTTTCCATGAATATACAACCTACTCTGTGAAGCTTCTAGTCTAAATTGACATTTCCGTTTCAACGGTCACCTCTGTTCCATATATTCCATATGCATGCAAGATATCTGTCCACTCTATAAGCTATGCCTCCAATTTTGGAGACAAGAACCCTAAGTCTACTCGACTGTCTCAGACATGAAAATTAATGAAACATTTGGATTCTTCGTTCCAAAATTGGCCAGAGAATATATATTGCTAGTACCTACCGAAGGCCCTCCTTGGGAACAACCTAACAGAAGAAGGGGCAAGGTTGATAGCTATGGAAATCCTTTAAATACAGTGGTAAAGAGCATGGGGCTCAGCCCCTAGTTATCTTTTCAGTGATTTTGGGGGCTTTTGCTCCCCCTAGATATTTTTAGAAAAAGTGTATTTTCTTCCCATAATTGCTATGACAAAAATGAGCGAAAACGGCAATGTTTCTGTATTGTCTTAAGACCCTGTTCATATATGTTAACAGACTACCATTTCGTGTGGCGAGCTTGGGGCAAGCATAGGCGTAGGAGGCAGGGGGCTAGGGGCTGCAGTCCCCCTAGAAGCTAGAGACATTTTCAAAAATCAACCACAATTGGGCAGAAATTTGCCATAGGTTAGGCAAAATGTTTGTAAACAATGGAATTTTTGTCGAGAAGTCCCCGAAATTATTCCTCTCGCTATGCTGCGGGGGTAGCGAAACATTACATTTCAGTCTGCACACCATTCGACAGCAACAAAAGCATCAGACATCATTCAGTTAGTTAAACAAAGCACAAAAACATTTTGCTGAAATATCACAATGAAGTTATTTCAACAGGAACGTTGTTGAACTCCGTATGCAAATCATTGACAGATGTTTGTATGGAGCTATGAAACTGTTGCATTGCTTATCTTGAACAAGACTAGTAAGTAGTGTTCGTACCTACAATGAAGTGATATGAATGAAAACAGTATTTCTTGGAGGGTTCTACCGATCTCAAATGCTCTTAATGGATTATTCTGCCAAATCCTCTCTTTTAGCAGCAAGACCGGCACATCTTTGAAAACGCAGCTACTTTTCTATGTTTTAGAGCATTCTAGCTTTCCAGCCTCTTCCCCCTAGAAGGCTGCTAACAGACAGAGAAATTCCATAAAACAAGTTTGCAGTCTCGCATTTCCATCATTTGTGAATATGCTCAAATGACATTTATTTACTTCCCTTCTCGACGTCCTATTTACATCCTCGAACAAAATACTTCTGCTGGCGTCTTCTTGGCTCGCACCCCCTTCCTAAAACAGCCTATTTTTCCACGGCTGTGGGACGTTTCGGACTTTTTCGGAACGGGACGACCGCAGAGAAAGCAGAAGGGCTAACTAGCCCATGGAAGGTTTTTCTCGTCATTCTTGCGCTTTTCCTTTTATTTTTTGAAAACATAGATTTTTCTCCGATTTAAGCTCTTGCAGATTTAATTTTAGAGTCGAGATGGTGCTTTGGAATGTTTTATGATAGATATCTGTCATTGTGAAGCAAGGAGTTTTCCAGACATATTTCTTCATGTTCAAGATGCTGTAATTTCGTCATTTTTCGAGATCCAAAGTTTGCTCTCAATGGAACTTCTCCTTTGTCCTTGAGAACTACCAAGCTGAAGAGATTGTTGGGGGATTCGATCAAAAATTTTACACGCTTACCTTTTCGTGAGGGGTGGTCAAATTGGAGAAAAATGACCCGTCAGTCAAAATCACGGCATCTGATTGGTGCAGAAGCGAGTGCAAGGTCACGTGAGCCCACGCGCTCTCGTCCAATCAGGATATGAGCCCCATGTTTTCCCTTAACGCATTTGATTTTGCCAAAAAATAAATTTTTGATTGTGAGAAGGATAAAAACTAACAGTCAGAAAGTTTCAAGATTGGAGGTGCACTTGGTAAAAATCTACAGACGAAATCCCACTAGGGGGCTGATAGAGCTTGATAGGGTTAAAAAAGTTCCAGAGGGAATATGACAAACGTCCCCCCTCCAGTTAGAATA
Source organism: Aurelia sp. 4 Dawson et al 2005 (assembly GCA_964019985.1). Taxonomy (NCBI): domain Eukaryota; kingdom Metazoa; phylum Cnidaria; class Scyphozoa; order Semaeostomeae; family Ulmaridae; genus Aurelia; species Aurelia sp. 4 Dawson et al 2005. The sequence goes on along the minus strand of OZ026508.1, from coordinate 9,195,046 downwards.
GTGTCAAAAGCTATTACTACTCTGACAATGATAGCCACCCCAATTTGCATGAGATGTCAGAAGCTAGAAGAAGCCAAATGAAAACGCTGGAAATTAAGCGTTATTACCAGTGAAATGATAAGAAGAGAAGACAAAAGATATCTAAAAACTAAGGGTCTGTTTATAAGAGGAAAACACCTCACTTGCCAGACCCGGGGCTGAGAGGTGATATTCCACCTTCCAATAGAATGTTTTATTTTTTCATTTCGCGTTTACATGACGAACGCAACACCACCGATATAGTGAAGTCCCACCTCACTAGAGGTGAAATCTCTGTCTGGGTGAGGTGAAATCTTTCCATATAAACAAAGCACCACCGGTATGGTTAGGTGAATTGAAGTTATTCGTTGATTCTCATTGGTTAGTTCATTCTGATTTCACGGAGGAAAGACTTTACTCCATCTCGCCTCTCAGCCCCAGGGCTGATAAGTGAGTTCAAAAATTTCATTTAAACAGCGACTGAAATTTACCTCGCCTGTCAGCTCTGGGTTTGGCAGGGGAGGTATTTTTCTCGTGTAAACAGGGCCTAAATAATGGCCATATATTTGAATCGCAAAGGTACTATATCCACCAATACCAGAACTGTTATAAGATGGCAACAGTAGATTTAGTCTTACCCTGACAGCTCATCAGTGCCTGCTGAGGTTGCAGTGAAATTCATTTCTGGTTTATCGGTGCTCTTTCTGTCGATGGTCATGACTTCCTCACTAACCCAGACATACTCGTCTGCTATCTCGGCAGATGCCCAAACCCACAAATCGTTACTTGTTGTAGCACCAGGCTTGTCGACAGTCTACGATGTAGCAATGAATATATTAATGTTATTCAAATGCATTTGATCCTTTCACATTAATGATGGAAAACTTAACGCCAATAACAGATATTCTGCTCCTCTGCGGATATTCTGTTTAAGACTAGTCAGAGACGCAAAAACACTGCAAAGCTACAAACCTGGTTTGGAGGAAGGTTTTGGCCAAAAATTGAGGAAGGTTTTTTGCCAAAAATAAAATTTTACCTTGTTAGCATAGTTCTTATAAGTGTGGAAAATAAACCATCAATAAATAGATAGAATCATTAAAAATCATGTCAATTATATGCAGATGGTGAATCTATATTTCAAAACTATGTCAAAAAAGAAAAATCAAGTTTAATCAGTCAATGTGATGAAAGAGAGAAAGTCTATGAGGGAATATGCATATGTGTCAGGAAGAAATGATTTTTGAAAAGCTTTCATTTGAAGTGCAGCAAAAACTTCACAGCAAATGCAGCAAAAACTTCACTGTTTTAATGGCGTAAAAATCAAGAAATATATATTTTCCGGGTGTCCCAGAAAAGTACTTCAGTTTGCAAAATCACCAAAATTTTGTTGTATGGTAGATCTTCAAATTTCTTTTTCTTACCAGTAGATCAAAACAAATTATTTTTGCAAGGTGATCTTTTGATTTGTTTTTAGATCAAGTGAATCAAGCTCTTTTTAGTCTGTCTGGTTTTGAAGTCTTCTGCAAGAAATCACTTATGTTTATTGGAGTAATTTCTTTTGTTATATTGAGTTTCTTGTTTGGTCATGCATATCAGGATGAAAAGTGAAATGTTATTGTAGACTTGAAGAATACTGAAAAATTCTCAATGTAACGGCTCCTAGAGGCAAGATTAGCGATGTTGCATAAAGAGTGTTGCATAGAATGAGGCTTTTGATGCATTATTTCATACGCGTTAAGTAAAGAGAACAAATTGTTTACCTTCACTGAATATATTCGAGTTGTTGACAGAAGAGATGAAAAAAATCTTATGATAACTTTCGTAATCAAATTCTAGCGATTTTGCAAACGGGAGTATGACACCCAGTAGCTTTTAGATGTTCTCGCCTTGAACTCTTTGTTCCCCCTTCATTGCCCAAATACCTTTCAATTAATGAATCGCTTCCTTAAGACTATGGCCTCCCTTGTATTTAAACCTGGTTAGAGCCCTAATAATCTCACTCAAACAGACAGATGATACGGGAAGATCCTTAATTACATGCTTTTGCATGGTTCACAAACACCTTCGCACTGTTTTCCAGTAATTATATATTGCGTCAAAATGAGGAAGGTTGAGAGTATAAATTTCAGGTTTGGAGGAAGGTCAACAACTTTTTGCAGCTCGGAGACTAGTGTCAAACTCGGAATTACCTCTTTACACGACAGAAACCCTACCGACAACGGCTGACGGTCTTTCACCAAGATAGCTCAATCTGAACAGTGTCTAGCATAGGAGCAATGCATCTGCAGCTAGAAACTTAATTTTTTCATAATCTTCCAAGAAGTCTCCATGTGGGGGAAATTTCTTCAAAGTCACGAACAACTATATTTCGGGTGTCCTAAAGAATTTAACACGTAGAAAAAAGTGTGAACCGATATTGATATTCAAAATTAATATGTTAATTCATCGGTGCCTTTCTTGACTATCTTAACCAAGTTTAATGTGTGAAATCGTGGTTCCTTTTTCAGGTGTTAGAGGGGTTATCGTTCAAATCAAAAAAGGTTGAATATCCACATCCTTTTTCTCTATGATTCTATCACGCTTCGTTCTTGAGCTATTAGCGGTCCACGTTAGGAGTTGTCGATGAGCTATTGAATCCTTGGATAGAAAAAACCAAAACGTTTTTAAGCTATAAATAAATTTTAACTTAGTATGCTATCGGCGAGACATTACAGGTTGACTGAAGACTGTATTATTAGTGCATTTACTTTGTGAAAGGTTAAAAAGAGCACAACAGTCCTTGAAATGTAAAAGCAATGAATTCAGTTTTACTAATTCTTGCTCAAAAAAGAGTACCTCGTAAGCAAAATCCTAAAATGACTCAGATCCCACAAAGTACTCTAAGATCATATTCTCACCTACTTTTATCTGGTTCAGTCTGTTTAGCCAAAATAAATCTACTTAATCAAAATCTCATCAAAATTGATTACGCTTTCCTCCTTCAGTGCTTCCTGCCAGTCAATAAAAATATGTCCATAAATAATAGAGTGTCCATACAAAAAGACCTTTTTTCAACTTGCTTGGCAACCGTACTTTGTCTCATGATCCCTGTGATAAAATGATCTCATCTAGTTAAATCAACTCTTAATACTTACTAACTTTTTTCCATAGATGTGAAAAAACGTTAAAAGTGCAAAATAGATAAATTTCTATGTAGGAGAAGAACTCTTGGTCATCTGGTCTCCACTGCGGCAGGCACTTTTTTTACATTCCATTGAAAAGTTACAAACATATTACTGACTACACGACTATACTACTTACATGATACAATATCCTACTACTAATACCACTAGGAGTGAAAAACTATGTCTACCTAAATGGCGATTAACATAAAACATAAAACAAATGAACGAAAAGGGCATAAAGCTACGCAGAACTACCAGAAAAAAAGAAAATAATAAATAAATAGATAATATCATGGTGGACTTATAACTGAGTTAACTATTTCCTAATCAAACCGGCAAGTTCTGTGGATAAAACGTAGAGTTAATAATAGTATATTTTTATTAAGATCATCTGGAAAATCTTTATCACCATACAATAAAATCTGAAGTAGGGCATCCTTTGAAAGATTGGCAAATCCAAGTGGTTGTAATAAAAAGGAAACGTCAGCGAGAAGATCTCTTCGTGATTCTTGGAAAGAAGGGCAGAGTAACAAAAAGTGCTCCGTATCCTCAATGCCATCATTGGATGGGCAAATTGGGTTTATAGTATCTCTGAAATTATGCTTGAATTTATGGAAGTTTAATTTACTGAGGCCGACCCTAAGTTGGGTGAGATAAGATAGACCTGCTGGATCGCGTATCCTAAAGACAGATTTTGGCACCGAGCGAATTATGGATAGCAGCTTTTTCCTAAATGCCGCAACAGAAGGAGTAAGTCTAATTTCTGGAGCCAGCTTGTTCTATTCTGACAGGTAGTGAGGATAGAAGCTTGACTGGAATTTTTCTGTCATTGCCCTTATTCGCCCAATGACATCCTGATTGCGAAGAGAGTAACGAGACTGCTGTTGTGGTGGGATTGGATCCGTAGTGTATTCAGGAGTTAGACTGTTTATAAATTTGTGACACGAAGTAAGGCGTCTGCTCCACCTACGGGAACTTAGCGATTCCCAGCCAAGCTCTGTATACAGCTTCTCTCTTGACGTACCCTTCCATGTGCCTGATATAGCTCGAGCAGCAGAATACTGAACAGACTCTAATTTCTTCATTAGATTTGGCAAAGTTTTATTGCCACTAAATTCGCATACTTTTGCTGGATAATGGCAAATTACATCTCCTTAGTCCAAATGGGGTCGCACATACAGCTTATATAGTTCGCTTATTGTATGTCTAGGGAGATATTTGGAGAGATATTTCAGCAGGCCAATACTCTTACGTGTTTTAGAGATAGCTGCCTTGATCTGAGCAGAAAAAGACAGCTTAGAATCAAGAAAAAGTCCCAGATGCTTATGTTCGTCTACTTCCTTCACGGGTGTGTTATTAAAGAGGATCACTGGATGATCAACTTTATTTCTTTTTCTTGAAAAAATTAGTTCGACAGCTTGCTTTAGTGGGTCAGGATTAAACGACATTCTCCAGTTATGAGCCCACTGCTTTGTCAACTCCAAGTCATGGTTCATGTCATTGGCAGCTGCATTAGTGCTATGTACGGCCGTAAACAAGTGCGTATCGTAAAAGCTTGACATTGCATTTCAGATTTTCAGTTAGGTCATTTATGTACACAAGGAAAAACAAAGGTCCTAAAAAGGAACCCTGAGGTACTCCGGCTGATAAATCTTCCCAACTAGAACATTTACCGTTCAAAACAGTTCGCTGCTTTCGATCCTTAAGGAAACTCTGGATAAGAGCAAGCAGTTGACCTGAAGCACCACATCGTTTAAGTTTATAAACAAGGCCATCGTGCCACACCCTGTCAAGTGCTTTGGAAATATGAAGATATACAGAACGAACATCAAGAGGTGGATTACAGTCAAAAGCTTTAAAAATCGTATGTGTTATGGAAATTAGCTGATTAATTGAGAATCACCTGGACGAACACCAGACTGATTTAGGTTAAGTAGCTCACATGAAACAAGATGTGTGTACAAAGAATCGTATATTAGTTCTTCAAGAATTTTCCCAAAGATAGGAAGAAGAGATTGGACTGTAGTTTCCTTTTAAATTTTCTCGTTCTTTTTGTGAACAGGTACAACATTTGCACATTTCCATATTTGAGGAAATATACCACACCTCAAACAATTTATGAAGATTATCTTTAGCGCAATAACTAATGCAGCATCATTCAATTTTCTCATTCTCATCGATATTTCATCCCAGCCATGAGCCTTATGAGAATTTAGTGACTGGATAATATTCAGTATCTTTTCATCAGAAATGATAAAATCATTTATCATAGTGGTAGCTACCAGAATATACTGGGGGACTTCACTACCGGTGTCAATTGTCGTACACTGAAGTATGAAATAATCATTGAAAATTTGAGCCTTTCCAACGAAATCAGTTACAAATAGCCCATTCTCTAAAAGAGGTGGTATTATAGGGACTTTGGCCTTATTAAGAACGGAATTAATTAAAGACCAATAGGTCCTACTGGAAGTCCCAGGGTTTGCCAAGGTGTTTCCAACCTTAAGAAAATAATTACGTTTTGCATCTTTAATCATTTTCGAACCTATTGTGAATTGAAGGATCCTCCTTTGTAAAATAACAATGAACAATTGTATTTCAACAATGAGTCTATTGGATGTATATCCAGGAAATGAATTCTATGGTTTTCCCAAGGGGTCGACCTTGGCCCTAGGGTGCTGGTGCAAACTCGCAATTCTGCCTTTTGCCCTATTTGAAAACAATGAATTCTAACATTTTTCCGCATATGGAATTTCCAATGGGGCATTTTTTCCTACATGAGAGAACAATAAATTTTCCACCCATATAGTTTTAAAAACAATGAGTTCTAAAATCTTTCTGCTTATTGAACTTCCATTGGAGCACTTCTTCTTATATGTGACAAAATAAATCATTCCGTCTATAAAATTCCACTAAAGACAGCTTATTGGATGATTCCTTAAATGCAAGCTCTTCATTCATTGCAAACATGTTGTTCCGGCGATTTCGAGGGGCACTTCACTCATTCAGAGAAACCTATGGCATTTTCCACAGCAAAAGGATTTCTTCTTGTTTTTGATAGATTATTGGCATCATCTTTCGGCATTATCATCTTTCGGCATTAATGGCATCATCTTGTTTCCGCCATCTTGTTTTGAGCCGGCTGCAGCATATCGTGGAAGACCAGTTATTTACAAATTGCGAGATTATGAAAGCCATTCTGCAACTCTGACCAAGAAAAATTGATGACCAATACAAAGATGCAATTATTGAAGCAATTCCAGCGATAAGGAACCAAAGTAAAAGGCCTGGCAGAGAACTTACTGCCAAACATGTTGCTTCGAAATATGGCCTAAATCCAAGCAGAACGACAGAGACTATCGAGAAGCTAGTCAAGGATGCGGTAATATATTTCAAGGTAAATAAACATGGTAAAGAATCATTCTACGTATCGAAATCAAGCGCTGAATGCACAACACAGGATGAGAGCGCAGTAGACAGTGATGATGACTTCCATGAGTTCTTTGAAATCCCTTCGACTCCTTGTGAAGGGGAACCACATGGTGGGCCGTTTTACTATCATCCAGACCCCTCTGATGGACCACCACACATAGTTGGAAATTCTGCTGAATCCAACTTGCAAAGCCACCCCGACTCAGCAAATGGGAATGGAGGGGTAAAAGCTCCAACACAGAATCTAGGAAAACGTGAAGACTCTGTGAGCCTTGCTAATATCATTGGGAATATGGCGAAGTCTATTAGCGAACTTAATTCTATGTTGAATTGTGAAAGAAATAAAGCAGAAAATCTACTAACTGAAAATTTCTCATTAAAGCTCAAGAATAAAGAGTTACGGACTCTCGTGGAAACTTTGCTCAATTCCCAAAAGGGCCACAACAAGTCACAAGCGGAAGCATCATGCAAAACCTTAGAGATTCGCTCTGAGCTGATAACAGAAGCAATTCGCCATAACAAAGAATCAAATAGTGAAACTGATACTGTCATTGAATTATCAGACAATGAGCAGCCCAACGAAAACAAACATAAAAGACCAAGTAGAGCAAAGAGAAACTCATTGCAAAGGCAAAAACAACGCAAGCAAGAGCAACAACAACAACATTCTGGGAAACAGAAAAGATCTGCAGCTGGCTCTGAACAAACACAAAAACAGCAGCAACAACGAAACATGGCAGCCAGTTATCAAAAGAACAACAGGAAAAAATTGAAAGCCACGATTGTGGGTGACTCACAAGTGAAAGGATTAGACCAAGAGAAACTGTGTAACCAATACCGAGATGTTGAAATACTAGGACAATCAGGAATGAGGCTTGAACAGGCTGCCGCAAAGACGGAGAAAACAGATGGTGATGTTATAATAGTTCATGCTGGAACAAATAATCTGAGCTCAACTTCACCCGAGCAACTTTCAACGGAAATATTAGACACTCTTCAGAAAAAACAGGACAACAACAAAAAGTCAAAGGTTGTATTTTCATCTGTTTTCAAGCGTACAGACAAAGGTTTGAATCTCAAAATTATCAAGCTGCATAAGATCCTGAATGAAGAACTGACGCTTAATGGTTTTGACACAATTGACAATGATAATATTCATTTTTTCAATCTAGCCAAGGATGGTTTGCATCTTAATGGGGGTGGCACCAGAAAATATGCTAGCAATCTAAGCAAATTTATGAGGTATTGTTAGGAAAGTCATTGCTCAGATGCAAATGACAGTAACAAGCCTAGGCCTATACGGAAGAGAAATGGTCTTAACATCGCGTTTCTTAAGGTGACTCTGTAACACGCTCTGATGAGCACGGAAAGCCGGTTTTCTTTAATCCTCCTTTCTAGAAACTCGTTAATTGCTCTGCAACCAATCGGGCTATCGAAATTCTGTAAAAAGTATGGGATTGCTCATACTCTTGGCAATCGAAAGACGTCTTTAACAAAACTTTTTGTTTTCACGGCTTTGGAGAAGGCTCATTTCAAAATAATTCACTACCTTCAGAAGAACTTCATTTTCCACTCCGCTAATCTATAAATTTTGATCAAACTTTTTTTACCAAACACAAGATATGCTGACGGACACACGTGCCAAATTTGAGGTCAAAAGCTTGGCCAGTTTTTCCGCAATAAAATTCTATAGTGCCCATACTACATGTATTTTGTATAAGAACTGCTGAGAAGCAACCCAGACCCTCAGATCGCTAAAAAGTTCAAAACAGTGCCAAACACTTGAGGGGCGACAGGGTGCGATGGCCCCCCCTCAATGTTAGCTGGAACAAAGATCTTTTGTTCCAAAGGAATAGAAGTAAACAATACTTTTTACTGAAACAATAGCTTCGCCCCTTAATATTTGGCAAATTGTCCGCCATTGGTTAAGAAACCCAAGTCAGTTTTACTTATTTCATTCACACTCGTCTCTTGGGCCATATTACTCAAACAGTATTTGAGGGGCATTTGAGTAATGTGAAAACATTGGAAAGGCTTCAAAACATCATTTTTGAAATTTTTAGGAGGGCACAGATCTGATAATTTCAAGGAACTTTCAGTACGGACCAAAATTCTTAGTTTCTTATAAAGAAATACATGTAGTGCACTCAGTTGAGCTTGATAATGCTACTGTCCCTAAAATATATTGTCCCTTTGAAATTCGAACGGCTAAAACCTAAAATCTACAGTGTAAAAGATGCGTTCTATATCCTTCGTAAAAACGTCAGTAATCTTGAATTTTGTATATAAAACACCATCAGACTGCAATCATTTATGGTAACTGTGTCTTCTGTAGTGTATGTGGCATAGCATGGAGCTATCCTTTGTTCTGTTTCTCGTGCCCATCAGACCAGACCATCCACAGGAAGCCAATATTACAGTTTATTCGAAGAATATTTTGTTCAAGAAATATTTTCCTTCCTATCACTTAATATTGTGTGTTCTTCTTTCGTTTACATTAATCACAGCCAGCGCGTTATTTGTGAAATGAAAAGTTTAGAAAGTGACCACAAGGAAAAAGGGGCCCTTGTTTTTCCTTGTGCTCTCTTTCTTCAAAATTTTTCCTTTCACAAATAACGCGCATTGGCTATGAAGGTAAACGAAGGAGAAGAACATACAATATTAAGTGAAAGGAAGGAAAACATTTCTTGAACAAGATATTTGTCGAATAAACTGTAATATGGGCTTCCTGTGAACCATCAACCATAGGTATGGCAGTTGGTAACTTTCTCTCGCCTCGACTTTCAGCGTCGATGCATAAGGACTTTTGTGGGAGTCTCTGATCTCAGATTTCGCAAAAACACGATCTTCAAAAGTTTGTAACTCAGTGAAGTTTCATCCGATTTGCAAAAGTCTGGTTTCTAAAATTGATTTGGATCTTTAGGGGCATGCTTATCTTGTTTATGAGCCCATTCATGTTATCGCTATTTTTCAATATTCAATGAAAGGTCAAAAAATTTCAGGAAACCCTGTATGATTTGCCCTATTGTGCACTCCTTCCTACAAATCATTTATACCCCCTAATTTCTCTACTATTTTACACAACTCTGTCGTATCTCTGGTGACTCTTGCTAGCTTTGCTTTCTTTTCTTTTCTCACGAAGAACGATAAACACGCCTTGGATCCAAACTTCGCCCACATTGACTTCAAGACTTCCACTGACACGCCAAGTTTTGCGATGCTCTTTGCAGCATGCTCCAAGCTCAGGAAATTTGATAGAGAATATTCGTTTTGTTTGACTGTGGTATCCAAGTCCTCCATCTCTCGTATGGAAAATAGCTGCCTTGCATTTTCAAGAATTTCAAGTCGAATCTTCTCCTTGTAGTCAGTATGGGAACAGAGCTTCTTCAATGCGTTGACATCCTCCAAAGCATCGTGTGCCTTGAAAGTTTGCCCAGGAAATAGGCACTGATAGATGTCTATCAATTTAAAGGAATTGGTTTGGTTCCTAAATACTCTCCTTAAGGCGGGCAAACTATTACCAAAATATATTTTCTTCTCATCAATTCCCAGTGAGCTACTAGTATTAAGAAATCTTAGCAAACGATTTTGGTCAAATGAATGACCGTTATGGGCAACCAGCAATAGTTGCTCATTTTGTGTCCCACTCTTAGACCCTAGTAAATTGTAAACATTTTGCACTGCTTTTTCCTGGCTGACGGTCGGTAGAATGTTACCGTCTTTGTCTATCAGTTCTTTGTTGCCTGAAGCGTAACTGGTGGTCATTCCGTGAACCGTAGAAGACCCGGGATCAATCTTTCGCTTTGGAAGGATGTACATTGATAGAGCAGTCTGGTCATTTGATTCTGCTCCTATAAATGAAACCTGCAGAACATCTGCATCTTTACTAAGTCCTGCCGTTTCCAAGTCGTAATACATGATTTGCGTTGATTTTTGCTTTAAAGGTCGGTTGTAGCTTGGCTTAGACCTGCACTCATTCTTTAACCAAGTTTCGATTTCTTTGTCATCAACTGGAGACTCGATGACATTCTGGATGTAGGACACATCCTTGCACAATCCAATGCCAGTGGCATAGGATGTACCTTCTTGGCTCTCTTTCAATGAAACATTTACGCCTGCGTAAATGTACTTTAACGACAAGGCGATGCATGGATACTTCCTGTTAGTTCCCAGTCCTTCAGCAATTCTAAGGCGTGCTCTGCATGTTTGCTGAGGATCTAGAAATCAAGTTTTCATTGCCTTCCAAAAGGAAGGTCATATTCTGATTGATTTCAATAAACAAGCTCTTGATTCTGACAAGGGATAAGTCTGGTTATTGCGAAAGTACCTGCAACGCAGCTATGCTGATTTTGTCTATGGTTAGAGCATCGATTATCGTTGTCGGTTGTGCTGGAATCTTTTACGGGAAAGGCCGAAGTTAGGCTGACATCTGCGGATGTTGTGTTCAAGGCTTGTGCTATGGACGTTATTGGCTGTAAAAAGTCATGTATCCAGTGTATATCTTACCAAGAAACAGTTCAAATAGCAACAGAAGCGAGTTACGAAGTAGAGTAGCTGCATGCACTGTCAAATGTGGACTGACCGTTGTGTTGAAATTATAATTGAAATGGAACGGAAATCTTCCTGTCGTCATTTCAAGAATCGCAATGCAGAAGCACAGTGGTCTGAGAATGCGATGCTTGTGACCAGTTCTACACCAGTTCCACAACAAATAGAGCAACAGGGGATGGAATTACGAACCAAACAAGAGTTGTCGGTTAAGCAGTGCCACCAGAATTATCAGCGTTTTAGCTGACCATAAGGGTCAGGAACAATAGAGTTCTCAGTCAACTGCATATCCAAAAGCCAAGGTGAAACATTTAAAATACTATTACCTACACAATATGCTAGCAGAGAAATGTAAGCAGAAATGGAGCACTTGTGACCTCAGTTTGTTCACTGCTAAAGAAGCAACGGAAAGCTGTCCAGTTATTGATGAAATTTGCAGTAAGAAGTAGTGAAAAGTTCATCAGGGAGGGTCAAGCCCAACCCAATCAGCCAAAGTTGCAAGGGTGGTAGCATGTCCATTTTCAAATTTTTGGGTCAGTAGGCTAAAGTTCAAGTCTTAACTCAAGCTATATTTTATATACTAAAAGCCTCTACCCACCCCCCTTCTATACACACAACAGGCTACTAAGACAGTTCCCACTTTACTGTCTTGCCTGCACAGGTAAAGCTTACTTAGGGCAGTTTATATTAACCTTTCTGTTCATCAATTCCATGCAAGTTCAGGTCAGCCATAAAGCAAATTGATGCAATGCAAATGCAGTAGATATTCTTCCGTTCAGAAAAAGAGAAGTTTTTTGCATGCACAATAAGCATTTACCCCCCCCCCACATATAGGCTCTTTAATCCCTGTCCCTACACCATGCAAAAAAAAAAGCTACCAGAAAAATGCCAAATTAAGATTTTTGGCCATTTTCCAAATCAGAATTATGCGAATGTAGGTTATATACATGCGATATATGGAAACATACAGTATGTCAATAATACTTGGATAAGATATTTTCAATGACAAATCAAATACTAAAAGGCTCCAAACTCCGTAATTGGATTCAGTTTATCTCAAGCAGCACTGAGTCCATTCTCCAGTAACAATAAAATAATTTTCACTCACAGGGTACTCTTCCTTTTCAGGCATAACCACCTCCATTTCAGGGTTCACCATTTTATTGCAGGCATACAAGCAGTTTGGTTTCAAACTTCACACGAGTCTCAATGTTCAGTCACAAATATCAATTAATCCAACAAAAAATAATTGATCACGAATATCAGCTAGATCAAAATTTTTTCGAAATCATTTGTGAAGTTAAGAAAAATAGTTATATGTCATACATAGACTTTCTATGGCAATATTAAAAGTAAAATGATAAAGACAAAAAAAAAACGAGATATGAAAGGAAGGTGGTAATCTTCTGGATTGGATTCAGTATGAATCAAATAAGCCTTAATCCATCACCTAGTAACAATCAAGTTCATTTCATCCACATGGCACTCTGTTCAGGCCTAATTACTTCTATTGAAAGGTCAAACGTATCATTTCATTACAGGCTTGGTCTCAGTTGTTCCACAATGTAGTTGTAAATTTCTTTAAAGGACCCATGTAAATTCCTGTATCAATTTAGTGTTGTCACCGATCTCCTGCAGAGAGCAAGCAAAGTCTGCTGGTGTATCCAGGTCAAACTAAAACGTATTAAGCTTTAGTGCTACCAAGAACTGAACATTGAAATATGATAAAGCAAATCACAGCTCTCCAAAAAAAAAAGTAGGGTCTTGTAGCGGGGCAGGGTTCCCTGGCTACAGTCCAAACAAGGCAGGGTGGTAGTTTTGGGCGTATCTTGGCGGTTAGGCCACCATACAAGAATGGTGGCAGATTAGTTATAACAATTCAATCTCTGAAAACAACAAAGTCCCATCTAGTCAACCATTTCACCTCAAAGTTCAGAGTCCAAACTGTGATTACCAAACATGACTCTGCAAATACCATTCATTCAAAGTCAAGCATTCTTCAGAACAATGAACTTACTTGTAGCATACAAATTTAATCAAAAGGAATTGTGATTCCTCATTTGCTTGTAATGAAATCAAATTAGCCGATACGACCCAGTTACTGCCACCCAATGCCTCATTATTCATGCCTCCTCTGTTCAAGTGAGCTAGTTCATATCACAGGAGCCACAGGCGTTAATGAAACATTTACGCCTGCGTAAATGTACTTTAACGACAAGGCGATGCATGGATACTTCCTGTTAGTTCCCAGTCCTTCAGCAATTCTAAGGCGTGCTCTGCATGTTTGCTGAGGATCTAGAAATCAAGTTTTCATTGCCTTCCAAAAGGAAGGTCATATTCTGATTGATTTCAATAAACCCCTTCCCCTCCCTCCCTCTTAGGTTTAATAAGCCATCGGGCAGCAGGTACTCTTGTCAGCAAGCCTTTAAGATTTCCTGCTGCCCCAAACATGGTCGTATCGTAGTTAGTTTGTGCAAATCGAATTTTTTCGGTTCATTCATGTAGATAATTGCCCCCTACAAAGAAAGCAAAGATAATGATAGTAATAGTTTGCACAACAAAATCCAATAATAAGCATGACCCTAGTTTAGTCAAGTGCCAAACCGCATTTAAAAAAACAAACAAACAAAGTAAGTGCTGAAAGGCCCTCATTACCACAGTTTCTGCTGTTTGTTTGGGCCAACTTTCACCTCTCTATCAATCACAGAAGCCCCAAAAGTTGGGCGCAAAGAAAGAAACCTGTACAAGTTTGAAGAAAAAAAATTTGGTTTGGGCCACTCTAGAAGTAAACTATACAAGAGTCCGAGGGAAGCAACCTGCCATACCACTTGAAATGCTTCTCAAAGTGGAAGACCAAAAATGTGTGTTAAAAAAGGAAGACTTCAAAGATGTACATAGAGGGCGTTAGACCTTCTTCTTGAAAATTAAATGTAGAAGTTGTTAATGGTAAAGGGAAGTCCCAAAAGTGTACACAAACAAGGAAGCCCTTGAAAATGAAATGTAGAAGTTGTTAATTGTAAAGGGGAAGTCCCCAAAGTGTATGCAAAGAAGGAAGTCCTTGAATATGAAGTTTGAAATTTGAAATTGAATTGAAATTTGATAAAAAAGGGAAGTCCCAAAAGTGTACACAAACAAGGAAGTCCTTGAAAAATTAAATGTAGAAGTGGTTAATTGTAAAGGGGAAGTCCCCAAAGTGTATGCAAACAAGGAAGTCCTTGAATATGAAGTTTTTGAAATTTGATTAAAAAGGGAAGTCCCAAAAGTGTACACAAACAAGGAAGTCCTTGAAAAATGAAATGTAGAAGTTGTTCAGGCAAAACAAGGAAGTCCTTGAATATGAAGTTGTTGAAATTTGATTAAAAAGGGAAGTCCCAAAAGTGTACACAAACAAGGAAGTCCTTGAAAAATGAAATGTAGAAGTTTTTAATTGTAAAGGGGGAGTCCCCAAAGTATATGCAAAACAAGGAAGTCCTTGAATATGAAGTTGTTGAAATTTGATTAAAAAGGGAAGTCCCAAAAGTGTACACAAACAAGGAAGTCCTTGAAAAATGAAATGTAGAAGTTTTTAATTGTAAAGGGGGAGTCCCCAAAGTGTATGCAAAACAAGGAAGTCCTTGAATATGAAGTGGTTGAAATTTGATCAAAAGGGAAGTCCCAAAAGTGTACACAAAAAAGGAAGTCCTTGAAAAATGAAATGTAGAAGTTTTTAATTGTAAAGGGGAAGTCCCCAAAGTGTATGCAAAACAAGGAAGTCCTTGAATATGAAGTTGTTGAAATTTGATCAAAAAGGGCGGTCCCAAAAGTGCACACGTGATTGTAATAGTTAATTAAAGGGGAAGTCCCCCAAAAACATTCAATATTTAATCAAAAGGGAAAATCCCCAAAGAGCGTATGCGTAAACAAGGAAGTCCTTGGAATACATGTAGTCATCGTTAATTGAAAGGGGAAACCCCCAAAGCGTATGCATAATTAATTAAAAGGGGGCAATCCCCAAAGAGCATATAGGTAAACAAGGAAGTCCTTGGAAATGCATGTAGTCATCGTTAATTGAAAGGGGAAACCCCCAAAGCGTATGCGTAATTAATTAAAAGGGGGCAATCCCCAAAGAGCGTATGCGTAAACAAGGAAGTCCTTGAAATCCATTTAGACATCGTTAATTGAAAGGGGAAGTCCCCAAAGTGCTGCCTATTTAAAGAAGGGGAAGTCCCCAAAGAGCGTACGCGTAAAAGAAGGTAGCCCTTCCCAATTCAATGAAGAAATCACTAGTGGAAGATGCAACTAATCTACAATGAATAAAAGAAAAGAGTAATCTGGCAAGCATAAAGAAGTATCAATCGAGTGCAAATTCTCATCTGCAAACAATGTGGTATATGCCTAACTGAGGAACTAACTTTCACGAGAAAAGAAAGTGTCAATGCACAAATCATTCAATCAGTCCAGTCAATTACCAAGCAAGTGAAGAAGCGGTTAGGCCACCATACAAGAATGGTGGCAGATTAGTTATAACAATTCAATCTCTGAAAACAACAAAGTCCCATCTAGTCAACCATTTCACCTCAAAGTTCAGAGTCCAAACTGTGATTACCAAACATGACTCTGCAAATACCATTCATTCAAAGTCAAGCATTCTTCAGAACAATGAACTTACTTGTAGCATACAAATTTAATCAAAAGGAATTGTGATTCCTCATTTGCTTGTAATGAAATCAAATTAGCCGATACGACCCAGTTACTGCCACCCAATGCCTCATTATTCATGCCTCCTCTGTTCAAGTGAGCTAGTTCATATCACAGGAGCCACAGGCGTTAATATATCTTTTTGCTGCCGCCTCATTTTATTGCGCTTTCTTGCAATTTTAGCTTTCTTCGTTGCTTGGCGTCTCCTTTGCGTATCTCTCTTAAAACCACACTTTTTAGCATACTGCACTACTGTTTCCAGGTTTTTACAATGTCCAAGCTTTTGCAGAACAGTTTTCAAGTGTGAATAACTCTCGTTAAATTGGACAACCACTGCAGCTGTTCTGAAATCACTGCTCTCACTTGACCCATAGAAACGTATCTTCAGATTTTTTAGCTATCACTTGATTTAGACATTCATTTCTTTGGGTAGAACCTAAAGGGGCGAGCTTTTGCACAGCCTCTTCCGTCATGTAAGGCAATAAAGTCTCTTCCAAGAAGCAACGGAGACCATTCCCAAATTAGGTTTCTCCCACCAGGCAGATTGGAGTGCTTGTAAGACTTACGATCTTTTGCGTAACCACACCAACTACCACAATCACCATGCTCGCAAAATGCATGAGGGACAATCGTTTTCAAAGTTTTTTGTAACTCAGGAGCATTTCCCTTGTTCTGCTGCAAGGCAATGGCGAAACAGGATAATATGTAATCCTTCACATGACAATTCAATTTGTCATTGTTTGCTCCAAAATTCAGTTTCCTGTTCCGATGAAGAGTTTTTTTTCCTAATGTTCTCAGTACATGGCTTTTATCTGACCATTTCTCTATGGATGGACTGATCTGACTCCTCACCGGTGCTTCACATGAACTATCCTCATCTCCAACCATAACTTTGTAAGATTCTTTCTTAAATAACTCCTCACAAATGCTTGGCTCCATTGCTTTTGCCGTCCCAACAAAATTTTTCCTACAGTCATGATGCGAAGGTTCTTTTTTGCTCCTTTCAGCAATGGAGCAGATTCTGCAACATTTGTTTCTTATTCCATAATCAATGCATTTACCGGTATCAATGCCTATGATAGTACCCCTTCCAGACAGAGAATTATAACCTCCTCCACGTTTGGACCAAGACGTGTCATAAGCTCCTTTCAGCTCGTTACCAAATCCCAATTGGCTTTCGATTTCCTTCTCTTCTTCGCGCCATTTAGTGCAACTATCACGCGCTATATCTTCGACAACTGAACCAATTTTTCTTTCAATTCTGTTGAAGGTTCCCTCTGCTACACAGGGAAGTCCAATTATTGAGGTAATCGCTTCTAAGTGACTATGTCCTTGCCCCGTGTGTATGCATCCTAAAACCCATTGTTCTGCTATGTCACTAGAATAATATTTCACATAATTCTTAAATTCACAATTATGGCAAATGATCTTTAGTCTAGTTTATTCTCTAGATGCCTCATCGAGGTTTGCTTTTGTTAGATGCAATGGAGACTCTTTGCATTTACTGCAACCGGTACACAGTTGACGGATCAAAAAGTTAACATCGACAATTCGACGCACTATAGGACCTTCCTTTGCTTCTTCTATTCGGCGTTTCTTAGAACCAAGACTGGCAGCAAGTGTATCATTTCTATGGCACTTTTTTGATACGAACTGTTTCCTGTTGGACATAGCTACTTCCTTCTTATCAAGCACTGTTGCTGTTTCCATTCGTTGATATGCAATGAAATTTCATCTCACTATTAGCTGCGCGGATTGCCTCAGAATACTAGGCCACAAGGAGTTGGTAGCATACAGTAAAAATATTTTGGGTCCTAGTCTAACACAAATTCGCGTCAAATATGCTTTGGTAGCAACGTTATATTTCTGTTCCCTTTGTCAAAAAGTATATCATCAACTTGAGCGTTGGAGAGATTTCTTTATAAATTTCAAAATCTGGCAAGCTTATTACCCAACGGTCTGGACTAAGCACGAGTTTACCCTGAGCAAAATTGAAAAGGGTCACAAAAAGTTGAAAGTCATTGACAGAGATACCTTGAGATGACAAAGTAAGGAGTATTTGCACGAGGAATACTTATTGAAGGCGACAGAGTTGATACATAATGCAGGAAAACCAGAAACAGGAACAGCACGGCTGCATCTAAGTGATGAAAAGAACTTTCTGCGATTCCCCAAAAGAGTCTGGGTCAAGGAAAATGGTTCTAGATTGGAATTTGTAAAGTTCAAAGTTCAAATGATTGGATCAAAGATTTTCGAAAGCTTGAAAATTCTATAAATTCCCTCCAAATATGAAAATGTTCCTCAATCTGCTTCTGTGTTTCGAAGAAATTCAGTTTGTGTTATCCTTTTATTGTCAGCAATAACTTTGATGGTCATTCATGGTTTGACGTGGGGATCGCAAGGGCTGACAGTTCGCAGTATTTAGCCTCTTACACAACGGTTTTACGGTTTTTAGCCATAAAGGTGGCGATTTTACGGTCCCTATCTGTCTCAACGGTTTGGAGATTTCTTCACTAATTATGATTCGAAAAGGCAAATTTTTTACAAAATTTTAAGATACAGCTATCAAGAAGTATCCAGTCCAATACGACTCTGGGGAGAATTCCACAAATTCTCGCTTTTACTGGCGTATGCAAAATGAGTACGAGGCAGTTGTCTGCGACATAGAACCGAGGTCATAGATGGAAATCGCAGAAAGAAGTTATGACGGTTTTGGCTGAATTTGGAAGCTGTTTTTCGGTTTTTCCAAAATATTTTGGTGGGTTGGGTTTACGGTTCTTTCGCACTTTGAGCCCCTTGTCTATGGAGCCTGATACGAAGATAACGATAATCAACTGATTTTGAGTTGGTCAAAGCATAGTAGATATGGTCAAAGCTCTACCTCGACATTGCATTGATGGGTGCAAATTTAAACCACCATCATCGGGTATTTATTATTTGCAAGCAATACCCATTAGAATGAAACGGTCTTTCTGAAGATGAAATAATGTATTGTGTGTCCATCCCAAGTAGCAAGTTTTCTTTCATCTATTTTGTTTGAAGTATGAATTATAATCACTTTGACACAGGATAATTTCACGATTTCAGGCTTTCGTGAAGGAACAGCCGCTTTGGAATGAACCGTTCTACCTTGGTGATTGCATCACGTTGCGTTTGATTACAATTTATAGAATTTTTTGATCATTTTTTGGCGCACACTGTTTTGCAAACCTCTTTCTTTTTCTCCGCCTTGGAAGTCAAAAAAGATATTCCATAGCTCGTGCAAGCACAACAGATTTGCATGAAAAAAGATAGATTTGCGCTGTCAGTCTCGAAAGACTGCCGACTTGTTTTCACACGTGCTTGCAAGGGCTTCACGGATTCCTTCCCAGTTGCCAATCGTAATCGACTGACTAAGTAGTTTTTCTAGCGTTTTTTGTCGAGTAGGCGACCAAACTTTAGAATTTTATTGCGGAAAAACTGGCCAAGCTTTTGACTTCAAATTTGGTATGTGTGTCCGTGAGCATATTGTGCGGTTGGTAAAAATGTTTAATCAAAATCTTTAGATTAGCGGAATGGAAAATGAAGTTCTTCTGCAGCTAGTAAAATATTTTGAAATGAGCCTTCTCCAAAGTCCTGGAAACAAGCAGTTTTGTTAGATATGTCTTTTGATTGCCAAGAGTATGAGCAACCCCATACTTTTCACAGAATTTCGATAGCCCGATTGGTTGCAGAGCAATTAACAAGTTTGTAGAGAGGAGGATTAAAGAAAACCGACTTCCCGTGCTCATCAGAGGTGTTGCAGAGTCACCTTAACATAGTATCATTGCGGAAATACAGACACGAACTCAGTGTATTACTCCACGACAATGACATTGATGTAATTGGTCTATGCGCGACTAGGCTAGACGAAAAAGTCCCAGATTCTTATGTTTCGATTGCAGAGTACAAAATATTTAAGAACGACCGAGATTTGAATGGAGGAGGCGTTGCTAAATATATAAAAGAGAATTTTCCTGAACCCTCTGTCAAACTGAAAACTCATTCCCTCGAGCTCCTTGTTCTGGAACTCGCACCAAAGAACAGTAAATTATTCTTTGTGGCATGCTGGTATCGACCCCCAACATCTGTGGTTGATATCCAAGCTTTCGAGGATTTGAGAAACGAATTGAAAAATCTCGATGATACTGAGAAAGAAATAATTCTTGTCGGTGATATTAACTGCGATTTCAAATGCAACGGAAATAGTAATGCTAACAAGCTCAAATTTATCTACTCAGAATTTCAGCTTGAGCAGCTAATTAAGTCATATACGAGAGTTGCAGTGACTCACGCTGATGAAGGTGATCCCACAGTTAGTAAAACGCTTATAGACCACTTCTCTACTAATAAGCCAAATTACATTCTTAATGTAGATATTATAGAAGCTGGAATGGTTGACCACTACAGGAATTACGGCATAAAGAAGATAAACGCATCGAGGCTCAATTCCTCCAAAAAGCAGAGGCTGGCTGAAATTCGTAGCTTAAAAAGGTATAATAAAGCCTTGCTTCAGCAAGATCTGCAAGAAACTGATTGGGACTGTATTTTTACACCCCTAGCCGATGATCCATGTAAGATGGTAACAGCATACCAAGAGATCTTTGAATCGCTTTTGAATGTACATGCACCCCTTAAAGTCAAAAAGCTACAGAATGACTAAAAGGGATAGGATGAAGAAGGCAGCTGCAAAAAATCCTCACCTTTGGCCAAATTATAAAGGGCTACGTAATCAATGCACTTCTGCGATACGAAAGGCAATTCAGGATTATTATCATGGATTAATTGAAGAAACCAAAGATGAACTTTTCATCTGGCCAATCCGGCTTTTTGCGCCTTCATTCAACAGTGACATGCTTGCTTAAAAATACTGATGACTGGTACAATGGAATGGATCTTGGAAAGCTTGTGGGATTGGTGTTCATTGACCTTTAAAAGGCATTCGATACTGTTGATCATAACGTTCTCTGCGAAAAGCTCGAGCTTTACGGTGTATAGCAACGTGAACTCTCTTGGTTAAATCCTACCTTTCCAACCGGAAACAATTTTGCAGGGTTAATGGTGTGGATTCAAAAATTGGGGACACAGAAATTGGTGTTCCACAAGCTTCATGTCTCGGCCCTCTTCTCTTCCTCATCTACATCAATGATCTTTTTTAATGCAAATATAAAAAAGTTTACAATGTGTGCTACATCTAACTAAACGTTTCTAATTACTATACGACACTACAGGTACGATGCCATGGGGAGCGAAAGATAATGACTACCCCATGGCCAATATAAAAGGACATGCAACGTTGAACTGACTACGACTACATTACAAACGACTTAAAACTAATGGATAATGTACCAGATTCTGTTCCACATCAGATGTCAGGTCAGTGTTGAAATGACTGAAATGATGTCCCACAAGCTGTCCAGGATTCTACCGTGTCCATGTATGCTGATGACACCAGTTTGTGCTACCAGTCTCACGATTTGACTCGGTTGAACAAGGCTATTAATAGCGACCTCAAAAAGCTGGATACTTGGCAACAAGCTTTCCCTGAATGTTGCGAAAACCCATTCCATACTTATCTCCACCAAGGAAAAACGGAACAGTCTCAAAAGCCAAAATAAAGACCTTGATATGAAAATTCGCGACAATGATCTTGAAGTAGTCAAAAAGACAAAATACCTTGGTGTGCAAATCGACTGCTCTTTGAACTGGAAAGAACAAATCAAAGCAGTTTCTAGCAAGGTCTCAAGGGCAGTTGGCTTTTTAAGACATGCCAAGGCTTTTCTCCCGAAAGAAACTTTGCAGACTCTCTACACAGGCATTATGGAGCCACACTTTCGATACTGCTGTTCCGTCTGGGGCTGCGACGCTTTAACTGAAATTAATCAGTTGGAAAAGCTTCAAAACCGTGCTGCTAGGATAATAACAAATAGCAGCTTTGATGCCCCAGGCGGACCTCTTATCGAAGAGATGGGGTGGAAGACCATTGACGAACTAATTACGTGTGAATCTAAGACAATGGTCTTTAAGTCCCTGAATCAACTGGCTCCAGAATACCTTTGTGGCCTTTTCACTCGAAATTCGCTCTGCTCATCATATAGCCTTCGTAATACGGGGACCGACCTAAGGTTACCGAAGAAAAGGTCATCAAATGGCCAAAGATGTTTCTCATATAGAGGTGCAAAATCATGGAATGGCCTGTCAGCCGAGTCAAAGCAGGCAACCTCCTTGTATAGTTTCAAGAAAAGTATTTAAAAAGCGATCCCTTTCATTTTGATTTTAGGTTTGAATTTTTCACTTCATGGTAAATAGGTTTTGAAAATTGTAAATAAGATTTTATAGTTTAATTTTTTGATAGCTTTTTACTTTCTTTTCTAAATTGTAATTAAATGTTTTTATCGGAGGGCCCCTTGAAAATTAACTTGTTGAAGGGCAACCCTCCTTAAATATATAAAATGAAATGAAAATGAAATGAAAATGAAATGAAAATGAAATGAAAATGAAATGAAAATGAAATGAAAATGAAATGAAAATGAAATGAAAATGAAATGAAAATGAAATGAAAATGAAATGAAAATGAAATGAAAATGAAATGAAAATGAAATGAAAATGAAATGAAATGAAAATGAAATGAAAATGAAATGAAAATGAAATGAAAATGAAATGAAAATGAAATGAAAATGAAATGAAAATGAAATGAAAATGAAATGAAAATGAAATGAAAATGAAATGAAAATGAAATGAAAATGAAATGAAATGAAATGAAAATGAAAATGAAATGAAAATGAAATGAAAATGAAATGAAAATGAAATGAAAATGAAATGAAAATGAAATGAAAATGAAATGAAAATGAAATGAAAATGAAATGAAAATGAAATGAAAATGAAATGAAATGAAATGAAATAATCCAAAGAAAACGCGGACAACCATTAACAGGGTGTTGAATAGGGACTCGGCCGGTAAATCTATTTCCAGTCTAAATTTAAGTGGTAAAGTAGTGACTGGAGAGAGTGATCTCGCTGAGGCTTTGAATCAGCATTTTGTTGCTGTTGGCCCCAAGCTTGCAGAAAAAATTAAGATGACACCAAGTGACAACCCACTTAAACACATCAAACCGAATGATTCAGCTACCTTGATCTTGAAGCCAGTAACTAACTCCCAGGTCCTAAAGAGCTTAAAGCAACTCAAAAATGGCAAAGAATGTGGGCCTGATGAAATACTTACAACCTTGGTAAAAGATGCAGCTAATTTCATTTCATTTCATTAAGACTGTCCTTTAGTGCCTGTCTAAAGTTATTTACGTCAAGTTTACTATAGCCTTTAGACAAATTATTTTGGGACCCCTTTCGATAAAGCCACCCATTAATAATGTTACTGTCATAAAATGAAAGTCCGATAATCCTGTTTCTATTCGTACCTGAATTTTGAAATGAAGAGGATCTGTTTGTTAGAATGATGTCAATACATTTAGGATTATCAGGCTTGAAACAAGCAGGTTTTTTACTAAGATTTTTAGTTGATGAATTTCAATAAACGTTTTTATTTCTGCTTGTTTTTCTTCAATATTAATATTACCTAAAGAGGCCAAGTCTTCATAGCGATTGCTATAGTGATCAATTGCTTTCCCCATCTCATCAAAGAAATAATTGACATTTTGAAATGGTGGGCGATAGATGTCGAACAAAATCCATTTCTTTTTGTGCATATTTATTTCTAAAATCCCGTTCTCGATGTCAGCTGGTGTTTTGTAATCCGTGAGCTGTTTCACTGGAATTCCTTCCTTGATGTATATCAGAAGACCGCCAACATTTCCATTACGGTCATAGCGTTAAGGTGGACTAAAGCCATCTATTATGAATTGGTTGGCTGCAAAATTACTATCAAGCTTTGTTCAGGACGAAAAAACAGTCACTTCGATCTTGACTGCAAAAAGCAGTGTCCTTATAAAATGCAACTCTGTTCAATTCATGCAACATCTCGTTGGCAGTGGAGAGGGATTTATTTTCGGTTTGCAATAATTTGATTTGGTCTTCAAGATTACACACACGTGTGATAAGTGGCGCCTCAAAGACGCTTTTATGATTACTCTGTCCTTCTCGGCAAAGCATATCTAAGACTAACCATATTTTGCCAATCTCATTATCAAGGTAATCTTTCATGTTTATCTCGTGCTGATTACTCTGATCCACTAATCGTTTTGATACACCTTTGCTTTCGCACTTATATAAAATGAGTCTACTCCGCGATAAGGTTTATTTTCTATCACGCCATCTTGGAGAAAAGTTTTTGAGAGTGTTACTTACTTCGATTTCTTCACTTGCAAGGCCTTGCGTTCTGAGGTATAGGTGAATGAATGTTGCATCTGGCCTCGCATCCTTTTCTCTAATGCCATTTATTGCTCCGGTAACGCTTGTAAAGTCCATTTTTGCCGAACTTAATTCCTCATTACTTAAGTCATGTCCGTGCGCCATTTCGATTGATCGATAAAGGAGATCTACCCTATGCGCACTGGACTGAACAGGTTATGGTTACAGCAAAGTCCCAGGTACTAAATTTTATGATTGCTGCTTCCTTTATCCCTTTATCTAAACATGCTTGTGTTCTAGCAGGCACTGCTTCCTCCGCAACGTCACTAACCCTTATTCCTTCACAATTACAATTCACTTGAAAACTATCTCGAAAAATTCAACCATGGCAACAGCCAACATCTTTTGTCTGATGGCTATTCAGAGCAATTTCACGATCAGATAGAGGCTTTTTGCGCACAATACGATTCTTTTAGAAAGGAGGTGATTGGACGACCTCGAGAATAGATTTCACCCGATCATCACAACCGACCATCATGTTTTGCTTTCTCTGTTTATTTTTGATTGATTGAGTACATCTATGCTCAAGGCAACGTCCCAGTTACAGCAAGGAGAACGCTTTTTATGATTTGAATCGGATTTTTTATATTCCTAACAGGGACCTTTGACGTATGGTGCCAAATTTTGGCTCGGATGGGCTATTGTAGCACTTTTTTGGTCATGTGTTAGTTAAGTACCATCAAGTCGCTTGCGACTTCTGGCGATCCTCTGGACAAAAAATCTCCAATCTGATCTGTTCACATTGCTCTTTCATTAAGTTGATGCAAGGACATCCGAGTTGATTGTTTCAATCACATCTAGCCATCTTTTTCCTTGCCAACCTCGTCTTCTATTCCCCTCTACTCTTCCTAACATAATACTTTTTCCATCCCACTACCTCGTGCCGTGTGTTGGAAATAGCTCAGCGCACCGAGGGGGGTACATAGCATATTGAGGGTACGGGTATGTGCCGCCCATATGGGTGGGTTTTTGGGCCTAAAGTTCTCTAAACAAGGGTCCCTTTTTTGGCATATTTTCCATAAACATGGGTGGGTTGTCCAGAGATATGCGCAAAATAGCCAAAACCGGGAGGCAGACCCTCGTCCATCTGCAGGCCATGTACCCCCCCCCCGGGTGTCAGCGCTTGTTTGGCAATCATGCCTTCTAATGAAATTTCGTGTTTATTTTTCCTTCTTTTTGTCCATGGAATTCTCAGTATTCTACGCCAAAACCACAGCTCAAATACACCTGCCTTCCTTCTTATTGTCCAGCTCTCACAACCGTACATCATTACTCATCATTACAGGGAATATAATGCCTCCACTAAGCGCACTTTCGGGTGCATCTGTATCTCTTTGTCTTTCATGACCCTATGAAGACCTGTCATCGCCACTTTGCCCATGGCAATCCTCCTGATAATTCCTGATGTGCGACCTCTCTCTACTTTAATTTTTAGCATCGTTCCTACTTTCTCGTTTCACCCTGTCTAACAGCATTTTGAGACCTTCTCCTATTTCTGCTAGTAGCGTGGTGTCATCTGCATATGAAAGGTTATTGATATTTCGATCGCCTCTCTTAATTCCATGTTCCATCTCTTAAAGACCAGCAATTTTTTCCAATCGCTTCTGCAAACATTTGAATATATAAACAACTGATTTTTGAAGCTATAACGAAGATAACACAGCACTTACAAATAATACATAAAGACAATACAGTGCTTACAAATGAAAATTCTGGCTTAAAACTGGAAATCCAGAAAATAAAAACAAAATTGTGCACACAAATACCGTCTGCAAAAGAGAGTAACAGTAACATTGTTTCAACTCATTAAAAACTATATGACATGATGAACGATTCTGGTCAAGTCTTTGAAGCTAATGAATCAGTTGGACAACACCTTGCCAAGCAGTTAAAGTGGTTCAAAACTGAAGCATGAAGAATTTAAACGTTTGAAATGTGCTGAGGGGAATTAGGAATCGTTGCGTGCAGTCACTCAGAACAATGTCAACAAAGCAAATAAAGCTAGCCCTTCAACATCAGCAAAAACTTCAGGATCAGTAACTGCAGAAGAAGGCAAAGGCACAAGGGGGGCAAAAAACAGTAGAAAAAACAAAGAACTAAAGAGCAAAGCCACCCGCAATACTGCTGTAAATGGAGGCAATAGAGCGCAAATAGCTCCACAACGAATGTTAATGGTAAAACTGCTCCAGCAAATAAGAAAATTCTTTTACTAGGAGATTCACATGTTCGTCGTCTTAATGACTGTGAGCAATTACCTGACAGCATTGTTCCAAAAGGCATTGGTGGCCTCAAGAGTAACCAGATTATATCGCGTCACAAACAAACAATCAGGAGTGAGCTGGCAACGACTGATGAAGTTATGATTAATATCGGCAGCAATGATGTTTCCAAGGGGATCCAGCATGGGAATAATTGTTGAAAATGTTCACTCTACTAGTAAGCTATTGAGGGAAATCAACTCAGACATTAAGATATCTGTCTCGTCTGTATTTTCACAAGGCTATGATACACCCAAGAATAACAAAGTCATTGGGGTTAACAAGGCCCTAAAACTCCTCTGTGTCACTTAGGGGTGGGAATACATTGACTATGGCAACATTGCCTTTAGACACCTGGATAAAGGCGGCATGCACCTCGCCCCTGAGAGAAACAGATTGTTTGCTAGAAATGTAATTAATTGGTCATGTTCAGTTTGGGTAACAGTAGCTGGCCCATTGGGGTGGAAACAGTTGATGTTCCTCCACCAGTGTAAACATTGGGGCAAGGATTGCTCCCAGAGGCAAGGAGGATCGCCTCACAATCTTACATCCTCTTACCAGACGGGTCTCATCAGCAACTCGGATTTAAGAAGGGCATGGCAATCGCGTCTCTGAATATAAATGGCCTCCGGAGTCATCTAGATGAGGTTCAGCTTTTAATCAGGGACTTTGGGATCCATATCCTTGACTTGAAGAGACTAAGCTCAACCTACAATTCCCAAAGAAGCTCACTAGTGTGGCTGCTTACCAGCATTTTTACTTTAACCCTATCTCACCTGGACAATTTGAAACGGTCAATGCCTGGGGGGTGGAATCCACCCCCCCTCTGTTTATCTCTGTTGTTGCTTGAGATATGGCAGCCAAATTTGGCACAAAGGTTGTCGATTATATAAACAATGAGTTTGTGAAAAATGGTTTAATTAGCGTTGTTTTTGTTGTTGCTAGAGCATAATTAACATTATGATGTCATATGGCGTCATAAAAATGAAAAATGTTAAAAAGTCGTAAAACTTTATTTTTCGTAAAGAAATGAAATATATAGATCAAAATAGATATAAATTCATACTTTAGACTTAATCGGACCTATTGTAAAGGATTAAAGAGATACAAATTATATTTTTCACAGAGTGTGGCACGACTTGGTTACCATGGAGACAAGGCTAAAAATAGAACACCAAAATTGTTACAGTTTCATTGCTATATGATAGAAAGTTAAATTTGCTAAATCTCAGAGGCATTCAACAAACGCAGAAAAACTTATAAATGAAAATGTACGAGGGGGGGTGGAATCCACCCCCCCCCCCCAGGTGAGATATGGTTAACGTTAATTTTTGGCGAAGTGTAGATACATACATAGCAAGAACGTCTTGAAGGGACATGCAATGGTGGTGGCGTTTCCATTTATATTAGGGACTCTATCAAGTACAAACGTCGCCTTCGTGTCCCTACTGATGACTTGAAACTCACCTGCATTGACGTTAATCCACCAAAAAGCAAGTCCTTCCTTGTTCTCGCTTGGTACCGTCCACCCAGCGACCCTGTTGGATCTTTCGATAGGCTGAAAAAAGTTCTTTCTTTTTTGGACAAAGAGGGCAAAGAAATAATCCTCTTGGAAGGCACTAATTGTGATATCACTCCAAAACAAGCTGAGCAGCCCATAGATAACAATTGAAAGCACATGCTTTATCTCTATGAGTTGTTCAGCTTCAAACAGCTTATCGAGGAACCAACTAGGGTTACTCTAACTACTTCTTCCATTATAGACCACATTGCTACAACACGTGACAGAAACATTGTAAAATCTGGAGTGTTTGAAGTTTCCTTGAGTGATCATTATATGGTCTACTGCATTCGAAAATTTGATGAAGTGGAAATAGGCCATTAGATGGTAAAAACTCGGAAGATGAAAAATTTCAACGAAGAAGCATTCCCGGCTGATGTTTCTGGCATGTGTTGGGAGCAAATGCTTACTGGAACAGATGACAGAGATGTTCTTGTGAGCAATTGGTCAAACCTACTTTCTTTGATCATAGAGAAACATGCCCCAATGACAGTAATGCGTGTTTCAGAGAAGTATTGCCCCTGGACTGACAAGGACCTGAAGAAGCTAATGCAGACAAGGGATAAACTAAAAAATGCTGTAGCCAAGGTAAAGTCCCAGTTCCTTATGGACTCTTATAGACAGGTTCGTAAAAGTTCAATGTCCTCAATATCAAACTAAAGAAGCAGTACTATACTAATAAAATCTCTACATGTCAAGGTAACGTGAAAGAATCATGAAAGAGAATCAATGAGCTCCTAAAGAAGAGATTCAAATCCAGCAACATTGATTTTCTTAAAGAATCTGGCTCAGAAACTGTGCTTATAAAAGATATTTCTTATAAAATGAACAGTTTCTATTTCTCAGTAGGTAAGGACCTTGCTGACAAAATAGACCCAACCCCAAATCCTCTTCTTGCAAGTGACTATGAACTTAACAAACACAAGGCTAGATTCAATTTTAGGACTATATTGAAGTGCAGGTGATCAGCAACATCTCTAGCTACTTTTTAAGCTTGCGCTGTCTTTTATCAAAAATTCGCTTGTTCTCTTGTTCAATACATCCATTGCAACAATTCGTTTTCCCGACTCATACATACATACATCTATATATATACATCTATCTATATACATTCATTTTTTATTTGTCCCGCAGGTTAAAGTTTGGCAGCTCTGATGAGCTGATGTAGACCTGCAATTAAAAGCTATACTTAATAACAACAATGAAATCTGAAATTTAACTTAAATGTTAAAGTAACCATCTTTTTTATTAGATATAGGAATGTTTCCTTTTGTAAATTTAAAATCTTTTATGAGTTTGTTGTGATTTTTTAATTTGTTCTTGAAGCCATTTGTATCTTTAATTTGTTTGAGTTCATATGGTAAAGCGTTCCATAAAACGGACCCTCTGTATCTAAAACTGTTTTGCAACTTCTGTCTGGAATTTATCTACTATTAGTTGCATCGAATGTCGCGAATTTTCACTTCTTGGAGACAACTTTTCAAATTCTACCAAATCTGTCTTAGATTTATTGTGAATAGTGTGCATCAATACAGCTATACATCGTTTGTAGATATATGCAAGTAGCTACCACTTTGCTGTTGAGAGGCTTTCTTCCTTAGATGTACTTCTTGTAAGGTTGCAGATCATTCTTGCTGCTCTTCCATAGATAATTTCTAGCATTTCGAATTGGGCTGTTGAGCAATTCCCCCAGACCGAAATGCAATATGTAACTTTTGAGATGACAGCGGAGAAGTAAATTTTCTTCAAAACTTGCCTTGGTAGAAATTTCATGCGCTTCAATGAACTCAATTCTGGGAGAATGCCTTACATAAACTATTTATTTGTGGCTCTCAGGTAAGTCTATTATCAATCCTTACTCCAAGACAAACAGCATCACTCACTACGTTAATAACATTTGTCCCAATCATTATTGATCTGACTGGTCCAACAAGATGGATCTCTGGCATTACAGATATACTTTTTTCATGGTTAAATTCACTTTATCTACCGGGTGAGTCAATAAAAACGCCCTGCGTTTGAAAAAATCCTGGTTATGAATATCGAAGCAATGAAAGTGAAAGCTGTCTTATTTTATCCCCGATATGTCAAATTGGGTCCAGTAATTTACCCGCTTTTAATCGGCCATTTCTTCCCGTCAAAATAGGAGATTTTCTGTAGAAAGCCCCTTTCGAAAACCTGCAAAAACGAGTGAAAACAGCAAGCAGAATTTCCCTTTGTTCTCCTTCCTGCCAATAATGACTCTTGAATGTGTACATGTATCTTGTCCTCATGAGAGAGGAGAATCCCCCTGAAGAAGTTATTCACACTAGGGGGAAGACTTTTCAACTCGTCAAAAAGAAAGCACGTGCTAAAGCGTGCTGAAAGTCATCGCTGTAAGGTTAACTTATTAGGGATTTTTGCTTGTAATTTTAGCATGTTTTTTGAGGTTTCTCAACGGGGCTCATTTTAGAAAATCGCTTACAGAATCTGAACGGAGTGACCGAATTTAGTCAGAAAAGTTTCTAAAAATAATTGAACGATTTGGCAATTCAATCAAATATTGCAAAATATTATTGCATATGTACTTAGGGAGCAGTAGCCTCTCAAACGCCGGGCATCTTTTTGACTCACCCGGTATTAAGGGCTCAATGTTAGTATCTGTGCAGAAAAAAATTGTGTCGTCTGCGAACATATGTATCTCTCCTTCAGATATAGCACTGACATAAACACTAAAGAGCCTAGGGCATATAAGAAATCCTTGCATAACTCCACACTAGTGGAAAGTTGCTGGAGTTACTCCATTTTCATTTTCATTTCATTTTATATTCTTTAAACACGGTAACCCCGTCGGCAAAGGCCGCTTTTCAAGGGGCCGTGGCAAAAACTTAAAATCTAAAATTTACAAGTAAAATATATTAAAAAACAAAACTAAATAATCTAATTACAAATTTAAAGTAAAGTTAAAATCAGTATTTACTTAATAATCATATCGAGAGCGTCAAGACACAATCAGACCGGACCAGAGCAAACCGGACCCCCATGCCCACCCTGAAATAAGACACCATTACAGCACCTCAAGGCAGGCAAAGAATCCGACTGACCCCAGTCCAATCCAACCACATCCCGCCACTCACGATCGAATTAAAGACGTTGTTTAAAAGCATATAAAGAGGGTGCTTGCTTAACCTCTTGTTCAAGGCTGTTCCACAAATGTACACCACGATATGAGAATGATTTTTGTCCATTACTGGTTTTATAAAGAGGAATGCGCAAGTCATTCACAGAGTTTCTTAACTTGACAGTACTCCGTGATGAGTTCTTTGAAAAGATATTTGAGAGATATGTCGGAGCAAGACCATTTAGGGATTTGTAAACGATCGTCTCCCTTTGAAAGTCAAACAAAGAAACCTAAATATCAATACTGAAAAAACTGAAGAATTTTGTGTTGACACAGATGGCAACGATGAATGGAAGACCATAAAATATCTTGGAAGTATCTTAGACACCGAAAAGGACATAAAACGAAGGAAAGGACCATCGATTGATGCCTTCAACAAACATGAAAGAATACTCAGCAACAGACAGACATCCATAAAGCTAAAAATAAGAACGCTCAATACATTTATATATCCAATGTAGCTTTATAACTGCGAGATCTGGACCTTAACCAAGAAACTGGAAGAAAGTCTCGATATCTTCCAAAGAAAACTGCTACGTAGGATGCTACACATCAAATTAACAGATAAAGTAAGAAATGAAGAAATACATAAAAGATCACATCAGATGCCCATCACAACCGAAATAAAGAAACGGCGATTAAACTGGCTTGGGCACATGCTGAGGTTGCCAGAAAAAACATCAGCAAAACTAGCTTTCAGAGAACATTTGAAAAAAGCGAAGGGCAACCGAGGAAGACCAAAACAGACATGGATCAAACAAATAGATAAAGACCTGAAGCCAATAAATAAAACAGTGGATGAACTAACTGAAAACGACTATGAGCGAAAGGAATGGAAGAAAACAGTGGCAAGGCTAATGTCTGGAATAAGACGGAAAAGCCAGTAAGAAGAAGAAGAAGAAACGATCGTCGCAGTCTCTCGTTTTATGATATCAGCGATATTTGGCCACTTTAACTGTTGTATAAGGGCATCAGCAGGTGCATCATAGTTACTGCTTGTTACAATTCTGGCAGCGTGATTTTGTAACTTCTGCAGTGTAAGCCTTCTGGATTTCCCACAGCTCTTTAACACAGAGCAACAGTAGCGGAAATGCGTTTCTACGATTCCTCTTTATATTTGGCTGAGAGTTTCTTGGGGAAGTATTTTCTTGGCATACCTTAGTACTTAGTTTTCTCAACAATCTCAATCTGCGAGTCACCTATAGCAAAGGAGGGGGACTGAGCTTTTCCTTCAGAGATCTTTTTAAGATTAGGTCAAGATCCTACAACCATGGCCTGAGACTTAGCAACATTTAAAGACAGTTTATTTCCTCGAAGCCACTGTTTCAGGCAGTTCAAGTCTCTATTTAGTTTATCGTTGAGATCATCGATGAATATGATATGGTGGTATTGTCTGCATACATGGTAACGTGACTATTTTGCAGAGAAAATGACAGATCATTAATATATATCAAAAACAGCAGAGGACCAAGACTAGAGCCTTGTGGCACCCCGTTATTTATATTGTCAAGGTTTGAGGAAACCCCATTAACTCTGCAGAATTGCATTCTCTTTTCTAGATAAGAAGCAAACCAGGTATTCTCAAGACCTATGATACCATACTTCGTCAGCTTTTGAAGAAGAATTTCATGATCAACAGTGTCAAAAGCTTTTTTGAGGTCTATGAACACCATCGATGTATACTGACCCTTGTCCATGTTAATATACCAGTCATTCGTACAGTTAAGCAGACAGGTGACAACAGAGTGCAGCGATCTAAACCCAGACTGGAAAAAAGAAGCCTGTTTTTGTCAAGGTAGTCATAAAGCTGGTTGTAAATCAGCTTTTCGAAAACCCAGGACAGAAACGGCAGCACAGAGATCGGTCTGTAATACGCCTTTTCAACAAAACGGTGTATGCTGGGTAATCAGGATCGATATCTCGCATGTGTTGTATTGTTTCTGTATAATAATAAACTTAAATTCTGTACTGTATAATAAATATGGACTAGTCTAACATAAACCTTATTCTAACTATCTTCTAACTATCGGACTGTCTTAACTGGAAATGTCGTAATATTCTTGGAATTGTCAAACTTGGAATGTCTTTTTTGAATATCAACATGATTATCGTCGCAATTCTTGTACTCCGTTTTTTGGTGAAGCTTCGATTTCCTGCCAATACTCCGATTTCAACTATTTTACAACGACGATATGGCAGTGATGGACTCCAAGCATTCCGAACGTATGAGAAACTTGACAAAAGATACCGAAAAACCAAACTGGACCTGGACTTTCTTCAATCTTGTGATTTCTATGGTGTCGTCCCAAAATTCTTACATTTCAAGCTGGCCAACCCTCGACTTCGTTCATCTGCGATGTATGACACGTGCAGGCGAAGACTACTGTCGACCGAATTGGCGCAGAAGAGGAGGCATTTGAAGAGGAGTGAAGAAAAGATCAAAACATCACAAGAACACTTGCGTTCCATCTTCTCATGGTTTGACCATAACCACCTTATTGCCTTTGTCGCTACATTTAATTCTAAGTCTCTCAAAAGAGTTGAAATTGTGCAGAATCGCAAACATGAAAATTTAAAGCGTGAATACCTAGCAGCTGGTATCGACCCCGATACGGTTATATTTAATTACTCGACTTACAACCTTAATGACATTGAGAAGAAAGTGCTCTCAAGGGGTCTCAAGTTTAGTATACGTCCTGATAAACTGGACTATTGTGATTTTCTTACACCTTTCGAGAAATTGGCGATCAGTTTGAAAAATCGCCCTATCGTTAAAGAAGGGGTCAATTTTGATTACGTGAAGACCCGACTTAAAAGTATTGCGCTGGCTGCTTATTATGGATATGATTCTGCGCAGTTCCCTCTTAACATTAGTAAAGCTGAGTTAGCTGCATTCAAGAACCTATCTAGAAATAAGAACATTGTCATTCTGAGACCTGATAAAGGAAATGGGGTGGTTATTCTCAGTCGTGTAGATTATATTAATAAAGTTGAATCCCTCCTCTCGGATGCCTCTAAATTTAAGAAACTTGACACTTATTTGCTAGATCTTTGCCTAAAACGTGAAAACAAACTTATTCGTTTCCTTAGGGACAAATTACTGAAACAGAATTCAATTCCTGACGAAGTTTATAAGGAACTCTTTCCCTCTGGTAGTACCCCAGGTGTTCTTTATGGTCTACCCAAAGTGCATAAGACTAATTGTCCAGCTAGGCCTATTCTTTCGGCTATAGGCACCTACAATTACAAGTTAGCAAAATTTTTTGTTCCTATCTTACAGCCGTACACGATAAATGAATATGTTGTTAAGGATTCCTTTTCGTTTGTCTCGGAAATTACCGCTTTTAGTTCGAGTGAGGAACTCGTAATGGCCAGTTTTGATGTCTCCAGTTTGTTTACGAACATCCCATTAGATGAAACTATAGATTTATGTACCGACTTAGTATTCGAGGAAACTGATACATTACAATAGCGGGATTGTTCGTTGGACCGCACTCAGTTTCGCAAATTGTTGGGCTTTGCGGTCAAAGAAAATCATTTTGTTTTTAATGGGCAACTTTTTGATCAAATCGATGGTGTCGCAAGGGGATCGCCTTTGGGACCGTCCCTTGCTAATATATTTATGAGTCACCTTGAAAAACGCTATTTAGTGAATTGCCCTTCTGAGTTTAAACCTGTACTGTATCGTAGATATGTAGATGATACTTATTGTTTATTTAGGGACAGGGACCATATTACTATGTTCTTAGAGTATATCAATTGTCAGCACCCTAAAACTCCTTACCGTTTTTGGATGTTGTCGTTACCCATGATGGGTCCAATTTTTCTACGAGTTTGTACAGGAAGAAGACCTTTACTGGTCTTTATACGGATTTTTCAAGCCTTGCTCCCGATAAATATAAGAATAACTTGATTAGTGTTTTAGTATATAGAGCATTTCATATCTGCTCATCGTATCAAAACTTCCACAACGAAATTGTTTGGAAAAAGGAGATCTTGGTAAAGAATAGTTTTCCTTGGGCGCTGATAGATCGTATTATTAAATCTTTTTTGGATAACAGGTTCGCACCTAGGCCCCCTGCCCCTCAAGAAGCTAAAACGGCCCTTTTGTTTTGTATGCCATATCTAGGCAGGTATAGTTTGCAGATTAAAACTAAAATATGTCGAATAATTAACCAATGCTATCCAGGCATTCAGCTTAATGTTATTTTTCGGTCTCCTAAAAGAATTCAGTCATTTTTTTCCATTTAAAGACCGCTTTCCAACTCTCATACGCTCCTCAGTTGTTTACAAGTTTCAGTGTCCTGGCTGCCATGCCTCGTACTTTGGAAAAACATCTCGCAATTTAATTACACGCTGCAGAGAGCATTTGGGAATAAACCATGCAGGTCAGAAAATAAAAGCAAGTCCTTCCGCCATCGGGGACCATATCAGCCAATCAGGTCATGCCGCGTCGTTGGAAGATTTCTCAGTGTTGGACAGAGCTAACAATGAATTTGATTTACTTATCCACGAAAGTCTACTTATTTTACGCGATCGTCCTTCACTTAACTCCCAACAGTCTTCTATCCCCCTAGCTCTGTTTTAATTATTATTCCTTTGGGCTTGCCCTTTCGGTTTTTTTTATACGTAGGAGCTGTAAACATGCACTTTTAGTTATTATTATTATTATTATTAACACTTTATTTACAATGTTGGCATAAAAATAAGGTATAAAATAGCTATACATGTATACAATATTTACAAACATAGCTAATAAAAGCCAACTACTTCAATTTACAAGAAAAGAATGGATAAAAACATCATATAAAACCTAAAAGTGGTACATAATTTCGGCAGAGCCTACATTGGCATTGGCATTCATTTCCTTTCCAAGCTTTGATTTTGGTCTTAAATTCAATCAAGTTAGTTGAGTGTCTTAGAGAGACTGGAAGTGTACACCATAACTGTGGACCCCTATATCGAACAGTTTCTGAGCCGTACATGACTGATCTCACTCTTGGTAAGTTAAAATCGCGATCATTTCTGAGGTTATAATGGTTGGTTTGTAGACAGAATATTTCTTTCATAAAAGGAGGATTTAAGCCATGTTTTGTCTTGAACATTTCTATCATTAATACCTGTAAGTTCTTTTGATGAACAGATACACTGTTATCATATCCTAGGAGATCTTCAAAGCTAGATTCCTGATCTCTGTACGTTATTCTAAGGGCTCGCTCGTGCAGTTTGTTGATTTTAGTATTTAGTTTCCTACTATGGAACATCCATGCCAGAGGGCATTATTGAAACTGGCTATTTATGAATGATTTCATCAGTATCCTTAATTTATTTTGATCCATATAGTGTGCTATGCGTGACAGAGCATAGAGCTTATTGCTAACCTTTCGACATAGATTACTTACATGTTGCTCAAATGTAAGTTTGCTGTCTAAGGTAACTCCTAACAATTTTTCTTCAGTACTATTAGTAATAATAGAACTGCCAATTCTAACCGAAACAGAGTCATCACTTATATTTCCAAATGTTAGTAGATGACATTTGTCTTCATTGAGCTTCATATAGTTGTCAGAGAACCATTTGATTGCACGGGCGGAATCAAGTTCTAACCTAGCAACAACACTATCAGTGTCAATATCACAAGCAAATAAAGTTGTATCGTCGGCATAATTGCATACATCAGTATTATTTAAGGAAAAAAGCAAATCGTTGATATAGATATTGAAGAGAAGAGGTCCAAGGACAGATCCTTGAGGCACTCCTAAAGTAATTTGCTTCCAGGAGCTAAAAGATCCATTGACCTTGACCCTCTGTTGTCTGTTATGCAAGTAACTATAAATTAGAGACAATGCATCATGACTGAAACCGTAGGCATGTAGTTTGGCAATAAGGAGATCATGTCTCAGGCAGTCAAAAGCCTTAGAAAGATCCATCATAACAGCACCGACTTTTCCGCCTACATCAATACAAAGTTTAGTCTTTTCCAAAAAACGTACTAAGGCTTGCTGAGTGTTATAACCCTTGCGAAATCCACATAATAGTGTGGACAAATACTGTTCTATGTGTGCTTCCACTTGCTTGACTAGAAGCCTCTCGAAAACTTTTGAAACAGTTGGCAGAACACTAATTGGCCTGTAATTTTTCTTAACTGTACTTTCTTTTTGTTTATGAAGTGAAGATACGTCTGCACATTTCAGCTCATCAGGAAAAGTAGAGTTTCCAATGCAATTATTAAATATTTCCTGTAAAGGCTCGGAACATATATCAGAATTATTCTTAAGAATCTTTGGTGGTATATTCTTGAAGGTTGTGGCCTTCTTGGGATTAAGCCTTTTTATTTCAGTTTCCATTTCCTCCAATGAAACAGAGTTGAAAGTAAAAGAGTCTGCATTCACAAAGCGATTCTTAATTCTTAGTATGCTGGGATGATTTGAGTATTTCTGTATCGACTTTTCGATAGGATCTGATATGCCCTCAGTGCCTGAAATATTATCATTATTTTCTTCTATACCAAGAGACTCTGTTACCGTTACAAAGAAGCTATTGAAAATCTCTGCAACTTCAGTATCATCAGATATAATCTCATCATCTTCGACTAAAACTATCTTGTTATTGCTCTGACATTTGTCAGACAGAGCAGGCTTCACAGTTTTCCAGAATTTCCTATTATCGGTGACCAAATTGATATCTAACTTATTATAGTAGTCTCTTTTAGCTTGCCTGAATAGCTTAACGCAACGGTTACGTTGTTTACGAAAGTTGTTCCAATTCTCAACCGTTCTAGAGTTGTTATGTTTATTTTTAAGTCTAGAACGCAACATAACTGCTTTACGTAAAGCTCTCGTCATGAATGGGGCATGATTTGCACGTACATATTTCTTTTTAGTAGGGGCGTGTTTATCTAACACTTCGTTGAAAACATCTTGAAATGACTCATAATCGGTAGGGTTGGTATTACCTATAGCCTCACAAAGATCTCGCTTGAAGTCTGATTCATTGAAATTTTTATAACTTCTATAGTTTATGACAGATGCACCTATCTTCTGATATTTTGTTTTTAAAACGGTAAGAATCATTTTATGAAAATCAGAGAGCCCTGTTTCGACCGTTGTTGTACTGTGGACACTTCGGTCACGGTTGGTCAGAACAAGGTCAATGCATTTAGGGTTCTCCGACTTGAAACAAGTTGGTTCTTTGATCATGCTCTTAAGACTATGCAAGTCTAGAAAGTTCTTTAATTCTCCCTCATTTACAGTCATGTTAAAATCACCGAGGATTATGAAATTCTCAAATTCTCCACTATATTTATCAAGTGCCCTTCCTAAGTTATCTAAGAAAATCTCTTCTGACTGGGTTGGTGGTCGATACACACTAAGCAGAACCCATTTCTTTTTATTCAGATTGACTTCTAAAGAGATACACTCTATCCCTTCCGCAAACTTGAAAGAGTCAAGTTGATAGGCGACAATGCCGTTACGAATGTAAACTAGCAAACCCCCACCATCCTTGGTTCTATCCAAGTGGAGAGGGACAGAGTAGCCATCAATAACGAACTGCTGTTTTGGAAATGAAGAGTCGATTTTAGTTTCGGAAATCATAAGGATATCAATGTTTTGAGAATTTATTTCTGAAAGTGCATCTAATTTGTTTCTAATTGAGTTGATATTAAGATATCCGACTATCAGTCGGCCCAAGTTTTTTAAGCGTAGTGCTTTCAGCGCTGTTTTTGCATCAATATTTTCGTTTTGCAGCGGGTCCGTGGGATCTACCAAATTCCGCGGTGCATCACTATCATAACGTCGAGCGACATCTTTGTCAGCTTCATAAATTTCGCTACATGCTGAATCATAAACTAGTCAAAAACCAATAGTGTTCAAAAAGTTATTTGCTAATAAACACGTACCTCCATAATTCAAATGCAGTCCACTTCCGTTAAGATGACACCGCTCATCAATGTTACTATTATCTATAAATGTAATATTTTGGAAACTACATTTTCTACTTCGATAGCCTTACCATTAAGTTTATCGTTATGAGTATAAATAGAGCCTCGTGCTTTTGAACATTTAATTCTGATGATGAATCACGGAGAATTGCTTCGAAACGTCAATATAATAAACATGGACTAGTCTAACATAAGCCT
Source organism: Aurelia sp. 4 Dawson et al 2005 (assembly GCA_964019985.1). Classification (NCBI taxonomy): domain Eukaryota; kingdom Metazoa; phylum Cnidaria; class Scyphozoa; order Semaeostomeae; family Ulmaridae; genus Aurelia; species Aurelia sp. 4 Dawson et al 2005. The sequence continues at coordinate 9,155,706 of OZ026508.1, read as the reverse complement.
TATTCTAACTATCTTCTAACTATCGGACTGTCTTAACTGGAAATGTCGTAATATTCTTGGGATTGTCAAACTTGGAATGTATTTTTTGAATATCAACATGATTATCGTCGCAATTCTTGTACTCCGTTTTTTGGTGAAGCTTCGATTTCCTGCCAATACTCCGATTTCATGTATTGTTTCTATTGTGCTCACCTATTCTCTCGCCCTTGGAAGTTGTTTCTCGAAAGGTTTTCGACGAGTTTACTCAACTAAACAAGGTAAGAAGCTTCTGCCATATATTTTCCACACTTTTAGGTACTTGTTCTTGACTTTTTGGTTATATTTCACTATGAAATATGATGAAGGGCTTCGTTGATTGCAGGCGTAGCGGACTTTAGGCCTATACTCCCTGTATTTGCCAGTGGCAAGCAGGATATCTTCGCTACAGCAGTTCTTTCTCACATTAATTTTAACATTGACAAGACCCTTTAAAGCTTTTTCTGTAGCCAATTAGATAAGACAGTGATTCAAGTGAGAAAAAGCGAAAATGCTTCTCCCTTGTTATTCAGGCGTGAATGAAAATCAAAAGTTTGGAAATCAAATGGCAGTTGTTTGTTTACACTAGCAAGTGAACAGCTTGTTTAGATTCACGTCAGCCCGCACAAATTTATCATAACGCAAAGGCTGAAAGGAAGAGGTGCTTTCTTTTCCTTTTGCTTGCATTAATGTCTTAGTTAGTTTGCTACATACAGTAAGAGCTTTTCAAGAGTCTTGTCAATTTATACGGTAAAGTATGAAAGTAATAAGTGCAGCGACGATATACTATTTACCATTTGAAAGTGCCGGGACTCTAGGCCTTTGGCCATCTGCGCCTGTTATCAACGATGCCCTGTAGTGTATTTCAGAGTGAAACACCACCAAGAAGTCAAGAAAAAGTAGCTAAAATGTGGAATGTATATGAGAGAAGTTTCTTACCTCGATTAATTGAGTAAAATCGTCATAAACCGCTCGAGAAACAACTTCCAAGGGCGAGAGAATATGCCAGCACAATAGAAACAATACAACGCGTGCGAGAGATCGATCCTGATTACCCAGCATGCACCGTTTTGCTGAAAGGGCGTATTAGAACAATCATTTGATTGACGACTTTTAAAAATTGGGCCCACTCTTGCAATTTTCCAACTATCTGGGAATACACCAGTTGCGATTGAAAGATTAAACATGTCACAAAGTGATTCAGCGATAACGGGTAGGCCTATCTTCAGAAAATTATTAGCAATACCATCACCATCAGATCCCTTAGATGTTTTGAATTTGCCGAAAACCCTCTCTGACTGAGACACATTAATAGAACCGAATTCAAAGAGAAGATCTGTGTTTGTACAGAGTACTCTCTCTCCAGAAATGGATTTGATGTTTTAGGTATCTTGTCGCTAAGGGTAGAATTGTCAATACTACAAAAAAATCATTCATTGATTCTGCAATACTTTCATTATCTCAAATTTGCCTCCCGTCAACCTGAAGTGATGCGATCTGGGTGGTTTTCGATTTCTTGTTAAGGACCATATTGATAGTCTTCCAAGTCTTTTTTAAATCACCATTGTGAGAAGCAATTTTATTAGTGAAAAACTCTCGCTTCAAATCTGTATTCAGCTTATCCACTTTGTTCCGCGTCTGCCTGTAAGCTTCCATCAGGATTTTGGATTTGGAGTGCAAGGCTTGTTTTTTCAACCTGTCTCTCCAATACACTCCAATTTCAAAGGAGGAGGTAGGGCTGAAGTCTAACTATCGACCTATATCAGTCTTGCCTATCATCTCAAGGCTCTCTGAAAAATTAGTAACAAATCAGCTGTACCAGTATATGAATGATAATGGTCACTTTTCATCTGGCCAATCCTGCTTTTTGCGCCTTCATTCAACGGTAAAATGCTTACTTAAAAATACTGACGACTGGTATAATGGAATGGATCTTGGAAAGCTCGTGGGTCTGGTGTATATTGACCTTAAAAAGGCATTCGATAATGTGGATTATAACAACCTCTGCAAAAAGCTCGAGCTTTAGGGGCTACTGCAACGTGAACTCTCTTGGTATCCTACCTTTCTAACCGCAATGGTGTGTGAATTGCGCGTGGGTGAATGGTGTGGATTCAAGAATTGGGGACATTGAAGGTGGTGTTCCACAAGGTTTATTTCTCGGTCCTCTTCTCTTCCTCATCTACATTAGTGATCTGCCACAAGCTGTTCAAGATTCTACATTGTCCATGTTTGCTGATGACACCAGCTTTTGCTTCCAGTCTTTTTATACATTCAATCTCCGTAGGTAGGTAGGTTATCATATTTAACATGGCTAGCCTGCGAAAGTCTGAGAGACTTATTTCCAGCAGGGGCCACGGATGTTGTACCATCAACCCGCCGCTTGCCGCAGCTACCAGGTTTCCCTCACATGGCTCTGGTCGACCCGGGCTAGAGTTACGGACAGCGACCAAACTGTCCAGCGCGGGATTCGAACCTCGGCTGTTCTGACCTTTGGTTTACGAGTCAGTCACCTTGCCCACTCGGCCACGCACTCACGCGCTATCTAAAAAGTTGCAATGACATATTACTTAATTACACTACTTACAAAATATTATACCCTACTACTAAAACAATAACATTTAGAGCAAAAAACTATGACTAAAAAATGGCAACATTGAACAAGAAACACGAGCATAGCACTACACGTAACGATGTGAAAGACAAAGATAGCACCTAAACTACACCTGGCTTCAAACAAAAATGAAAAATAAACCATTTACTTAAAAGGTTCTTTGGTGATTGAATGACAAGTTTTTTAATTCCTAAGCAAAGAGAATAGTTTTATAGCCTGAGATCAGGCTCACTCACTCACCAAAAAGTAAAAATCGAAACTGCGGAGGAGAGGAGAAAGGGATCCATTTTTTTTTTCATTTTCATGGTGAGCCTGATCTCAGGCTAATAGTTTTATTGATAAAGTAGAGAGTTAACAGAAGTTTATCTCTTTTGAGGTCATCAGTAAAATTTTTATCACCATACAAATCTGTATTAGAAACTGGTTTGAAAGATCAGTCGTAACAAGGGTCTGCGAGAAGATCTCTACGTGGTGCTTCAAAAGAAGGGCAGAGCAACAAGAAGTGTTTCGTATCCTAGATACCATTAAAGTAACAGTATCTCTAAAACTGTTTTTGAATTTGTGAAAATTCAACTTACCTGGACCAACCCTAAGTTGGGTAAGATACGCTAGCCCTGTTGGATCATGTATTCGGAAGACAGATATTGGGAGGGGGCGAATTTTAGATAGCAGCTTTGTTTGAAAAGCAGCAATAGAAGGCGAAAGCCTAATTTCTGGATCAAGCTTATTCCATTGAGATAAGCAGTGAGAATAGAAGCTGGATTGAAATTTCTCTGTTCTAGTCCTTATTCGCCCGATGGCATTCTGTTTGCGAAGAGAGTATCGAGACTGCCGTTGTGGTGGTATAGGATCTGTGGTATATTGAGGAGTCAGATTATTCATGAACTTGTAAAACAATATAAGGCGTCTGCTCCACCTTCGAGAGGTTAGCGATTCCCAGCCAAGCTCTGCATACAGCTTCTCTCTCAAAGTACCCTTCCATGCTCCAGATACAGCTAGAGCTGCAGAATACTGAACGAACTCTAAATTCTCCATGAGACTTGGCAAAGTTACCTTGCCACTGAATTCACATACTTTATTAGGAATGTGATAAGTAACGTCACCATAGTCCAAGTGAGGTTTTTACAAGCAGGTAGTTTCTTATATTACACCCTTCTTATCGTCACTTCTTTGTGGATTTCCAAAAGGTTACAGTGCCCAGCATGCTCTCGTAAGGCTCTTAGAAAAATTCAAAATTAGTCTTGATGAAGGCGGAAAAGCAGGGGCTGTATTGATGGATCTCTCCAAGGCATTTGACTGTATCAGACATGATCTTTTAATTGCAAAATTACATGCTTACTGTTTCTCTCGTGAAGCATTAACTCTAATCAATGATTACCTCACAAATAGGCAACAAAGAGTCAAAGTAAATGGGTCCTTCAGTTCTTGGAAAAGCGTCACACGTAGTGTTCCTCAGGGGTCAGTATTAGGGCCTCTGCTATTCAACATCTACATAAATGATCTTTTACTTTTTATCCAAAACTCGAATATATGTAATTATGCAGATGATACTACAATCTATGCCTGCGATAAGAACCTGGACAATATTTCTCATAGGCTTGAAACTGACTGTAGTGTAGCCTTAGAATGGTTTGCCGACAACTTTATGAAATTGAATGCAGATAAATGCCATCTTTTGGTTCTTGGGCAGAGGTGTGATGATCCTGTTACTGTTAGGATTGGAAATGCTGATGTTGTAAATAGCTCTGAAGAGAAGCTACTTGGAGTTCAAATTGATAGCAGACTTTCCTTCGATAATCATGTTTCCAAATTGCGCCAAAAGGCTAGCAATAAACTGTATGCACTCGCTCGCATATCGCCATATATGGATCAGAGCAAGCTAAGAGCCCTCATGAGGGCATTCATTACCAGTCAGTTTCAATACTGTCCTTTAATTTGGATGTTTCACAGCAGACAGCTCAACCAAAAAATTAGCAAAATACAGGAAAGGGCATTAAGAGTTACTTACAAGGATACTGAATCTACTTTTACAGAAGGACTTATTACAGAAGGACCGTGCAGTTACTATTCATACAAAGAACTTGCAAATACTTATGACTGAGATGTACAAAACTAGAAATGGTCTGAACCCTTCATTTATGCAGGAAATATTCTGTGCTAATACAACTTACTACAATTTGCGTAACAATAACGATTTTTTTCAACCAAGAGTGAGATCTGTCAATAACGGGACAGAAAGCGTACGATTCAAAGGTCCACAGCTATGGCAAATGTTACCACCAACGATACGAAATTCACAATCCCTTTGCCAGTTTGAAACAAAGATACAAAGATGGGACGGAGAAAATTGTCCATGCAAATTATGCTGTGTATTTATTCCGAACTTGTGCTTTTTATAATACATATTTTAGACATTGATTTTATACTGTACAAATTTTAATGACTTGTAAATATTTTATCCGCTATTTTTCTTATGTAATATTTGTATTTTGTATTTTTAACGTTGGAATTAATTAGCTTATTGCTTTTAGCTATATTTTTACTGTAATCCTACGATAAAGAAATTGATAATAATAAATAATAAATAATAAATAATAAATAATAAATAATAAATAATAAATAATAAGTAATGAATAATAAATAAAGGTTGAACGTAGAGTTTATATAATTCGTTCAGTGTATGTCTGGGAGATATTTCGAGAGATATCTCAGCAGACCGATACCCCTGCGTGATTTTGTGATTGCTGTTTTGATATGAGCAGAAAAAGACAACTTCGAATCAAGAACAGACAAGTTCGAATCACAACTTGACTCGGCTGAATGAGGCTATTAATAGTGACCTCAAGAAGCTGGATTCTTGGCTACAAGGCAACAAGCTTTTTGCTGAATGTCACGAAAACCCATTCTATGCTTATCTCTACCAAGCAGAGACAGAAAATTCTCAACAGTCAAATTAAAGACCTGGATCTGAAAATTCGTGACAAATGAGCTTGAAGTAGTCAAAAAGACAAAATATCTTGGAGTGAAAATCGACTGCTCCATGGACTGGAAAGAACAAATCAAAGCAGGTTCTAGCAAGGTCTCTAGGGTGGTTGGTGTTTTAAAACATGCCAAATCCTTTCTCCCGAAAGAAGCTTTGCAGACCTGTAAATTGGCATTGTAGAGCCCCACTTTCAATATTGCTATTCTGTCTGGGGCTGCGCCGGTTTAACTGAAAATAATCTGAAATTAAAGATGCTTCCCATATAGAGGTGCAAAATTATGGAATGGCCTGTCAGCCGAGTCGAAGCAGGCAACCTCCTTGTATGGTTTCAAGAAAAATGTTTAAAACTGTTTCCTTTCAATCTGACTCTAGGTTTGAATTTTGTAACTCTATTGTAAATAGGTTTTGAACATTGTGAATAAGGTTTTATAGCTTAATTTATCCAATAGCTTTTTAATTTGTTTTCTAAATTGTGTTTAAATGTTTTTTACGGAGGACCGCTTCAACTTCGACTTGTTGAAAGGCAACCCTCCTTAAATGTATGAAATGAAATGAAATGAAAAATGAAATGAAAAAAACAACATCTGCAAAGTCAAAGCAGCGTGCATCGTCGCAAAGAATTTGCGCGGCACTGTTAAGAATCTAAAGTCATACTCCAGATCACAATGCGAGCCACAAGTAAGATTGAAAATAAGCTCAAAAATGTTCTCGAATCCCTGAAAAGTGTAGAAAGTAGTGGTCAAAATTTGGAAAAACTGAGAAAACTGTCAAAGAGGACAGACTGGCTGTGTGTCAACGGGAGCTCCAGGAGGTCACAGATGCTGAGAGCAGAATCCTGAATGGAATTGGAAATACTGAGATCATAAAATGAAATGAAATGAAATAAAATGATATATGTTCTACTTTATCACTAAACTCTTCATGATTCTTGAACCCTGTTTTACATATTCGTACAACCGCCTTTGCTGTACTTTTTAAAATATCATTAATATCAGACCATGACTTTCTTGTGTCTTCTTTTTCAGTTTTTTTCCAGTTATTCGCATGTATTCTTCTAGTTTGTTGTTTTCATGTGTCAGAACTTGTGCGTTATATATCTCACAAGTTCTCTGCTTCTTTTTTGGTTTCTTGTACACATCAAACCATTCAATTGTCAGTTTGGTGATTAGAAGACGATGATAACCATTGGTTAGAGTGCCTTGATAATGTCTTGGGTCTTGGAGTAAGTGTTTGTGTTTCTTTTCTGTTGCTATATGATCTAATACTTTTCTGATGCTTTTGGTTTTATTTGTTCCTTGCTCTATTCTAATATGTTCCTATGTCGTACGGTGCCTTTGGCTATATTGAAAAAATATGTTCGATATTATTAGGATGTTTGTTTCGCAGAATTTTTATCAACTTTATTCCATTAGAATTTCTATTTCCAGATGAAAACCTTCCCATGCATTTGTCATCCTCTGTCTTTTTGCGAATTTCAAAACATTTCAAATGTAAAGTCACACTCTGATGAGAACGTAGGTTCGAAAGGCCTCAGTGTGCCAAAAATCTGTCTTTTTCTTTGCGTCCCCCTTCCTCATAGTATTAAAATTTTAGTAACCACTTTTAGTATCAAGTCTTTTATATATTGTTATTAGATGTCTCTCCTTTTTATTTCACAAATTTCATCTTCTATAGTTTTCTGTTTTCTCTTTGCCTGATCTAAGCTTAATAATCATTTTAAGTCCTTCAAATGCCATTATCCTTGGCAAACTATTCTGCTGTCTTTTCTTATCTTCTGGCCTTATTTGTAAAACTGCTATCCTATCATTTACTCTTCATAACTTATGGACAAACCTTACTCATTTTTCATGCATGATGAACCCCATTCCATAGTGTGCTTTGTTATTAGGGAGACATATCATTCGATGTTCTTTTATCTCTTCGTCACTTCCATTCCTAAGTTTGGTTTCCTGGAGGCAGCATATATCTACTTTGTATCTTTCCAAGTCTGCTGCTTGGTTTTCCTTTTATAGTCTTTAGTAGCCCCTCTTAGCTACATTAAACGTTGCGACCCGTTATTCTTTCATTCTCTCGTAATCTTGCTCACTTGTAGGGAATCTTCACCATTGCTGCTTCAGGTTTTAGGCCTATTTGTTATTGATGCCTGTTTTTGTTCTTAGGCCTGTTTTGCTCTAGGCCTGTCCAAGAGAAATTTGATTTTAGGCTTGTTCCAGAATTTTGTTATTTTTCGCAAAGTATGCTTTCTTGATCCACTGGTATGTCCTCTAGCATTAGTCATTTCGATTCTTCATTTCTTTCAGACTTTCTTGCTCTAAGATGCAGCATTTTAGACTTAGGGTCAGCAGGAGCGGCGCCACTTGTCTCCGAATTCTAGCCTATGTCGTACCGCTATTAGATACTTGAAATCTTATGAATGACCATAACTGCCCCAAATTCATGCTGAATCGAATGATGTGTAGTCTATACATGTACTACGTGTTTCTTATGCGGTAACTAAAAGGGAAAACGATAACAGTGGTCACTGAAAGCGCACAGTAATCATACGGAGCACCGCGCAGGAACTAGGACTATTAAAGCGCGAGCGAAGCGAGTGCTTTTACTACCTAGTATTTCATAAATACCAATCTGGCTTTCGGGCACATCATTCAAAAGATACTTGCTTATCCTACTTCACTGGTAGGATCTATGAAGGATTTGAACATGGTACGTTTACAGGCATGATTTTGATTGACCTACAACTAGCTATTAACTCTATTAAGTAAGTGCTGCTCATAGCGTTGTTTATAATGGAGCTCCACAGATACGTAAAAGAACAAATGTCAGAGTGGAGTTATTGGAGCATGCGTTTTGAAGAAAAGTCAAATTGCGAATAAAAAATCAAAATTTATCAAATATAAACTACACGAACAGTTTGCAAAATTCGGAGACTGCATTACACCATTACACAACGTTATCATCCTATGGTCAGGGCAGTAACTCTGTTATGCACGCAGATTGGCTGAAAACGTTCGAATGTGATGTGATGATGGGGCATTATTATCAGGTAATGCCTGCTTATTACGCCACAACTCAGCTTTGATTCGAAACACAGATCGGTGCTTCGAACATTTAGAGCAACAGTTTCGAGAGCAACAAGGAACTTCGTCTGCAATGGCTTCATGCAAGGCCAACGATAAGTATGGCTTTGAACTTATATTTTTACTTTGTTGAAAACGAAAGCCCTGCACCTTGTCCTGACCATAGGGTACTGAACTATATAACAACCTGCTTCCTTGGGGCAATACCGAAAATATTAACCCTCAGGCTCTGATTCCTGCAGCTTGTTGGTGAAAGCGTGAGCAATGCCTAATAGGCCCTCTTTGATGGCATCTTCCTGCCATTTTTGAAACGTGTTCGCCGTAAAACAACAAACGGTCAACACAAAAGAGAGGATGAAAAGAAATCCTCGCACATTAGCTGTGAAAATAAGATTTAAAGACGATTCGATGCGTACCAGAATCCTTGAAAACTCTTTCTTCTCGCAGTGACTGTGTGCTAGCACTCGTAGTTTGGGAGTTCTCAGGCAGACAGGCAGACGATACATTACAAACATTTCATTGCTGTTGTTGTTGTTGTTTTTGTTGTTGTTGTTGTTGTCATTCCATTGTCCACTCGTCCATCCACCCTCGATTTTTCGCTCTAAATGGCTGCTCGCGCATGCGCTTCACAGCAAAAAGCATTCGAATCAATTGACAATGATATTTTCCAATTTATAATGGTATAGGCTTAGTGACTCTACCATTTCTTGGCTTAAATCTTACCTCCAAAACCGGTCATTTTCAGAATGATGATGATTGAATGTTGTGAAGATTGAACGTCAGGCTGCAGATGTCTGATAGCCCCTGATGAGTACTAGAACACTCCTCGAATAAATCATTCCAATAGATGGATGAAATCATTTTTAAAAGATATTGTGTTGAGACTGCAAGAAACAACTCAGAGAAAAACGACCCAGGCCAAGTCAACGTATATCTGCTCTGTTAATGATAACTGTGACTTTTTAGCCAAAAATGATGGATTTGTATCGCCCCGAAATGTAAAATGGCCCTCTGGCTGCTCTTGGGGGTCTGGGTCGAGCCGTATTTGCACAGTATTTGCTTGGTCTGGACTGTCCCTCGGGGGGGGGGACTGGGGGATCCTTTGGTGACAGGATATCAGCTGAGGATTTGCATCTTTACATAATCAACGAATAATTGGTATGTCTGATAATTTACACCATAAATTGGCCTGCAACATGATTAATAACCAAAAGGACGACATAATATCACAGCCAATTTCAACAAAAGAATAATACATGCGGCACTTAGACATGCCAGATTTAAACTAGGGTTGGTATTACCCTCTATATTTTTATCAGTATAGTATTTATTTCATATCATTTACACTGTTTTACATTTCTATCTCATTTTACCACCTGCCTTACGAAAAAATCTATTGTTTTTTGAGCCAGTACTGAAAGTTTCTTGAAATTGTAACCATCTGGGCTTAGAATTTTCATTCTTCCTTCTAGAGGACTATAGGAGACACATTCAAATATATGCAATGAAATATTACTATTTACATGTTTACAATCGTAAAAGAAACTGAACATGAATGAGCCTGGATAGTTTCTTGTAGAGAGGTATTCTTTTCAGCGAAATCAGGCCTGAGTTTCTTATAATACAGTTTCTTAAAGGTGGAACCTTACTGTACACCTTAGCCACGTCCCAGAACGCACACCCACATTTGTCAATTTCGTCTCAAATTTCATATGAAAGTCCATAAGTCCCAGTTTGAGCAAAGATGAAAAATTTTTTGTTGTTGTCATCGTCGTTGCTGTTGCTGCTGTTTTGTTGTGATAAATGAGACTATGCCGTGAGTCTAAATGCCTTTCTATGATAATCAAAAGTACATTTGACCAAGTTTCAACAGCTGCATCCATATCCTTAATTTGTAGCCTGCAGAGTTATGGAGTAAGTAGTTGTCCAAATCTGATTCATGAGTTTTTGTAAAGCAGCCATCATACAGTCACAAAAAGTGGGTAGAGAGATGGTGGCTGTTATCTAGGTTACGAATTTTGAGATAATATTCAAGGGAATTAACATGGTGAAGCCATACCTGCTAAGATACTAGCATTTTGAGATTTAGCAAACAAGCACTGATAGCAAATTTAGTAAGCATAGTTAGTCAGTTTTAGCAAAATAAGATGATTTTTTCACAGGGATCCTGAGATAAGATACAGCTGACAAGCATGTTGCAAAAGTTGATGTTTCAGGATTTGGCGCTCCATGAAACCATCCATACTGGCACATGCACAATCTGAGTAAAGAAAGTGTGCATTGGTATCGTTTTATCATATCTATGTACAGATATTTCTATCTACTAATTTAGAGCAAAGAGGCCTGAGTCCAATAGAGGCAGTCTTCTAAAATGAAGAGAAGCTCTGAAGTGATGATATTATGAAATTCAAGGTCAGTTCATCATCATTTACTTTCCCTATTCACGAAAACTTTGACTTCAATGTTCCATTCGCGTTGATTGCCCAACAGAGAAACATCATGAATTGACGTCATCGGGCATCGGGACTTCTGGAAGTGCTGCACCACCATGGCCTTATTTTGAAATGATGATCATGAGTTCAAGGCCAAAGAAAGACACAACCAGGTGTTTCCTCGTTTAGAAATCCGTTAATGAAACAGAGGGCTCAAAGTTGCTTTATTCGCGCACTTTGAAACCTACCTTACATGCCTGAAATTGGGCCAGCATTTGTCGGTGCACATTTCCACTGTAATTCTGCTCGTCCTGGATGAACACCAGCAGATTCAAATGGAAGGTGGAGCCACGACGAAGTGGCACCGAGCAAATCTATCATGTTCAATATCGATGATCAGTTGACAGAATAGCATTTTTGCACTAAGACAAATGTAGCTAAAAGTTATATTCATACGTACGATCATCGAGCCAAGCAGTTTGACGGTATTATCAGCAACTGTTTCTGTGCTGCTCGTAACTCGTGTGATTTCTGATATGTTTTTAATTCCAACATCATGAAGACCATCGTTGGCTGTCGAAGAAGTTTTGGTTGCTACTGTCATAAAATCATCAGACTTGATATTGCTTCCCTTTGAAACTGTGTTAAATGATTTTATTGTCATACCTGCAAAATGACAGTATGGCTAAAGTCTTTGCGACAAAGCATCAGTTGCACAAATCAGTGCTTGAATTAGTAATTTCAATCATGTATTTGCTTAAAGTGGAAAGTAATTCGAGGCGAAAACTAAAGTCCTAAGATACATTACTTTTACCTTGTGTCCCAAAAGAATATAAGCATTTGAACAGTTCCGGCAATGAGCCTTGGTTTCAAAATTTTAAAACTTTTTAGTTTTTAGTATACAAGTGATCCTAACTTGAGTTTTGCAACCTTGCATGTCCAAATCAGACCAGTATTTGCAGAGTAATCCATTTCAACGGGCAAAATTTCTGAGACAGCCTACAATCCTGGACAAAATGCTTGAGAAAAATTGACCTTGTCATGGAGTTAATTGTTATAGAATGAAATGAAATGAAATGAAATGAGTTCAAACGCCTAGTGACAGCACTTAGAGATGATGCCCTGCTATTAGCCCCCCTCTCCCAATTAGCCCCCTCCCCCTCCCCGTAGCAATAGCACCAACAATACAGTCGTCAATCAACCTTCATTGTCTCGCAGACAACATACCAAGTTAAGATCCATTTATAGCTGAAGGACTTTTTAGCTCCCAGGGGGGTACTCCAGAACTTTAAATACAGGGAGGTCCATGCCACTATTTCCTTGCTGACCCCCAAATATGAAGCCAAATCTTCTGGGGATCCCAAATATTTGCGTCCAATATCTTAGAGACCTGCACCAAATTCCACGATTCTTCCTTTTTTCAGATTTGTGGACCCTAAATATTGAATTTTTGTCTTTGTTGTAATTCACAGACCCCAAATATTGATTTACGTAAAAAATTTCAGACTTCAAATATTGGCATGGACCTCCCCGTATTGGAAGTTATGAAGTACCCCCCCCCCTCTGGGCTTTAGCTCATTCGATCCAAGGATTTAGTGGCTCACCAACTACTCCTAACTCTGACCGTCTATGGCTCGAGAACAAAGCGTCATAGAATCATGGAGAAAAAAGGACCTAGAAATTCAATTTCTTCTCTTTTGAACGGCAATCCTGCTGACACTTGAAAAAGGAACGACGATTTCTCATATCAAGCTTAGTTTAGATAGTCGAAAATGACAGCTTTCTGCCACTCAAAAAAACATGTCCATAATCACTTGTTTCCTGTATCATGTTACACGGAAGGTGCTTCAGTAATGTCTTTAGACATTAGAGGGGTTTCAGAAAACTTTGTTTGGAAATATTCACGGGGACACATGTACGGAACGTGGAAATTTTAAAAAAATCTCGTAAGAAACTCGAAGCACTGAAAACTGATAATCTTAGTGGACTTTAGAACTAATAAATGAGATAATCACAGACATTAAAATAATTATCTTTCAAGTGATACTATACTGGAAACAAGTGAAAATAATGCAAAACTATGCCAAGGATTTCTTCTTTAGAATAAATAGTTTCTTTCCAATTTTGTTAAGTACACGTATTTTTGTAAGGAACTAAGAATTTGGAACAGTACTGAAAGTTTCTTTTGATTCTCAGATTGTCAGTACTCAGAGAATTTCCTACGAGTTTCTTAAAGGTTCCATAACAATTTTCATGTTCACCAAATGTGTAAGTATTTCGAAACAAAGTTCTTTGAAGCCCTTCTAATACTTAGACATCACTGAAGCACCTTTCGAGTAATACGATACAAGACACAAGGGAAAATAAAGTAGAAATATGTGAAGGATTTCCTTTGTGGAGAGAAATAGTATCTTTCGCCATATTTTCCCAATAGTGGAGTTTGTTAATTTTTGGCAATCTGAGAGCTAAGTTTTTTATAAGCAGTTTTGAGCAGTTTCTTATACGAAACAATATGTGTACTGGAAAAAAATTTGGTAAGAAAATGCTTCTTTTGACAAAGGAGGTCCTTGGCATGGGTTTACTTCATTCTCATTTGTTTCCCATGTCATATTAATTGAAAGTTGATTGTGCTTATGTTTAAATTTTTGTTTTAAATGCTCGCAAGGTCACGCATTGAGCACGAGGATTCAAGTGAAGCTCGTAAGGAACTCTGAGCACTCAAATCACACTAAAATAATGTCTCAAATTCTTAGAAACTTAAATAATGGCTCAAATTCTTAGTTTCTTATTTAAAAAAGTGCACCAAAAGGGCAACACTGTCCCTTTCCGATCCTGCCAAAACATCAGAATATTATCACAACTGGCATAGAAGCTTGGCGAAGGGGACGATGACCACTGCAAATAAACAACTGATAACTTGAGGAACGAGTTTGAATTTGGCGGGAAATTATCAACTGATTCGTCGAGTTGATAATTTCCTCCGTAATCGTTCTGTAATATTCACCCGTGCTCGGGTTCCCCCTCGCTGTTGAAAGGGGTTCCCCCAACCCTTGCCACAACCAGCGAAAAATCTCTGTCATCGGCTTCTGGCCGGGAGCCTACTTGGAAACATGGTAAGGGTGGAATGAAGGGGAAATTTTGCAAAAACGACATGAGATCAAAGTGTTAGATGCTTTCAAACATTTTTCAAAGTCATTTAGATACACTATGAACAGAAGAGGGCCCAAACAGGATCCTTGAGGAATCCCACATGTGACAGTCTTAGTCCTAGACTCATAGCAGTTAAGCTTGCAGTATTGTTGTCTGCCTTCCAGATATGATCTGAACCAGTTACCGGCTAATTCTCGGATTCCATACGCTTCTAATTTTTCAAGCAAGATCTCATGGTTAACGGTGTCGAACGCTTTTTTCAGATCAAGGAATATTGCCAAATTAACCTTCCTGTGATCAATATTTTCATACCAAAACTCCGTACTGTCAATTAAAGATGTTACCGTTGAGCAGAGTTTCTGAAAAGCGGATTGGCTAATCGTCAAGATGCCACGTGATCTTAGGTAATCATACATCTGGTCATGCACGATTCTTTCCAGAATTCTAGAAAAAACGGAGATGACTGAGATAGGTCTATAATTGTTTGCATCACTTCTCGAGCCCGATTTGAAGATGGGAGTGACTCTCGCCAATTTCCAGATATCAGGAAAAATGCCATGCCGTAAGGAGGAGTTAAAAATCATCGCTAACGGCTTACATATGACCTCTCCAGCATCCTTTATTAGCATAGTCGGAATCTTGTCGGGTCCTGGTGCCTTCCCATTTTTAACTGCTTGATGGAGTTAAGTATGAAGATGTCGCTAACAAGATTAAACTTCATGACACTAGATTGCTTAACTACGTATTTTAGGGGATCGTCATTCGTCCGTTGTTCGATTTTACCTGCAAGTTTTGGGCCTACTGTGACAAAATGATGATTTAGTGCCTCTGCTATGTCTGCTTCTTTCGTAATTCTATTGCCCTCAACGTCTAAACATGAGGTTGTCATTGATTGTGAAGATCTATCTAACACTTTGTTAATGGTCTTCCACATCTTCTTTGGGTTATCTTTATTTTCTTCTATTAACCTGCGATAATGTGTTTCTATAGCAACTTTTATCTCTTTTGTTACCTTGTTTCTAAGCTGCTTGTATACTGACCACTTCTCAGGAGATTTTTGGGCAATGCTCTTTGCCAAATCCCTTTCCTTCATCAAGTTTCTTATGGACTGATTGAGCCAGGGTGCATTTTCACTACGGACCCTTCTTTTTTTCAATGGAGCATGTATGTCTAAGATTGACTCAAAAATCTCCTGAAAAGTGGATGCCATTAAATTAGGATTTTCTGCGAGAGGAGAAAGGATGGTTGACCAATTTATCTGGCGTAGGTCATTGATGAATGATATTTTATCGTATTTGGTAAGGCTACGAGTCTCAACAATTTTCTTTTTGTTTTTCCTTTTGAGTCTCCATGCATTAACTTTTCTTATCCCATACACCATATAATGATCAACCATCCCAATTCGCAGAACATCAGCTCTTAAAATGCGCTTAGGGCTCGTTGTAGAAAAATGGTCTAAGACTTGACTAAGACTGTCACATGTGGGATTCCTCAAGGATCCTGTTTGGGCCCTCTTCTGTTCATAGTGTATCTAAATGACTTTGAAAAATGTTTGAAAGCATCTAAGGCTGGCATGTATGCTGATGATACTCAAGTATCGTTGGCATCTTCAAGTGTCGATGAGTTGGTTCGCAAAGCCCAAGATGAATTAAGTAATATTTCTGAGTGGATGCGACTAAATAAGTTAAGTGCTAATCCACAAAAAACAGAATATATGTTTATGGGCCACCCAAATAGAACTAATAAGATAACCGAGCAAGAGAAACTAAAATTAAATCGCTCAGAAATAAACGTGTGAAGAAAACGAAATCATTGGGGGTAATTATCGATCAAGGACTCAATTGGGAGGACCAATTTAAAGCTATCAAAGCGAAAGTACGCGGGGGCCTTGCTTCTTTAAAAACCCTAAAAAACATTGTTTCGCAATCTCAATTAAGCAATGTCTATCGTGCGCTCGTAGAGAGTCATATAAGATACGCTGATGTTATATGGGGTAGTGTATACAACTCCAAAATGGAATCATTCCAGCGTTTTCAAGACAGGGCCATTTCGATAATTGACACTGCCAGGATAAAGGATGACTGGTCGAAGAATTTTTTACAAGTTAAACAACTCATTACGTTCGATCGATCAGTCATGACATATAAGATCATGAACAGGCTATGTCCAGAAAACCTTTGGAATAAATTTCAACGAAGATCTCATTACTCTAACTATAATACTAGATTTTGTGAGAACCTTCAAATCCCAAAGTATAATCTGGAATATTCTAAAAAGAGATTTTCTTACACAGCTCTAAAGGCTTGGAACGAGATTCCTATGAATATTAGGGAGCTCCCTACCTTGTATCAATATAAAAAGTAGTTAAAAAGTCATTTGATGAGCTGAAAACCAATACAAACACGGCCCCCTGGAAGATCAGCAGTAGTTTGTTTTCTGTTTTAACAATGATTGTAATTAGATTTATGTTTTTTTAGCTAAAGTTATTTGTTGCTGAAGGGTCTCGGTGTATAAAGAATTAGAAATAGAAATAGTGTTGAAATTTCAGAGGATCATCAACGATTTATAAAACTCTTCATTTTGGAAATATAGTTGGTATCTACCTCTATACAGAATATATGGCTAAAAGGCTTCAGGGTGGTTGCTGGGCCTAGGCGGCAGGTTTGTGACAAGAGCTAGGAGTGGTCGGTGTTTACGAAGGTTCCTCGTCATTGGCTCCTACTAAAATAAGGAACGCGAAACGAAACGCGAAACGAAATATAACGGCGGAACGAAGCAGCGGAATACTAAAATACGGAACAAAATTACTAAAAGGCGAAACTTAATTACTAAAATGCGAAACGGAATTACTAAAATGCGAAACGGACTTCTTGACAACGGAGCAGTCAGTGAAATAATAATAATTACTAAATTGCAGAACAACTTCTAAAAGGTGAAACCAAGAAACGGGAAAGCAGGCCTCGTTCTCATTTACTGGTTGGATAAAACATGGAACGGAGGAAGAAGTTCAATTCCCACCTGGGCATGGCAGCCACTGCCACGGCAGAAGATATGAAAATTCTGGGCGAAAAGACTGACACCCTTTCTCTTTGTTCACATGGTAAGCAATTAAAGCTGCAAATTGCTAATTTCTTAGCTTTTTAAAGCTAGTTGGTTTCTCAACTTTTGAATACTGAAGCACAAGTTTGTTGCCAATGGATTCTTATAGAAAGATTAATGCACTGGAATCTATTAAATTTGAAAGCAGCCAGACATAGTATGTAATAGGGCTGATTTTGGGCACAAGGATTTCTCTCATAAGAAACTCAAGATTTAGACTTTAGGCCCTTGTTTGAAGAATTTGCTTAGGCCCATTTACATCACTTTTCGTAATCTGCTGGATTTCGTCTATTACGTAGTGCCTATTTGTATCAAAAGGAATCCCCTGTTGCGTCAGAAAGGCATGAGAATTACCGCTTGCATTCCCCCTGTCTTGTTTCTTTTGGTTACCAGGATTAGAGATTTGCCCTACCTATGCTGTTTTTTTGCAAGGTCACGATTACCCCTCTCCCAAACTTAGGAGCACTGAATTATTTCTTGTAACATTTCGTTAATTCTAGAAATGCATTGTCATGTTTATGTTTTAGAGTAGCCTTTTTGTATAAATAGTGCCTGTATCGTTAGATTATTAGCACAGCAATGGATTAGGGAGGCTAACGTCGGACAAATTGGTTTTGGGCGCAAGAGGCTTGCGAAATCTCTTGTTGCCCTAATTTTTAGGTGTCACTGAGGTTGGCACGCTAAGGCTTTGGAGAAGCCCACAGAGTCACGTAGACCTTGGGTTTGATGCAATATGAGAGTTTAATTTTACGATCAAGATGCGAGTGCCAAATTCATGTGTGTATTGTTGAAGAGTGTTGAAGCTGCTTCTGGTTTGCATCGTTCTGAAAAAACAATTCACAGTTTACAAGTACATTAGTTCCCCAAATTACATGCTCTGGAGCTACAGGAAATTGCTTGCTGGGTACAAAATTTAAGGGATGACCTGGAAATCTCATTTTCACTTGGTGCAAATTTTGCTGCAAATTACTTACATTTAGGAGCCTCTGCCCAAATCACGCTAACTGTCAAAACCTTTTGTCTTGCTCATTCTCTCGTTGAGAAGATGACCTTGGAAAACCATCTGTGTAGGGATGGTTTCCTGCATTCTTTTACAGTTAAAAACTGAGGATCCTTTAGTACAACTCCAACTCGTATCCTGAGAGAGGGAGTTGAGGAATTTAGAACAGCAGAGTGACTGGTTCTTCAAAATTTCATCATCAGGCTCATTAGAATTAGCCCCAATTGCCTCCCCGCCCATGATTTTGACATTGCAGTAGTGGCTGTGGCAATTTGGTAACTGTAAAAAAGCTCTCCTGGCCCATACCCCCATCAGAAATCAACTACACACACTCAAGAAATGAAATTATTGCTTGAACCCACTGAAACCCAACACCCAAAGGCTTGAAGTGTCCTCTGGCTACATTTTATACTGCGTTTTTATCTGAGCAGCAAATGAGAACGAGGCTTGATCTGCCATTTCGCCTTTTAGCAATCGTTCCACATTTTAGTAATCTAATAGCTCACTGATTTCTTCGTTGTCAAGAAGTCCATTTCGCATTTTAGTAATTCCGTTTCGCATTTTAGTAATTCCGTTTCGCCTTTTAGTAATTTTGTTCCGTATTTTAGCATTCCGCTGTTCCGTTCCGCCGTTATATTTCGTTTCGCGTTTCGTTTCGCGTTTCGTTTTGCGTTCCGTGTTTTAGTAGGAGCCTCGTCATTTCTGAGAAAGTTCAGTAAGATCAGAAACAAAAGACTAGTTCCTCCGACTCTCGGGCAGGTCCAGTTAAGTTTTCTTTGTGTTCCAATATGTTAATGCATAGAAATGATATAATAAAAGCCCCACAGTCGAACATTGGGAAGCGTTTCGCAAACAATGCAACGTATGCGTAAAATTATTTAGAACTGAAAAAAGAAACTTCTACAAAAAGTTGAATATTTCTGACATTGCTGACAATAAAAAATTTTGGAAAACAGTTAAGCCTATCCTCCCGGATAAAGGGCGGTCAAATTCAAAAATTACCCTTATTGAAGATGAAAAGATTATTTCGAATGACGAAGAAGTTGCAGAGACTCTGAATAATTATTTCATGACTGTCACTGATTCCCTGGTTATTACAGACAACAGTGACATTATCTCTAGCACAGAGGGTGCATCGGATCCTATAGAAAAGGCTCGACTTAAATATTCCAATCACCCAAGCATAAGAAAAATTCGTAATTTTGTTTAAAACGCTGACCCCTTCAAATTCCAAAAGGTGTCGTTGGAACAGATGGACAATGAAATTAGGAGACTCAGTCCTAAAAAGGCAACGACTTTCAAAAATATACCTGCAAAAGTCCTTATCCCTATTAATATCGGGCTTTTTGGAACCTTGTAGTACCGGGGGCACAAAGTGCCGCCCCTCCGTAAAGTCGACAATATTGCAGATATGAGAACGAAACTTGGTACAATGGTGTACAGTAACAGAATCTACACAATCAACTATTTTTTTATTTTTCATTACATCCATGACGTCACAATGATGTCATAATTGAGGAAAATTCCAATATTGGCCTGCTGTTGGCCAAATTGACAATATTTAAGTTTTTATTTGACTATTCCTTTTTTCAATGGACTAAAATGTATCACAAAGCATTAATAAGTAAAAATTCATAGTAAGATATCTATGTAAGTTCATTATATATATTATATATTCATTATTTACCGGGTTTCTCAAAGAAAGTACCCCCTTTTGACTGGAAATAGGAACGAAGCGATAAGATACCATTACGCTCCGAGCAGTTAGCTAAATTCATCAATCTTCAACTTAGATTCACATACCTTGTATTTAAGAATCGTCCACGAAACACCAGAGATACAAGCTTGCAAAGACAAAATTTACAGTACACCCAAAACCAGAGGTTTTGTAAAAGGGCCTAGCCATGATTTGTATTATGGATCTTTTCCAAAGCACCTGTAAATTTAACTTTCAGTTTTTGGCTTTTGAAAAGAATAAAAAAGACTCGTGGAAATCGTCCTGATTAAACAAATATCACAAAAATGTGGTAAGAATGATGAAGTCGTGCAACATCTCCCTAATGAGCATGCATGTGTTCCTTTTCTTCTTCTTTGACACTTGGAGTGGAATACAATGCACGGATTGATTCCTCAAAGGAATAACTATTTGGAGAACGATTGAAGCATTTCAAGGTATAATTCTTTTCAATGGAGAAAGATAAAGATCAAAGTCAAAATTCCTGTGCAACATGCCTGTGATAGCAAATCATGGCTAGGCCCTTTTACAAAACCTCTGGTTTCGGCTGCACTGTAAATTTTGACTTTGCAAGCTTGTATCTCCAGTGTTTGGTGGCCAATTCTTAAATGCAAGGTATGTGAATCTAAGTTGAAGATTGATAAATTTAGCTGTCCACTCGGAGAGTAATGATATCTTATCGTTTCTTTCCTATTTCCAGTCAAAAGGGGGTACTTTTTTTTTAGACACCCGGTATATACACCAGTTTTTAATTGTTTATTTTAAACCCCTAATTGTCAATGTAAATACTCTGAAATGCCTCAAGACAATGTATAATAAATACGAGAGGCCTTTTAGGTCATAAAAATTTTTCTAATACATTTGTTATTATTTATGTGACATCATAAATATTTATGACGTCATTAAGCTTAAAATTGCTGACGTCATCGAAAATGAATAAAACTATAATTCATCTGAAAGCTCTCATCAATATCTATTGAATGGTAGTATTCTTAATGATCTGTGATCATTCTGGAAAAAATAAGAGTCCCTTCTTTTCTATTACTGCTGACCCTTGTTGAAAAGATGTTGGTCACGTGATCAGTCTCTACCATTTTGAAAAAATTTCTAAATTTTTAATTAGCACATTAAACTTGAGGAAAAGTTACCAAGTTTCAGCTCTGTATCTTTCGAACTCACAGCACTGCATCAAATAATCTGAGCCGCGGGCACTTTGTGCCCCCCCCCCCGGTAGTAATAGGGTTAAAAGCAATTCTGACATTTGCTCCGAATCGCTGCAACTCATTTTCAATAACTGTATTGAAAATGGTTTCTTTCCCGATTCGTTGAAGCTCGCAGATATCTATGGAGTGAGGTGTGGGACAAAAATCCGTAATGCTTTTCGTTGTGGCGTTATTGATTTCGTTGTGGTGCTTTAGTATGTTGTGGAGTGGTTTCAGTGTTTCGTGCAGTAGTTTTAGTGTGTCGCATAGTGGTTTTTGGATGCAATGTGGTGGTCTTGTCATATCATGGTATAGTTTGAGTCGTTGAATGGTTTCAATGTATCGTGCAGTGGTTTCAATGTATCGTGTAGTGGTTTCAGTGTGTCACATTGTGGTTTTAGGATGCAATGTGGTGGTCTTGTCATATCATGGTATAGTTTGAGTCGTTGAGTGGTTTCAATGTATGGTACAGTGGTTTCAATGTATCGTGTAGTGGTTTCAGTGTGTCACATTGTGGTTTTAGGATGCCATGTGGTGGTCTTGTCATATTATGGTGTGGTCTTAGTCGTTGAGTGGTTTCCTTGTATCGTGGAGTGGCTTTATGTAGTGGTTTCAGTGTGTCACATAGTGGTTTTAGGAAGCCATGTGGTGGTCTTGTCATATCATGGTGTGGTCTGAGTCGTTGAGTGGTTTCAATGTATCGTGGAGTGGTTTCATGTAGTGGTTTCATGTAGTGGTTTCAGTGTGTCGTGGAGGTATGTAAACAATACTACTTTGTTGAGTGGTTTCAATGTGTCGTTGTTCTTTGGAGTCGTCGTAAAATCATCGAATCTGTCAAGCCGCACAAATCAAAGTCATCGAATCTGTCAAGCCGCCGCAAAGACTAACGATATCGGCGAAATAACGAAATAGCGAAATAAGGAAATACCGAAAAAGTGGCCTAACCAAAACATTATTTATAATTCTGAAACAGCAAATATGGGCCCACATCATCATCAGAGGTCTTTGGGCATCACCAAATACAGGAAAACTTTGCAAGATGTCGTAGTTCCTTCAGATCAGTCGACTTCTGTTATTCAAAGTTCAGGCTCATAAGCGTACGAGGCGGGGGCCGGGGAGCGGTAGCCCCCACCTTTCGAAAAATTGTCGAAAATGAGCCCCACTCGGGTAAAATTTTGCCCTTAGTCGGGCAAAAATGCTAGTAAACAATGGGTTTTGTGTCGGGCAGCCTCCCCTAGATTTTTTTCTTCCCTTACGCTTATTCTGAGGTATTTTTCACAAGAAACTCCCTAAGATCACCAAAAAATATTGTATTGCTGAGTATTTGAAAACTTGTTTATTTGGTACTTCCGCTTGCTCGTTTTGCTTCATGATCCGTTTAATTTGATTGCGTGCAGACAAAGATATTGCTTTATGAAATTCTTTGAAAAATATGAATGAAGATTATTATCCTATCGATGGGGCAATCAGTTCCTTGAAGGGGGGATTCGATTCTTTGCACGAAGAATGTCCTGGATTTTCGGAGGAGTTATTTGCCCCTGGGCTCTGAGATGCTTTTTCCCTAAAAGGGGTCGAAACTATTTTGTACAAATTTTCGAAATGCTTCTTCCCACCTCCCTGCTGTCAATAATGGCAGTTTCCCAATTCATCAATTTGCAGGGGCCACGGATGTTTTACCATTAACCCGCTGCAGCTACCAGAATTCCCTCACATGGCTCTGGTCGACCCGGGCTGGAGTTACGGACAGGGACCAAACTGTCCAGCGCAGGATTCAAACCTCAACTATGGAACGCCATAGCTGCCTTATGTGCTCAAAGTACTTACGTGTTCGGTGCTCTTAGATGATTGTTGTGTGTTTTCAACTATCTATTACGTGTTTTCATTATTTTGAGCTGTGCTCAGTACATTCGGTGTAGTGGCCAATGCCCACTTTGCTGCCCTTTCATTATTTCGTGCTGTGTTCTCAACATAGTGTTCTGTGTTTTCAACATGGTATGCTGTGTATCCGTCAATGCTTTATGTCCTCACATAGTTTTGTGCAGTGCATTGGCCATTTGATGCGGTGAACTCATCATTACGTGGTGTGCACGCATCAGTCAATATTCGCACCTTTGATGCTGTGCTTTTATCATTACGTGTTGTGGTTGGACCATGTGATGTTGTGCTTTAAGGTTGTGACGATCGGTGATAAAGTACAGCTGAGGCAACTCTGCCAACGGAGGTGCCATGCTAGAATACCCCATCCATTTTTGGAAGGCGTCCCCTTCCAGCTCTTTGATACACTGCGAGTAAATCAGGATACCCAACAAACTTGGGACTACCTGTGATTGTAGACTTCATGCTTATGGCCGTAAGGTTTCATATTATGATTAAGAGATTTAAAGAACGAGAAAGTTGTAAGAGGTAGGAGATTTAAAGAACGAAAAATCCCAAGGTAAGGCTCCTAAGTTAAATTTGAACGTCCTATATTTTGTTTATACGCTGCTACGTTGATACCCTATTGAAGGCAAAGTAAAGGTCGTATATATATGCATACTACAGTGGGCCCTCTCGACGAGGCGGTGCGTGCTGGTTGTTTGGGGTCGGTCTCTTGCGCGTGTTGCATTTGGCGCGTGCGGGGGATCGGCTTTGGTTGCCTGGCGCGCCCTGTTTTGTCGAAAGGACGTGTTTCCATGATATGATTGAGTGCTTCATTGACAATGTGCAGTAAGGTGGGGGAGGTCCTCTTTCTGAGAATCCCGTTCGAGTTGCTTTTCTTTCTTTTATTAAATTATTTGTACACTTATTTTGAAATTATTGTAAGTGGCTGTCGTAGTTGGAACTCGCTGACATCATGTCCTTTCCAGCTATGGCAGCCATAGAATATTTGCGTTGCAGTTGTCGTTTTAATATTTTATGTGATAAAAAAAGGTAGCAAATTTTGTTGATACGCTTTTACAATGATACGCCGTTGAAGGGAAAGTCAAGATCGGCAGTTTTCGAAATAAATAGAGCACCCTCACAAACTTGTCGAAAATATTGGAGATGTTTTGTCTTTTTACCTACATTGACAACGTATCAAAACCCTAATCCCATAGCAGAAGTTGCTTTTAGCCTAAGCGGTAGTTACTTTTAGCTGACGTTACTGATGAGGTCGAAGGCCCATTTGGCCATCATTGTCTTTAGGCCCATCATGGACTTGCTCCAAGTCTCGCTCTTGATCAATAAGCAAACGGGAGGGAAGAAGAAGAAAAGTGACAGGGAAATGGAAGGAGAGCGAGACTTGTGGACTACGCGTTCCGAAACGGCACTGGCCAAGATCTTGACCGGCGGCTCTCTTTCATGTTGGTGGAAGAACCAATCAAACTTGAGCAGGTGAATGCCAAGCCTCGTTTTTGGCGCGCGTAATCCACAATTCCCACTCTCCTTCCCTTCCCTTTTCTTCTTCTGCTTCCCTCTCGTTTGTTCGTTGATCAAGAGCGGGACTTGAAGCAAGTCCAGGCCCATCACTACCTTCAGTTTTCCGTTGGCAGAGTTGCCTCATCATCATCATCATCATCATCATCATTAATTTATTTACAGTAGGCTAAAAAGTTTTAAAATAGCAACATTACTGCTAATTAAGGCCTACTACTTAGCTTAAAATTAAAAGAAAATATATTACAAATCGTTTAAGAAATATAGTTGCAACATATCATATCATGTTAGGTACCCAACCTGTGGTATATATGTTTTGCAAAGTCTACAATGGCTGTTCTCGCCCTTCCAACATTTAATATGGTTTTTGAAAATGGGAAGTGTGCTTGCTTGTTTGACTATACTTGGTAAAGTTGACCAAAGTCTATTTCCAAGAAATGATAGTCTCTATTCCATATGTTGTTGTATGAACTTTTGGAATCTGTGAGTCGTTACCGTGCCTTAGATTGTAACCAGTATTGCGCTCAGTGAAAATATCCTTCATAAAAGGAGGACTTAAGCCAGACTTTGTTTTATAAATCTCGGTCATAAGCAACTGTAGATTCTTTACGTGAATAGATACCAAATTCCTTTGCTCCAGAAGAGACTCAAAATCTGTTTGATAGTCTTTGTACGCAAAACGCAATGGGATATGATTTATTCTAAGATTTAAAATTCTATCATAGAACATCCAAACAAGGGGGCAGTAGCCAAAGTGAGATAAGACAAACGCTTGCATTACCTGCTTCAACTTTTCCGTGTCCATGTAGCAGGATATTCTGGCGAGGGCATGAAGCTTTTGACTGGCTTTTTTGCAAAGAGTTTTGACATGCTGTTTAAAGCTGAATGTTTGATCAAAAATTATCCCTAGAAGCTTCTCCTCTTTGCTTTCTTTCACGCTAGCCTCTCCTATTTTGGCGGAGACTTCGTTGCTCTTTCCACAAAAAATCATCAAATGACATTTATCTTCATTCAACTTCATACGATTGTTTGGAAACCATTCACTTATCACGAGAACGTCATTATCTAATTTTGCGACAACATTCTCGACGTTAGGACCACATGTATAAATTGTTGTATCGTCCGCGTAATTACAGACTTCAGTCTCTTCCAGGAACAGAAACAAGTCATTCAGATATATGTTAAACAAAAGGGGCCCCAGGACTGAGCCTTGTGGTACACCCAGAGAGGTTTTTGTCCACGTGTTGAACGAATCATTCACCTTTACCCTCTGCTTCCTGTTATCGAGATAGCTAAGCACGAACAGCAAAGCAGATCTACTGAAACCATACGCATGCAATTATGCGATTAGTAATTCGTGATCTAAACAATCGAAGGCCTTCGAAAGGTCTGTCAAAACAGCCCCTGCGATCCCCCCACGGTCTATCGACTTGTTACGGGTTTCTATAAGACGTAGAAGTGCATGCTGTGTGCCATAGCCCTCTCGTAAACCACATAGGAGTGGAGACAGGATGCTTTGGACGAAAGGCAACATTTGATTTTGCATTAACCGTTCGAAACTTTTTGAGACTGATGGTAAAACAGTAATTGGTTGATAGTTCTTTTTTGAAAAAGCATCCTCTTGTTTAAAGAGAGAAGTTATATCTCCAGCCCTCAGTTCTTCCGGAAAAGTGGATTTAGACATATGTGAGTTAAACAAAAATTGGAGAACTACACTAAATATGTCAGAATTTTCCTTAAGGATTCTTGCTGGTATACTATCAACTGGAGAAGCCTTTTTCGAATTAAGTTGTTTTATCTGAGTAGCAATATCACTAGTGGAAACCTCACTAAACTCAAATTTGTTGGCGATCTTGACATTCTCTCTGATTTTGCAGATACTCGGATGGGCATCATATTTCCTGACAGCTTTATCTACGGAATCTAGTATGCCATCTGTAGGAGGCAAAACTGACTCATTAATAGAAATCCCTAAACTATCTGTTATAGTTGCGAAGTGATGATTGAAAATCTCTGCAATTTCTGAGTCCTTGCTTATCATCTTACCATTTTCAATAACAGTCAAAGATGAGTTTACCTGGGCCTTATCTGAAAAGATTGGTTTGACAGTCTTCCAGAATTTAAGGTTATCCGTAAGGTTACCAAGATTGATATTCTGATAGTAATCAAATTTGGCCTTTCGTAGCAATTTAACACATTTGTTCATCTGCTTTTTAAATGCCTTAAGATTTGCATCAGTTCTATTGTTGTGATACTTGTTACGTAGCCTAGTTTGGTGCATGTGTTCTTTTCGCAAGGCTTTTCTCATAAAAGGCCCAGCGTTTGCACGAATTGATTTTTTCTTAACGGGTACATGTTCGTTCAGTACGCGCATGACACCAGCCTCAAAAGCACCATAGTCCTCGATCTCACTTAATTCAGATGAGACAATATGCACTAAATCGTCTTTGAAGTCCACGGTGCTAAATTTGCTGTAGTCCCTGTATGTAACTATCCTGGGACCCCTTTTGACAAATCCACCCTTGAGGACAGTAACTATCATATTCCGAAAACTAGATTTCCTATTGGTTAGGATTAAATCAATGCTTCGAGGGCTTCCTGATTTGAAACAGGTTGGGTATCTAACAAGATTTTGTAAGTTGTAATTGTCCATGAAACCACCGATAGCGTCCTCCTCAGCTTCACAATTGAAGTCTCCGATTAGAATGATATTCTCATATTTTGTACAAAAATGATCAAGTGCTTTACCTATTTCACAAAAGAAATATTGTTCAGGTTGAGATGGTGGACGGTAAATGGAGATGAGAATCCATTTTTGCTTTTTAACAGTAAGCTCAATTAAACTACATTCACTATCATTTGGTGGTTTGTAGTTTCTTAACTCTTTGATTGGTGCCCTTTCTCTCACATAGACCAAAAGAGTACCCTGTAGGGTACGTTGAGGGTATTCTGGAATACCCTAGGGTACTTCAGGCCAGAAAAGGTACTCCAGAGTACCCTTACGACTGAAAATGTCACGTGACTTAAGCAAAGTGTTCGAAAATGGAATGTATTTGCGTTATCTTCTTCTCTTAAACGCGGTTGAATTTTGAAGTTTCGTTGCTGCAGCGAAGGTTTGAAGGAAAGAAAGGAAAGAATATCGCGAAGAAGGTAAGCTTTAATGAATTTATTTCATCCGAATTGACAAAATATGATTGATGTGTAGGATGATGCATTTTACTGGCATACGATTGTTTCATTAACTTTATCTGAAATAGGGAAAAAGTCCCGAGAAAGTTGGCTACGCGTTGCAGGTTTATCGACTTGCCAAAATGCATCTCCCACTGAGTTGAGAGCAAACTCAGCCTAGCTGTGTTTCGTTATTTCACCTTACTGAAATTTTACCCACAAAGAAGCATTGGGTTTTGTTCATATCGCCTCTTTCAAAAGATTATCTGGCCTACGAATCGGTTGACGTACCTACCGTTGTTATGACATCGGGTACATGGAATAGGCCTAAATAAAGGCAGCAAGAAATACTTCTATACATACTTGCCCTTCTGCTTGTTTAGGAAATAGTATTCTCTACCTGAATCCCAACTTGCTTGCATTTTGTAGTAGGTCAGTTCCTTGACCAACATACGCAAGCCTGCTGCCTTAGCATTTTCAACATGGTACAGTTTCTTTGAATTTTTCGAGACTTCTTTGATATCTTTTATTCACATCTAATTCATGTCTTGGTAACGATTAGGTCTTTTGGTTCCAAGAATTTTCAAGTCTTCCAAAGACTGTACCTATGACAAAGTTTATATCTGAGAACCCTATTTTCCTGAACTTTCTTGTCAGGCCTGGCACCTGTGGTGATGCTATGGAATTGAATTTATCTTTGCAGTTTTCAAGAAACAGACAATCTAGACTTTCTAAAGACAGAAATCAAAGTAGGTCATGGCAAGCAAAAGATGCCACACAAAAATCACATGAAAATGGAGAAACGTTGGAATGACTGTCAAAGCTGTGAAACGCTCTGTGTTTTGAAAATTGGAACGAAACAATTGTCATCTTAGGCATAAGCGTAGCGGAAAATAAACTTTACGGGGGGGGGGCTGCCAGATAAAAGATCCATTGTTTACGAAAATTTTGCCCAACTTTAGGCTGATTTTCTGCCCGATTATGGCTGATTTTTGCAAACTCTTCCAAAGCTGGAGGGCTGCAGCCCTCTTAGCCCCCTGTCTCTTATGAATGACTGCCTGAAACTTAACATGAAGTGAATGACTTCCTGAAACTTAAAATGAAGACAAGACTGTTAAATCAAGATGGTAAAAACGTAGGACTTGTGGCCAGAAAGGTGTAATAGGATGGACTGATGATATGAAATTGAAGATTGTAGTGATTAGGGTGAAATGAAGGGATGAAACTGTAAGACAGAATGATGAAATTGAATGATGAATGGAGTGCTCAATGGAAAGAGGAATATGAATGATCGAGAAGAATGGATAAGATGCACAGTTTTTCAAGGAGCTCAACATTGCAGAAACAGTTTTGTCTTCATTAAGATAATTTTCTTCTTTTTCGTGTGCAGTAAAATGCCACCGTTGAAGGGGTGGCTTTGAATGCCAAGAAAAATCTTTGCACCAGTGTTATAGACCACATTGATAATTTGTGCATTGAAAGAATAAGAAACCAATTAAGAAACTATTAGTATCAAAATGAACAAAATTTCATGTTAAATCAAGAAACTTTTAGTATGGCCTGAGCGAAGTTTCTTATTATAAAAAGTGTAATATCTGAAACAATTAAAAAAACCTATACAATGTTTGCTGACTAAACAGTATGTTGACAACAATATGAATTGAATGAAAACAATTGAATGACAATAATAGCAGATAAGAAATCTGAAATCAAATCTCAAGCATTTTACGAAAGATTATTGTAAGGGGACCAGTCTTTATTAATGTCGGGTAGGGGGCTGGAAGATATTTTTAGGAATAATAAACATTTTTCATAACCCCTTCAAATTGTCATTAAGATTTTAAAGGGCCCCTGGTTACTTAGCTGCAATTTGTGGTGGCCCCTCTCTGTATCAAATTTGATGAAATATTCCCAAGCATGTTTTCTGATGGCAAGTGAAGCAAAAATGACATAGAAATGCTTTCAAGAGAAAAGGTGGCAGTGCACCTGGAGATTTTATATAAAATATGATACTTTGCGCAAAAATGCAAGGCACAAACAAAAATCATAAAAGGGTGACGCTTTAGCATTTCAGATAGCTGGGATCAGCTTTGTTAAGTTTTCATGGCCAGGTAATTCTACTTCAAACTAGGACAGAAAAGAAAAAAAGTTAACCCTATACTCTCAGATTTTGCTGATTTTTTGTTTATGATTTAAGTATGATGATAGTAGCAACGTATCCAAATTTCAGGTTTCTACCATTTGTCGTTCTGGAAATATAGTAACTCAAAGTATTGGCATTTTTGGGCCTAAATCTTTATTGGCAGCCATTTTGAATTGACACTTTTCATAAAATTAGCTATCTTTGATCAACTCCTCAGAATTGTGTCATCCAAGTGTGGTTTCCATACAAATGCGAGGTGGCAAACACAAAAATAGCCTGAAAATAGTGTTAAATTAAGTAGATATGGCCATAAATGCACAAATAAATTTTGATTACACAATTTGCTTTTGATGATATTATTTCACTAATTTTTTTCATGTTGCTTGACTTTGACTTAACTGATCTTTTGCAAGCTCAACGTAGACACATACACCTGCTTTTGTGGAAAAAATCTCCTTGGACAAACTTGTCATTAAGAATTTATCCATGTTTAAACATTATAGTGTATATTTGTATTTCGTACAAGAACAACAAAATTATATCACAACAAAATGCTAAAATAAAAACATAGTTGTTGTTGTTGTGCGCAATAAAATATTTACAAAAATGTTTAAACGTAGATAAATCCTTAATGACAGGCTTATCCAAGAAGATTTTTTCAATGAAAGTAGGTGTATGTGTCTACTTTGAGCTTGCAAAAGATCAATTTGGTCAAAGTCAAGCAACATCAACAAAATCAGTGAAATATGAACAAAAGCAAATTGTGCAATCAAAATTTATTTGTGCATTCATGGTCATATCTACTTAATTTAACAATATTTCCAGGCTATCTTTGTGTTTGCCACCTCACATTTGTATGGAAACCACATTTGGATGACACAATTCTCAGGAGTTGATCAAAAGATTGCTAATTTTATGAAAAGTATCAATTCAAAATGGCTGCCAATAAAGATGTATACCCAAAATGTCAAATCTATGAGTTACAATATTTCCAGAACGACAAATGGTAGAAAGCTGAAATTTGGTTATGTTGCTGCTATCATCATACTTAAATCACAAACGAAAATTCAGCAAAATCTAAAATTACATGGTTAACAAGCTGGCCCTCATTGACATGGAATCACCGGCCCCTTATTTTACACTGAAGGTTTTCAGTGGCCCCCCTTTCACTGCCCTAAATTTTGGGTGGCCCCTCTGAATATCTTCTGGCCCCCTACCCAGCGTTGATAATGACTCGCCCCCAAAAATGCAATTTAAAAAAACCAATTTTCCAACCCAATATTGTTGTCATCAGTGGTAACAAATAAGAACAATGTCCTCTTCATCATCTATCACGATTTACTTGCACTGTTTTGTTGATATTATTCAAAAAGAATTCAAATCAAAATCAAGATTGACATCAGATTTGCCCCAAGTTCATTTCGTCAACTGTAATAAGTCTATCTGAAAGCTAGATTTTCGCTTTGCCCTTCTCTCAGATAATGTCTGGCGCCATCCCTGATAGGCTGATTCCAGCCACCTACACGGGAAATCGAAAAGGGGCAGCAAATTACTGATTCCTTTTACGTAATTTAGGTAGGACCTGATGCTTGGTTGTTTCACAAATCTATGAAGGGGGGGAGGAAGTTGCTCCGACCCCCAAGGCCTCACCATTTGGGTATTTCCTGGCTCAAGTATAAAGTCAAAACTACCTGAGATCAATTTTGGACGACTTTCCAGACGTCTCAATGGAACATTATTATACAGATACAGGGAAGGGGCAATAGGGGTAGGGGCAGCCAAAGAAATTTGCAGTGAAGCAAAATATCAATTCAGTGCTTAAGTTCCAACGAAGATAGCTTTCTATGTTTGTTTCTTTGTCGAAAAATATACTGTTTTACCTTTATCATTTTGCTAAAGTCGTGGGTCGTAACCTTGAAGGTTTGTGCATATCAGCTACAGCAAATGGATACATTTTGTTAGTAAGAAAACAATACAGGAGAGCCGGCGCACACTATTATGTATTGCACAAAAAAGAGCGGTTAGTTTTTTTGCCCTGACAACAAGCCAGTTGTTTCCAGCCTCTTCTTTCCATGGCGGTCGTCAGTTGTAGTTTGTAGTTTAACCCTATCAAGCCTAGAGGGGCTGAATCAGCCCCCTTGCGGTTTTTCGTCTGTAGATTTTTACCAGGGGGTAAACGCGATCGGTATTCGAGAAATGCATGTGTAAAATTTTGAATAATTCCTAATAAAATCTACAGCTAATGTGATAAAACTATGAAAAGGTAGGAATGCATACTACTTTTGATGCTCCATCCAACAAATTAGCTAGTTTTTAATTTGAACGTATGGTTTTGCGGATTTTTGCGCTACGCATGCGCACTTTCTTTGTATTCCTGTGTGATGAACTCATCACTTTTTATTAATTTTTCTTTACAGAGCAAATATTATTTTGACATAGTTAGTGCTTTTTGTTTCCTCACAATCAACGATTGAACATATTTAGTACTGAACCCTATTGACTTTGAAATTTGAACAATGTGATGTCATGGAAAGGTCATGTGATATTTTTAAAAATAGATTTCATCTTTTCGTTCACCATAAGATTTTCTATACACATGCAAAGTTTCAAGGCTCTAGGTTGTCCAGAACAGAAATAAATTAAGGGGGCGAATCAGCCCCTCCTAGGCTTCGTAGAGCATCAAATACCCTAGGCCTGATAGGGTTGAAGTTTAGCCCAAGTTCGTTGTAACGTAGCCATTTTTCCTTTAAATGTTGCCTAGTATAATCTATGATGATGATGAAGATGATGATGATGCTCATTACGTCACTTGACTGGTTATATGATCTGGAAACAAGTGCTTATTACCTGAGTCCTGATGAATATCACAAAAAGATTTTTTACTGTAAAACATTTTGGACAATGCTGCAAGATTACAGGGTTTTTTCTTATAAGGAACACATTTATAAAACAAATGAGCTCAAATCAGATCAAGAATAAGCAACATTTAAGAAACACAGGCAGGCTGAGCTTCAAAAGTAAACTTGAAAAGAGCTGGTTTTACTCTACGCAAAATACAAATAGTATCCCAAAAAGTGCTCCCCATTTGAAAAACTCACTAAAATTTGATTAACCGGGAAAAATAGTAAGGACACAATAAGGATCTTTGTCCCTTGATGCAGGAAAAGAAACATCTCGTTTCCTGTCATTCATTGTCATGGACAGTTGTTGGAAATCTCAATAATTTTTTAGAAAATTTAAGAAACATTTAAGAAACATGTAAGGCCGGATTTGACAAAATATTAAGAAACACCTACACTGAAGGCAGAAAGTTTGTTTCTCGTAAGAAGAAAAGTGCACTCAGGTTATTGTTTATTAATCATTATAAGTGATTAGTGTCATACCTGATCTCTGGGGTGGCACCAGAGATCTTCCGACGGAGGAGCTGGAACTTCCTACTGGGGGGCTGAAATGGCCAGAAAATGCAGTTTTCGTACATCAATTTGTTTGATTTTGCCAAATTTCCTCCGACAGAAACGCAAAATTTCCTCCGACAGGGGAGTTAGATGCTTCTAACAGGGGGCCGTAACCTCCCTCTAGCCCTCCCTGGCGCCACCACTACTAAATGGAAATTATTAACGTTAAGAACACATAATATGAAAGTGTAGTGCTTCTAGCCTTCTGTAATTCTGTAACTAGCAACTCTTTTGTAGCTTTAATTTATCTTGCATAGAAGCAGCCAGACATTTTATAGCAAGCTGAAGTTTTAGCGTTCTCTACAGCATTCGTATATCAATTAGCTAACGTTGAACAACGCGAAATATTTTTGTTATACATTTTCATGTGAAGCCAGTCAAGGTCATGATAGCAAGACAATGATTGTGTTTTCTTCTTTGTTACTGACTCCCGTTGATTCTTTCCCAAGGAAATAATAATAATTTAGATACTTTCTCAAGTACCCTTAAGGGTCTTCTGAAGTACCTTTAGGGGTACTCTGGAGTACCTTTAGGGGTACTCTGGAGTACCTTTAGGGGTACTCTGGAGTACCTTTAAGGGTACTCTGGAGTACCTTTAGGGGTACTCTGGAGTACCTTTAGGGGCACTCTGGAGTACCTTTAGGGGAACTCTGTAGTACCCTTAAGGGTACTCTGGAGTACCTTTAAGGGTACTCTGGAGTACCATTAGGGGAAGTACCATTAGGGGTACTCTGAAGTACGATCAGGGGAACTCTGAAGTACCATTAGGGGTACTCTTGAGTACCATTACTCTGAAGTACCATCAGGGGAACTCTGAAGTACCATTAGGGGAACTCTGAAGTACCATCAGGGGAGCTCTGAAGTACCATTAGGGGAGCTCTGAAGTACCATTAGGGGAACTTTGAAGTACCATTAGGGGAGCTCTGAAGTACCATTAGAGGAACTCTGAAGTACCATTAGGGGAGCTCTGAAGTACCATTAGGGGAACTTTGAAGTACCATTAGGGGAGCTCTGAAGTACCATTAGAGGAACTCTGAAGTACCATTAGGGGAGCTCTGAAGTACCATATCTATGGTACTCCAGAGTACCCTCACAAAGGGTACTCCAGAGTACCCTAAAGGGTACCATATTTGTACCCGACTGGAGTACCCTAAAGGGTACTCCAAAAACCACCTTTTTTCTTTGAGTGTAAATGGCTTCATAAAACCTTCAATTATGAACTGACTGGTTGTAAAAGTATTGTCAATTTTTGTCTCCGCAATGATGAGTACATCAACATAGTCTGATACCAAAGGTCTCAGAAATTCAATCTTGTTTCTAATAGAGTTTATGTTAAGGAAAGCTATGATAAGACCATTGCTATTTTGAAATCTGATATTTTTCAGGGAGGCAGTTGCATCATCATGTTCATTAGATTGGTCGTCATCGGTGCCCTCATTAACAATTACAATTACACTCAGCCGTACTTTATCCCCGATCGTCACAACCCCAAGTCGTGTTAGCTCCTTGTCTGAAGCAGCAAGCAAGGTCTCAAAATCTAATTTCTCATCGCAGAATTTTTGAGCCAGGGTGCCAAGACCTATTTTATTCAATGCAGTTTCCATCTTCTTAAGTTGTTCGGCTGCGCAGGCCATATTGAAAATTGTTGCAGAAACAAAATGCGCGGGACATGTTGAGCAACAGCAACCACAGCATCAAATGGTGCGAGCACATAATGCTTAGAGCACAGCATCAAATGGTGCGACAAGAGCATCACATGGTGAGAGCGCACAATGCTAAGAGCGCAACATCAAATGGTACGAGCACATAATGCCTAGAGCACAGCATCAAATGATGCGAACACAGTATCAAATGGTGAAAGCACATAAGGCTTAGAGCACAACATCAAATGGTCCAACCACAACACGTAATGATAAAAGCACAGCATCAAAAGTGCGAGGATTGACTGATGCGTGCACACCACGTAGTGATGAGTTCACCGCATCAAATGGCCAATGCACTGCACAAAACGATGTGAGGACATAAAACATTGATGGATATACAGGATATGAAAACACAGAACACAATGTTGAGAACACAACAAGAAATAATCAAAGGACAGCAAAGTAGGCATTGGCCACTACACCGAATGTACTGAGCACAGCTCAAAATAATGAAAACACAAAACAGGTAGTTGAAAACACACAACAATCATCTAAGAGCACCGAACAGTTAAATACTTTGAGCACATAAGGCATGGCGTTCCATACTCGGCCATTCTGGTCTTTGGTTTACGAGTCAGTCGCCTTTACCACTCGGCCACACCCTCTCTATGCAAAAGTCAGTTCCATACGCTTTGCGTTTTTTCCGACCCACAAAAGTCTCTCACCTTGAAATGTAATCTGGGAACCTACACGTATTTTTCTACAAGTATTTAAGAATTTGGCCCGGTCCGGTACTGAACATTATCAGATTTTGAGTTCTCTGAGTTTCTTACGAATTTCTTAAATGTTCCATAAAAATCGGCATGTTTACTTCCTATTTCCCCGTGAACATTTCGAAACAATGTTTTTTTAATCTTTTCCATTTAGATATTACTCAAGTAACTTTCAAGTACTATGATACAGAAAGAAGTGAAATAAAGTAAAATTTCGTTTTTCACAACAAATAGTTTCTTAAGTTGTATTTTCCCACTACAGGAGTTTCTTAACTTTTGGCAGTCTGAAAGTTGAGTTTCTTATAAACAGTTTCTTAGCAGAGAATTCGTGTATCTGACATTGCTGCAACTTTATACTACGGTTTCTAAAAATTTTCCCAGTCCAAACACTTCAAACATGTTGAAGAGGTGGAGCAAACTTTTAATGACAGAGGTTGACTGATTTGAAAAAACTGCAACATCTTGCAAAGTTTAGCAAAGTTTCCTATTTTGCCAGTATTTTTGTCTTTCGCTGTTTCACAATCATAATATTTCTGTTAGGCCACTTTTTTGTTATTTCGCTATTTTGTTATTTTGCCTTTAGCCTTTGCGGCGGCTTGACAGATTCGATGATTTTGCGACGACTCCAAAGAACAACGACACATTGAAACCACTCAACAACGTAGTATTGTTTATATACCTCCACGACACACTAATACCACTACATGAAACCACTCCACGATACATTGAAACCACTCAACGACTCAGACCACACCATGATATGACAAGACCACCACATGGCATCCTAAAACCACTATGTGACACACTGAAACCACTAAATGAAACCACTCCACGATACATGGAAACCACTCAACGACTCAGACCACACCATGATATGACAAGACAACCACATGGCATCCTAAAACCACAATGTGACACACTAAAGCCACTCCGCGAAAAACTGAAATCACTCCACAACATACTAAAGCACCACAAAAAAATCAATAACGCCACAACGAAAAGCATTACGGATTTTTGTCCCACACCTCACTCCATAGATATCACATCTCTTCGTAAAATGGATGAGAAAACCAGAAAGAAAAGTTACAGACCCGTCAGCGTTCTGCCAACTGTTTCTAAAGTCTTTGAGAGAATTATGGATGGCCAGATTACTCCCGCGGGGGGGGGGGTACTTTACTATACTTTCATACCTTTTACTTGAAAATTTCTGTGATTGGGGTATACTTTCACTTGGAATTTTCTGGGATTGGGGTTTACTATTATACTCAAATTCTAGCTATGGATGCTGAATGAAAGTACAACTGGATAATTCTTCGAGCAACACGTGGTCAGTTTCAGGTGAACAGATTTCAAGTATTTTTTGTGTTTAAAAGCGTGCTCAGATCAGAACTTCGTTTCAATGGCCACTTGGGACAAAAATTTTCTTTCCCAGCCCTCGATCCCTTATCCCTCTGACGTCGAATTGTTTTTGTTACTTTTTTAACCCTATTAATACCGGGCTTTTGGACCCTTGTAGTACGGGGGGCACAAAGTGCCCCCCTCCGTAAAGTCGCCAATATTGCAGATATGAGAACGAAACTTGGTAAAATGGTGTACAGTAACAAAATCTACACAATAGGCTACTTTTTTTATTTTTTATTGAATTCATGACGTCACAATGACGTCATGATTGAGGAAAATTCCAATATTTGCCTGCTGTTGGCAAAATTGACAATGTTTAAGTTTTTATTTGACTATACCTTTTTTAAATGGACTAGAATGTATCACAAAGCATTAATAAGTAAAAATCCATAGCATAATATCCATTTAAGTTCATTATTTATAATATATATTCATTATTCATATACAACAGTTTTTAATTGTTTAATTTAAACCCCTAATTGTCAATGTAAATACTCTAAAATGCCTAAAGACGATTTATAGTAATTGAGAAAATCCTTTTTGGTCATCAAAGTTTTTCTAATACATTTGTTATTACTCACATGACGTCATAAACATTGATGACGTCATTAAGTTTAAAATTTCTGACGTCATTGAAAATGAATAAAACTATATATCATCTGAAAACTCTCATTAAGATCTATTGAATGGTAGTACTCTCAGTTATCTGTGATCATTCTGGAAAAAATAAGAGTCTCTTCTTTTTTTTTACTGCTGACCACGTGTTGAAAAGGTGTTGGTCACGTGATCAGTGTCTACCATTTTGAAAATTTTTTCAGATTTTCAATTAATATACTAAATTTGAGGAAAATTCGCCAAGTTTCAGCTCTGTATCTTTCCAGCTGAGGACACTGCATCAAATAATCTGCGCCGCGGGCAATTTGTGCCCCCCCCCCGGTAGTAATAGCGTTAGACCGCGGCTCGAAAAGGTCTAACAAGAGTGTGAGTTCTTTTACATCAATCAGTATCAACAGAAAAATATAGAAAACATCAAACTTACGACCTCAAATATTCGGCAACGACTTTAGGGCGGCAACAGGAACGACTCGAATCTTTACTCGACTTTATGATCAACAAACGGCAAGGCTACCTAAACTTAACTAACGGCAACTACGACAACTTGTGTTCTTCGACAAATTCGGTGGCTTGAGGTCTGCGACAGTTCTTGCGTCTTGCGTCTGTCTGGTCGTCTGACCAAAAAGTCACTGAACAATACCTTATGGCCAAACTCAAGGCACGCCTAAAGTTCCTAATATGGTCTAATAATGTTGAAAATAACCAATAAAAACTTGAGTATACCAACAATAATAGATAAGAACCAATCACATTATAGTCTCAACAGTATCGAGTTTTGGCATTAGGCCGAACCAATAGGGTAACGTTAAAATACTGCACGAAAGTACTTTTGGCATCATGTGCACACGTGAAATGTTCGTGCTCTCTTCACTTTTGACACCCAGCATGGGCCAAAGGCCCCCATATCGTAACAATAGGGTTAAAATTCTGGGATTGGTTATCAATATCTGACAAAAATTTTGGGATTGGGTATCAATATCAGACCAAATTTCTGGGATTGGTTGCTAGTAGAAATCCTTGCGGAGCACAACCTTGTAGGAATTTATAGTGAAGTACCTCCCCCGGGAGATTACTGCTTATATATCATATTATTTATCGGCGCTGCTTTGTGGTTTTCGTAAAGGGTACAATACTCAACACGCTTTAATTTGAATGCTCGAAAAGTGGCAAGGCAGCCTAGATAATGGGGAGAATATTGGAGGAGCAGTCCTGATGGACCTTTCCAAAGCGTTCGACTGTAGAAAACATGACCTTCTTTTAGCAAAACTAGATGCTTATGGATTTTGTCATGAAGCACTGTGTCTCGTCCACAGTTTTTTGGAAAACAGGCAGAAGAGAGTTAGGATGAACGGATCGTTTAGTACCTACAAAAACCTTTCCCTTGGAGTTCCACAAGGATTGGTTCTGGATCCTTTATTCTTTAATATCTATATAAATGATTTGTTGCCCTCCATCCAGGATACCGATATCTGTAATTACGCAGATGATACGACCATATACACATGCGATAAAAATCTCGATAGTGTTATTGCAAGGTTGGAGAATGACTCAAATACAATCATCCAATGGTTTGCTGATAACTTTATGAAACTGAATATAGATAAGTGTCATTTAATGGTGCTTGGTAGAAAAATTCTAATCAACAAGTTACAGTCAAAGTAGGCAATTCTGTTATGGAGAACACGGAGGAGGAAAATTTATTAGGCGTTGTAATTGATAAACAACTAAATTTTGAGACGCACATCACTAAGTTATGTCAAAAGGCTGGAAATAAACTTTTCGCTCTCGCTCGCATTTCCAAATACATGAACTCTGATAAACTCAGAATCTTGATGAGATGTTTCGTAATTAGTCAATTCCAATACTGTCCGTTGGCCTGGATGTTTCACAGCAGGCATCTGAACAATGAAATTAATAAGATACATGAAAAGGCCCAGAGAATTGCGTACAAGGATTATGAATCTAGTTTCAGCACCTTGGTAGGAAGGGATACATATGTCACTATTAATACAAAGAATTTGCAGATCTTGTTGCTGCCGCGGCTGTTGCTAGGGGCAACCGAGCTGCGACGCATTCTCAGGAGAGTTGCAAAGATCAGTAAATGCCTCGGGAAAACAGAACACGGAGTCCACGAACAACTTCATTGTTTTGGTTGATAAACAACTCATCTGAATGGGACAAATTCAGACGGTTCCATGGGAGATTTACAGGAGTAATTGTAATGTGTCAGGGGAGTAAGAACTAGCGAAATCACGAAGTTTTTCTACGATTGAATATAAATTGCGTAGGAAGAGAAAATTTGGAGAGATGCAAAGACCTCAGCATGTAAAATCGACGACGACGACGAGACGACGAGAAGGAAACGGAAAGTCAGTGAAATCAAGATGAACGAAGACAAGAGTAAAGAAAACTGAACCTATGAAGAAACAGAGTTGTGACGTTGTCAGGGACGTGAGAACAAATTTAACTGTTTAATTGATTCATTGATTCATTGATATAGTAGGTTTAGATATTGATAGCGTCGCATTATACAAGCTTTGCATTTCAATCTTTGTTGTTCACATCTCAGTGCATTTTGTGCAGCAACAAAAAATTTTACATGAGGTCTTAAGTTTAGTTCTAATTACTAGGTTTTCACCTTTGTTTATTTGGTGAATTGTGACTTTGAAGCAAATTCGCGGGAAGAAAGAAGCAGAGGTTCACGCAAAATGATGCCCTACGAACTCAGACCTAGAAAAACCAATACAGTTGAAGACGAAGATCGAGCGAAGCGATCGTTGCGTGCAAAGCATCGCAAACTGTCGAAGCAGAAATCAATTCGAAAGCGAATACAACAGATTGAAGAGCTCATCGGTATGCGAGGGAGCAGAACACAAGTAAACTGTCATGTGAAAGATTTGGGACGTGTTTTTGCTGCAGCCACGCTTACACATGAGGAATATCTGGATCAGTTGGACCCACAAGATGAAGATTACAGCGATGATTGGATCGAAGATCTTGGATTTACAGTGGACACGTGTAAGGCACTTGCAGAGGAATACATACAGGAAAGAGCCCTTGATACCCCTTCAGAAAAAGCCGATACATCAGCTGTCAGTTATGCAGAATCCACCTCCTCGATCGAGGACTTTGAGACAGAGAATTTGGAGGCAAAAGGTATGAACTTACATCAATATTCATTTGAATATTTGCCGTCTAATTCGTCTTTTCAGTTTTTTCACCAGCTTAATTCAGAGGTGACCTCAGCCTCCCAGCATCCGGACAGCCATGCAGTCAGTTTGCCCCTCAAGTCATCTGCTTCCCAGGACCCGGCCAGTCATGCAGTTGGCGGACACATGTTGTTGAAGATCTCAGATCCGGACAGCCATGCAGTCAGTTTGCCCCTCATGTCATCTGTTTCCCAGGACTCGGCCAGTCATGCAGTTGGCGGACACATGTTGTTGAAGATCTCAGATCCGGACAGCCATGCAGTCAGTTTGCCCCTCATGTCATCTGTTTCCCAGGACTCGGCCAGTCATGCAGTTGGCGGACACATGTTGTTGAAGATCTCAGATCCGGACAGCCATGCAGTCAGTTTGCCCCTCATGTCACCTGTTTCCCAGGACTCGGCCAGTCATGCAGTTGGCGGACACATGTTGTCAAAGATCTCAGATCCGGACAGTCATGCAGTCAGTTTGCCCCTCATGTCATCTGTTTCCCAGGACTCGGCCAGCCATGCAGTTGGAGTCCCCCTCATGCCTGCCGTTTCCCAGATTCCGGCCAGTCATGTTGTTAGCGGACATATGCAGCCGTGGAACCCACATCCGGCCAGCCATGCAGTCCGAGCCCCCCTCATGCCTGCCGTTTCCCAGATTCCGGCCAGTCATGTTGTTAGCGGACATATGCAGCCGTGGAACCCACATCCGGCCAGCCATGCAGTCGAAGCCCCCCTCATGCCTGCCGTTTCCCGGATTCCGGCCAGTCATGCTGTTAGCGGACACATGCAGCCACGGATCCCACATCCGGCCAGCCATGCAGTCCCAGCCCCCCTCATGCCTGTTGTTTCCCAGATTCCGGCCATTCACTCAGTTATCGGACACATGCCGCCGCAGATCTCACAACCAGCCAGCCATGCAGTCCGAGCCCCATTCATGCCTGTTGTTTCCCAGATCTCGGCCAGTCATGCATTTAGCGGACACACGTTGTCGAAGATCTCAGATCCGGACAGCCATGCAGTTAGTTTGCCCCTCACGTCATCTGTTTCTCAGGAGCCGGACAGTCATGCATTTAGCGGACACATGTTGTCGAAGATCTCAGATCCGGAAAGCCATGCAGTCCGAGCCCCATTCATGCCTGTTGTTTCCCAGATTCCGGCCAGTCATTCAGTTAGCGGACACATGCAGCCACGGATCCCACATCCGGCCAGCCATGCAGTTGGAGCCCCCCTCATGCCTGCTGTTTCCCAGATTCCGGCCAGCCATGCAGTCGAAGCCCCCCTCATGCCTGCCGTTTCCCGGATTGCGGCCAGTCATTCAGTTAGCGGACACATGCAGCCACTGATCCCACATCCGGCCAGCCATGCAGTTGGAGCCCCCCTCATGCCTGCTGTTTCCCAGATTCCGGCCAGCCATGCAGTCGAAGCCCCCCTCATGCCTGCCGTTTCCCGGATTCCGGCCAGTCATGCTGTTAGCGGACACATGCAGCCACGGATCCCACATCCGGCCAGCCATGCAGTTGGAGCCCCCCTCATGCCTGCCGTTTCCCAGATTCCGGCCAGTCACTCAATTATGGGACACATGCCGCTGCAGATCTCACAACCAGCCAGCCATGCAGTCCCAGCCCCCCTCATGCCTGCTGTTTCCCAGATTCCGGTCAGTCACTCAATTATCGGACACATGCCGCCGCAGATCTCACAACCAGCCAGCCATGCAGTCCGAGCCCCCCTCATGCCTGCCGTTTCCCGGATTCCGGCCAGTCATGCTGTTAGCGGACATATGCAGCCGTGGAACCCACATTCGGCCAGCCATGTAGTCCGAGCCCCCCTCATGCCTGCCGTTTCTCAGATCCCGACCAGACATGCTGTTATCGGACACATGCAGCCGCAGATCCCACATCCGGCCGGCTATGCCTTTAGCGGACACATGCAGCCGTGGAACCCACATTTGGCCAGCCATGCAGTCGGAGCCCCCTTCCTGCCTGCGGTATCCCAGATTCCAGCCAGTCATGCAGTTAGCAAACATATGCAGCCACGGATCCCACATCCGGCCAGCCATGCTGTTGGAGCCCCCCTCATGTCTGCCGTTCCCCAGATTCCGGCCAGCCATGCTGTTAGCGGACACATGCTGCCACAGATCCCAGATCAAGACGGTGGAAACATGCTGCAGCAAATCCCACATCCGGACAGTCATGCAGTTAGCAGACAGATGCTTCCACAGAGCTCAGATCCAGACAGTCATGCACTTAGCGGACACATGCTGCCGCAAATCCTACACCCAGATAGCGATGCAGTCAACTCCCCTTGTATGCCTGCGGTTTCCCAGATTCCGGCCAGTTGTGTAGTTAATGAACACATGTTGTCACAGCTACCGGACATTGGTATTGATGGTCAGGCTGAGTTGAGTACAGATTTTCACACCAATGAGCCATTGTTTTCAAGACTGTCCTCCAGCACTGCTGGAAGGCGCAGGTTTACAGCCCCAGCCAAGCCAAAGCAGCAAGAATTCTTGTCAGATCAGATTAGGAGAGATGCCTCCAGAGAAGCTTCACAAAGTCAGTCTTTGAGGAATGCAGATAAGCCAGTGGATGCATGGATAGATGAACTAGATATCGACTTTGAGTCTACCTTGAATCCAACCATGTCATCAGAGAATATGACACTGAGATTGTTAGCTTATCAGGGACTACCTCGATTAAACATCAGTCCATTCAATGGCTCACCAGAGGATTGGATCGATTTTGTCATCAATTTCAGAGACCTGATTCACCTTCAAGCCCATTT
Organism: Aurelia sp. 4 Dawson et al 2005; assembly: GCA_964019985.1. Classification (NCBI taxonomy): domain Eukaryota; kingdom Metazoa; phylum Cnidaria; class Scyphozoa; order Semaeostomeae; family Ulmaridae; genus Aurelia; species Aurelia sp. 4 Dawson et al 2005. The sequence continues at coordinate 9,111,831 of OZ026508.1, read as the reverse complement.
GTCAAACACAGAGAAAATGTCATATCTTTTGCAACACTTGGAAGGGGAAGCAAGACGAGCAGTAATTGGATACTCAAGGGACAAATTTGGTTATGTTAGAGCACTGAAACGCCTTAAATACTTGTTTGGCCAGCCATCAAGAGTTGCACAAGCGCATTTGTCGAAGGTGACTAAAGGGAAGCAGATTGGAAATGATGACCAAGAGGCTTTGAGTGAATATTACTACACCATAAATGATTGTCTTGTCACTCTGCGTCGAATGTGCTACTTTTCAGATCTATACAGTACAGATGTCCTGCGACAGGCTGTGCGACGTCTTCCATCTCGCTTGCAGGAAAGATGGTGTGAGCACTCCCTTAAAATTAGAAGACAAGAAGAACCAAACTTACAGCATTTAGTAGAATGGCTGCAGGACAGAGTCTTGGCTTCAATGGATCCTTACATGTCATCAAACCAGTCAGACCGACAGCAAAAGAATTCCAGACCTCCACGAAGTAGCAAGCCTAACTCACGTTCACAGCTGACGACCTTGGCAACGATGACTACAGAAGTTAAGCAGACCAATGAAGGGACCAAAGGTAGTAATACACCGTCACTCTGTCCATTATGCTCCACCAAACACAAGCTTTTCAGATGCAGTGTATTCCTAGGAAAGCCACTGTCAGAGAGGAGAAAGTTGGTGAAAGAGAAGAAACTATGTTTCAACTGTCTGAATTCAAATCATATGGTGAAGAAATGCGCATCACAATACTCATGCAAAGATTGTTCCAAACGTCATCACAGCAGTCTTCATGAGCACAGCGAACAGAGTAGGGATAGTAGCTGGCAAAAGAAGAAAAATTCAAACTCAGCTAGGCCCAGCAACAGTGATACTGGCGTTGCAACAAAGCAAGGAAAAGCCCAATCATCTTTGAATACCACAAACGATTCACCAATTGTTGGTATGATGACTTCAAATTCACAACGGGTTTTCTTGCAAATTGTTGAAGTTGAAGTACAATCAAAGAATGGTGGACGACTGAAAACTCATGCATTGCTGGACAGTGGCAGTCAAGCAACGTTGGTCAAAGAAGATTTTGCAAAGAGACTGGCACTCACAGGAACAAAACAGGCTGTGCATGTAGGAAGTATTAAGGAGGAAGGAGAGCCCCTTCAAGTTGAGCGTGTTTCTTTCAGTATCTCATCAACTGACAGAAAATGCACTTTTGACGTAAACAATGCATATGTTATGCCAAGATCAAAATTCAATACACCATCACAAAGGCTTCCAACCTCTTTCAAGACTGACCCGAAGTACAAGTATCTTCATGGTCTCAAGTTGTGTAATGTTTCTGCAATGGAGGTCGATTTACTAATAGGAGCAGACATACCAGAAGCGTTGATAGCAACACAAGTTCGACGTGGACCTAGTGGGCAGCCATATGCTGTGGATACACCATTTGGTTGGACGTTACTTGGTGTAGCAGATGCAGGAGCTAAGAGTGCAAGAATTCAAATTGATGTTAATCACATGCAAATCTGGAAGGATGGCGAGTTGCACAATCGAGTTGAGGAATTCTGGCTGACAGAGGCATTTGGAACGAAATATAGCCTGCCTAATTCATTCTCCCCAGAAGATGAAAGTGTTTTAAAGAGCATGGATGCAACTACAACCATTGTCAATGGTCATTATGAAGTTGGAATGTTGTGGAAACAAAGCACTGTCCAACTTCCGAATAACTATGTTATGGCAGAAAGAAGATTCAAATCATTGATGAAACGTTTCAAAGCAGACCAAAGTCTCCACCGACAGTACTCTGAAACAATAGAGTCTTATGTGAGTAAAGGTTATGCACGAAGATTGACCAATGAAGAGAAGATCATTACAAGCAACAAGACTTGGTATCTGCCACATCACGCAGTCGTCAACCCGAACAAGAAGAAGGTTAGAGTTGTTTTTGATGCGGCGTCGTCATTTGACGGTGTGAGCCTAAACGGCTGTCTGGTTACTGGCCCAGATTTCCTTAACAGCTTGGTTGGTGTGTTGCTGAGGTTCAGAAGTAATGCAGTTGCCTTGGTAGCAGACATTGAAGCGATGTTCCACCAAGTTTTTGTGAAAGAAAATGACCGTGACGCCTTGAGATTTCTATGGCGGAATGATGTACATACAGAAGAAGAACCAGATGTCTACCAAATGCAAGTGCATATCTTTGGTGCAAAGGATTCGCCATCATGTGCCACATATGCACTAAGAAAGACGGCACTGGACAATAAAGGCAAATTTAGCAATGAATGCATCAAAAATACACTACGAAACTTCTATGTCGACGACCTCCTTGTATCAGTCAAAACAGAACCAGAAGCCATTATCCTCGCTCAAGAAATGATGGAAATGATGAAGTGTGGTGGATTTAACTTGACAAAGTTTATTAGTAATTCGAAGAAAGTTATGAAAGCATTACCAAGATCTGCTTTGGCAAAACCTGACCTCGACCTGAGCCTGGATTCCCTTCCAACTGAACGGGCGCTGGGAGTTCGCTGGAACATTGAAAAGGATGCCTTTGTGTTTTCCACTGTCAAAAACGAAGTTCCTGCTATCAAAAGAGGGATTCTGAAGCTGGTAAGCTCCATATTTGACCCCCTTGGCTTTCTTGCTCCATTCATTGTGCAAGCTAAGATGTTGTTGCAAGAACTCTGGAGGAGGAACCATGGATGGGACGATGAAATAGATGAAGACATGAAAACATCTTGGAGGACATGGCTTGATGCTCTTGACTCAATAGGTGAATTCAAGATACCACGGAGATATGTCAATGTAGAAGAAGTTGCTGAATACCAATTGCACTTATTCGCTGATGCTTCAGAGCATGCATTTGGAGCTGTTGCGTATCTCTTGTGCATACACTTGTCTGGAAGAAAGTCATGCAGTTTTGTTATGTCAAAGACACGACTCGCTCCTTTGAAGACCTTAACCATAGCCAGACTGGAGTTGCAGGCAGCAGTTCTTGCAGTTCGCCTATACAGCACAATTGAAGCAGAAGCTGATATAGAAACAAGCTCCACGCATTTTTGGACAGACTCCATGATTACTCTGCAGTACATAAGAAATGAAAGCAGGAGGCTGAAGACCTTCGTTGCAAATCGTGTGGCAGAAATCCGTGAAAATACAAAACCAAGCCAGTGGCACCATATTGATGGGAAAGAAAACCCAGCAGATGACTGCTCTCGAGGCCTGCAAATTCTCAAGATGACTCCTGATAGCAGATGGTTGAATGGCCCAGCATTTCTTTGTCACACTGAGACAACCTGGCCTGAAGAACAAGACGAATGTTCGTTAGCAGAAGAAGATCCTGAAGTGAAAAAGAAAAAGATTTTGATCACAAGAACAGATGTCTACCATAAGGCTCCTATTGAAATTCATGATTTCTCCACATGGAAGAGGCTAACAAGAATTATGGCATGGGTTGTCAGAGCATGCAAGATGTTCAGGAAACAGATTACATCAAACCAAGAGATGACCCTCAATTCTCTAGATTCAATGGAAATTGACGCTGCAATCAAGCTATTGGTTCGTCATGTACAACAAGCTGCATTTTCTGAAGAATTCCAAGCTCTTAAAGCTGAGAAGAATCCATTGAAAGGCCGCCTCGAAGCCCTCAGCCCATTCATTGACGAAGAAGGACTTCTAAGAGTTGGTGGAAGATTGAAACATGCACCTATAGATTACTCTTCAAGGCATCAACTGATACTTCCTGCTAAACATCACTTGACAACCCTGTTGATACGCCACAAACACGAGCAGTATGCCCATGCAGGATCAGAATTCACATTGGCTGAGATCCGTCAGAGTTACTGGATTGTGAAAGGTCGATCGGTTGTCAGAAAGGTGATACACGAATGCATGCATTGCAAGAAAGAGCGAGCAAAGCCAGCAATACCCATTATGGCTGATTTGCCTGAATTCAGAGTAGCAGTTGGTGAGCCACCCTTTAGTCATGTTGGAGTTGATTTCTTTGGACCAATGCAAGTGAAACGAGGGAGATCTACGGTGAAGCGTTGGGGATGTATTTTCACATGTCTAGTAGTGAGAGCAGTGCACCTGGAAGTAGTAGAGAGCCTTGAAACAGATACTTTCATCAATTCACTTGAGCGCTTTATGAATAGAAGAGGTCATCCCAACTTAATTGTGTCAGACTGTGGCAGTAATTTCCGTGGCGCAGACAAAGAGCTCAAAGCATGTTTGAAAGAGCTGGACCAGGAAAAGATCAAAACATTTGCTTCCAACAGACGTGTAGAATGGAAGTTTAATCCTCCAAATGCGCCTCATATGGGTGGTGCTTGGGAAAGATTGGTACGATCAGTCAAGAAGGCGCTGAAGGCTATTCTGCGAAGACTGGTAGATGACTTTAGTCTTGTTACAATCTTCACAGAAGCTGAGAGCATAATGAACAGCAGACCACTCACGGCCACGAGCGATGACATTAATGATTTAGAAGCCTTGACTCCAAACCATTTTCTTCTTGGCCGTGCCAGCCCAAATTTACCTCCAGGTATTTTCTACGAGGCAGACATAAGCAATCGGAAGAGATGGCGGCAAGTGCAAGTACTGACGGAGCACCTCTGGAGAAGATTTCAACGCGAGTATCTTCCTAGCTTAACTAGAAGACCCAAATGGAGGAATTCAGAAGAGACAGTGCAGTATGGTGATTTGGTTTTGGTCCAGGATCAAAATTCTGCCAGAGGGAAATGGCCCTTGGCCAGGATCATAAAATTGTTCCCCGGTCAAGACGGCAAAACGCGAGTGGCGGAAGTAAAAACAGAGTCAGGCATATACCTAAGGCCAGTAGCCAGGTTGCATATTCTGGAAAAAGCAGAATCATTGAATGCTGGTGCAGTTCAAGGCGGGGAGTATGTTGCTGCCGCGGCTGTTGCTAGGGGCAACCGAGCTGCGACGCATTCTCAGGAGAGTTGCAAAGATCAGTAAATGCCTCGGGAAAACAGAACACGGAGTCCACGAACAACTTCATTGTTTTGGTTGATAAACAACTCATCTGAATGGGACAAATTCAGACGGTTCCATGGGAGATTTACAGGAGCAGGAGTAATTGTAATGTGTCAGGGGAGTAAGAACTAGCGAAATCACGAAGTTTTTCTACGATTGAATATAAATTGCGTAGGAAGAGAAAATTTGGAGAGATGCAAAGACCTCAGCATGTAAAATCGACGACGACGACGAGACGACGAGAAGGAAACGGAAAGTCAGTGAAATCAAGATGAACGAAGACAAGAGTAAAGAAAACTGAACCTATGAAGAAACAGAGTTGTGACGTTGTCAGGGACGTGAGAACAAATTTAACTGTTTAATTGATTCATTGATTCATTGATATAGTAGGTTTAGATATTGATAGCGTCGCATTATACAAGCTTTGCATTTCAATCTTTGTTGTTCACATCTCAGTGCATTTTGTGCAGCAACAGATCTTGATGACTGAAATGTTTAAAATTAAAGAGAACTTAAGCCCCCCTTTTATGGAGGAAATTTTTCGTGAGCACAACATTACATATGATCTAAGACATAATAATGAATTTATGCTACCAAGGGCAAAAACAGTAAGTTATGGCACCGAAACTATCAAATATAGAGGTCAGCGACTTTGGCTGTCCCTCCAACGGCATATAAAGAATGCTCAGTCTGTTATTGAATTTAAGAGCAAGATCAAAGTTGGAATGCTGCTGAATGCACATGCAGACTATGTAGGACGTTTATACCACAGCTTGAATTTATATGATACGATATTTTGACAACCACTCTCTTACCACAGATCGGGTTTCCCCTTAGCTAGAACTACGTTTTGCCTCTTTCGGGAAATTTTTATGCTGTACTTTATTACTTATTTTAAGCTTTTAACTATGTATATATTGTATTTGTATCGGTTTAATAGTTGGCTTGGATTAGCTTGTGTGTAGTTTTAGGCCTAACCTTTTATTGTACATCGCTATGGAGCGCAAACTTTGAATAAATTGATTATTATTATTATTATCATTATTATTATTATTATTATTATTATTATTATTATTATTATTATTATTATTATTATTATTATTATTATTATTATTATTATTATTATTATTATTATTATTATTATTATTATTATTATTATTATTATTATTATTATTATTATTATTATTATTATTATTATTATTATTATTATTATTATTATTGTTATTATTATTATTATTAGTCAATTGTACATTCTCGGGTTAGATGTGTTCCGGTTTATGCTTTGAAAGCAAGTTGCAACAAGCAACTAATGGTTTCAAAGTCAATCTCTAGCTTCTTCAGGTTTATGATAATATAATATAATGAGATAAGGGGCGAAAGAGGCGAGTAGCCTATAAAACCCTAAGGATCTATTACGCGTGACTAAAGATATACATATTAGCATAATTGCAAGCGTCATAACGTTTTTCAAATTCCTTTACTGATGGTGATTGTATCACGTTGTTTGGTAGTTTGTTCCAGTCTCCTACTATTCGGTTTGAGAAGACGTATTTACGTACTTCCAGGCAGCTTCTTGATTTGAATGGCTTTAGTTCGTGTCCTCTCCTTCTTGAACAATTATTCATTTTGAAGAATAATGACGGGTTTGTGTCAACATGGTTTTTTAAGATTTTATACGTCAATATCATGTCACCACGTTTCCTTCGATATTCGAGAGTCGGGACTAGCTTCGTAGCTCTCCTTTGAACACTTTCTATCGATTTGATCTGTTTCTAACACCTTCCTCAATATTCTCGCTGTGCCTAATAATGCTGTTCTTTGGACATGTCCAGTTCTCAAATCAATCCCAATCTTCTCTATCCATTTATCAAATTCTTTCGATACTGCTCCCAATGCGCCAATAACAACAGGAATGACAGTCACTCCTGTCTGTCTGTCTGTCTTATTATTATTATTATTATTATTATTATTATTATTATTATTATTATTATTATTATTATTATTATTATTATTATTATTATTATTATTATTATTATTATTATTATTATTATTATTATTATTATTATTATTATTATCATTATTATGCAACTCTTCTCATGGTCTTGATGATATACCAGTGTTTTGTCTATGATCAGGCCACCTCCCGTGGCTTGAGATAATAGATCTTTAGTCTTTCTTGCTAAACCGTCATTCCTTTTCTTCTAGTGTTCCATTTCGTCCTATTTGTTGTAGTCCAAAACTTTTCTAATTATTCTGGCAGTACCCAACAAACAGGCTTTCTGCAGAGGATCTAATCCTGATTTGAAGTCAATCTTTTCGAGATATTTTGCAACATTCTTGGTGACTGTTCCTAAAGCGCCAATGACAATTGGTATTATGTATACTTTTGTTATTATTATTATTATTATTATTAGTATTATTATTATTATTATTATTATTTCACATTTACCACAGCTTTTGATGTTAAAACTGGTTATGTAAAGTTCTTCATCAGGTGCAAGCACTTAAGATAAAGACTTGTCCTTCTTTCTTCTTCAAACTTCGTAATCATAAAACTTTTCGTAAGATCCCAGCAGTTCCTAGCAGTGCTGATTTTTGCCATATCATAAAGTCATTCCTTATGCCCAGTTTCTCAGCAAATGAATGTAGTCTCTTTGGGATTGACCCAAGGGCCCCGATGACTATTGGTATAACGAACGTCTTCTTGTTCAGCATCCGTGAAAGCTCTACCTTTAACTCAGAATATTTACTTATTTTCTCAAACTCCTTTTTATCTATGTTATAATCCGCTGGTACTGCAATGTCAATAATGAAGCATTCATTAGTTTCTTTGTTGATCAAGAGAATATCAGGCCTCCTGTGCTCAATAACTCTGTCCGTTTGCATATCAAAGTCCCACAAGATCTTAACTTTCTCGCTTTCCAAAACTTTATCAATTCTGTGTTGGTACCACTTATCGCTGACATCGAAACCAAACTTTTTGCATAGATTCCAATGCACATTGCTGCAAATTTTATCATGGCGGCGTTTGTACTCATTCTGAGCAAGCATCTTGCAAGAGCTGATGATGTGGCTCACATTTCCTCTTTTTCCCCACATAGGCGGCACAGCGAAGATTCACTGCAAGCATATATGTGTTTTTTTATGGAATTTGTGTTTAAGGCTTGCTCCTGGGCTGCCATTAGCAAACTCTCTGTCTCCCTTTTTAAATCTCCATTTTTCAGCCAAGCCCACGAGTCTTCTGTTTTTAGATCTCTGGTTTCTCTCTCAAATTGACCATGCAGTGGCATTCCTATCAGTGCGTCCAGTTTCTCTTTCTGAATCCTTGAGCTATACTCATTTTTCCCCTCTATGTCATCAGGCTGTAATGGTACCTCATTTGCCACAAAGCTTAAAATTTCCTCTTTGCTGTTAGCAATGTACTCGTCTAGGTTTCGAACTTCACTGGCCACACACTCCTCTATGCTAGTAAGCCCTCTCCCTCCGTTTTTTCTCTTCATGTACAGCCTAATTATTATTATTATTATTATTATTATTATTATTATTATTATTATTATCATTATTATTATTATCATTATTATTATTATCATTATTATTATTATTATTATTATTATTATTATTATTATTATTATTATTATTATTATTATTATTATTATTATTATTATTATTATTATTATTATTATTATTATTATTATTATTATTATTATTATTATTATTATTATTATTATTATTATTATTATTATTATTATTATTATTATTATTATTATTATTATTATTATTATTATTATTATTATTATTATTATTATTATTATTATGCTTTCTGGGGAGCATTGGAGTGAGAAATTTCTAAAATATGTTTACCGTATATTGAGACGGTTCCCAAGAGATGATAACTATGGCGTACGAAGCGTGGTTAATGATATATCGTATATTGAAAAACAACTGAAATATATTAAAGAAACAATAAGGCCTTTCTTTTCCTTGAGAACAAACAACAACGGTCCAACAAATGAGGTATCTAAAGAAAAGCTAATTAATCTTTGGTTTGAAAAACGTAAGAAAGCTATTTCCATCATAAAAAACGATGGATTGTGGCCGCTCAGTGTCCAAGCTAACATTTCAGTGGAGAGAACTGAAACATATTATCAGGAATCAAGTAAATGCACTGTAAGTCATGGTTTTGAGGAAGATGAGCCAAGTTTCTTCGACCGATCAATGGCCGCAGGTACTGTAACCCAGGGAGATTACTTTGGCATTGATGAAATTGAGTCGATCGTTAATTCTTGTCCCAAACGGAAGAGTTGTGGATCTGATGGGGTGTTCTATGAAGACTTGAAGCAAATTTTCTTGGATTATGGGCACACATTTGTTAATGTCTTGAATGTCATGCTCCTAAATCAACGGGTATCTTCTTTATGGAAATGCTGTATAATCCAACGTATCCCGAAAAAATCTTTCGTGGAATCTGATTTGTCAACACTTAGGGATATTTCTCTTCTGCCAACATGTTATAAAATATTGTCAAAAGCTTTGTGTGGCAGGATCACTATCTACATAATGAACGAAATCTATTATTATTGCGTTTTGGCAAAGAGCCTTTTTGTGCCAGAGAGATAGACAAGAACTGATTTTCACATTGAAAGCAGCCATTGATGATTTTCGACATCTGAGCACTAAACTTACTGTTGTTTTCATCGATTTTGCTGACGCCTTTGGTAGTGTCAATCACAAATTCATTTTCGAAACCCTGGAAAACTTCAGCATCCCTTTGAAATATTGTTGCCTGATTGAAGATATTTACAGGCATTCATCTTTCTCAGTGATATGTGGTGTCCAACTAAGCAAGTCCTTCAACATCATTAGAGGAACCAAAACAGGGGATCCGTTAAGTGCTTTATTATTCATCATGGTCATAGACAGAGTGTGTAAACCAATGGTTGCTACTGCTATAAGCTGTATGGCCATTCAGAATGAAAGAATGGTCAATCCCATACCCCTGCAAGCGTTTGCTGATGATATTGTTGTCGTACAGTATAACTCAGAAATTTCTCAACTGATCTTTGATGCAGGGGAAGAAATGATGGCCCAGGCTGGCTTGGAAGTAAAACACGAGAAATGCGCTGTTTTATACGCTAGAAGGTCGGGTAATAATTGGTACAAGGGTAAATCGGACATAAAACCAAAAGTGAAAGTACAGTCAAATGAATTAGCTGTTTGTGGGCGCAATAAGCCATATAAATACTTGGGAAAGTCGTTATCGTTATCTGGAGAGGATCCGAAGCAGGTCAATCAAATATTAGAAAATTATAAAGAGTTGCTGGACAAAATCTCAAAATGTAAGTTGCCACTTTCGCTGAAGGCAAGTGCTTTCAATAACATGGCTCTTGCTAAAATATTGCATCATTTTAACAATACAAGGTTTACCGAGGAACAGCTCGAAGAATTGGATAAGGCTCAAACACAAACAGTTCGAAATTTGTACGATTTATACAGTTCAACTACGCAGCTCATCATTTACCTACCACGCGAGGACGGAGGAATAGGAATTAAACGTGTATCTGCTGTATACCGGACGACACGAATTGCGTTTCTCCTAAAAATGTTGAATCATGAGGAAGATCATTTTAGAAACAGTGCACGTCAGTCTCTAAGTCTTGACATGTTAAGGAGGGGGGTAGCAGAATCGAGTGATGAAAAGAACTTTCTTGGTTACGAAGTCACAGTTGATGGATATTTGAATAATAAAACAAACTTTGGTTGTCAGTCTGACTGGCCTGAGTTGTTGCGCTATGCAAGGAAACTAGATATCTCCATCGTTTTCAGAGATGGGAAAGCAGGTGTAATCATTGATGGAAAGTTTCACGACGACACTTCATCGCTACAAAAGATTCTATTTCATTACACAGTTAAACGTGATTTGATTAAGGCAAAAGAATTGTCAATTCAGGGGTGCTTTTTCGGTATGGATGGCATTCATTTGAAGTCATCACATTCCATTTTCTACAACTGGAAAATAGACGACTTGTTAGTGAAATTCAGCATAAAAGCACGACTTAGCCTCCTTCCAACTAACTTTACGCTGCACATTTGGAACCGTGAACATGATCCTTTATGCCCCTTTTGCCGAAATCATACCGAAAGTATGGCGCATCTGATGAATGGCTGTCATGAATTTCGAAATTTTTATAGTCGTCGCCACAATCGAATCGCTGATAAAGTAGAAGATGTTATTTCTCAGAGTAACCGTCGTCTACGAGTCTACTCAAACAAGCTAATGGAGACAATATTCACAGAGTATCGCGAGGAACTGCTGTTGATTGAACATCGCAAACCAGACATTATTTTAATTGATCATGTATCACAGAAGTGCACCATTGTTGAAGTAGCTGTGTGTTATGATTTGTACTTTGATTACGCGTTTCGAGAGAAGTTGGGGCGTTACGAGAGCGTTTGCTGTCTATTACGAGGTCATGGATGGAACGTTGAATTAAAGGTTATGTGTTTTGGCTCGCTTGGTTGCATAAAGAAGGATATTTGGAGAGAACTGAGATCTTTGTCAGTTGACAAATTAGTTGCAAAGCAAATGTTACAATGGTGTTCAATATCAAATGTTATTATGGCAAATTATATTTGGAGGCACAGGGTGCGGAAGTTATTCCCATAGTCTAGGCCTACATTTAGCACTTTTGAAATTCGAGGGCATTGCTCTTTTTCCGTTTGGAATGAGTCAGCTAAATGTCTGCCTGTGCTTGGATAAACTCCCCCCCCCCCTTTGCTGAGGTATTTTCATGTGATACTGTGTGTAGTAGCTAACATAAACCTAGTATAGCGTATTCATACGTTAACTGAGCTGCTAGCTCAGGCACTAGGGCAGATACGAATGTATTATTATTATTATTATTATTATTATTATTATTATTATTATTATTATTATTATTATTATTATTATTATTATTATTATTATTATTATTATTATTATTATTATTATTATTATTATTATTATTATTATTATTATTATTATTATTATTATTATTATTATTATTATTATTATTATTATTATTATTATTATTATGCTGCTTTTACACGGTATTGATCTAACAACCGGCAAATTCTCTGAATTATGTCTCTCATCGAACCACTACCCGTGGTCTAGGATAGGAAGCATTTTTGTCCTTCTTCATTCTCACTGTCCTTCTGTCCAGTACTCCTTTGTTCTTTACTTTGTATCGAGAACCTTCCGGATGATTCGCGCTGTTCCAAGAAGACATGTTTTTTTAAGAGCATCAACCCCCAGGTGCAGGTCTACCTTGTCATGGTTTTTTCTTAAATTATTAGTCACAGTTCCCAAAGCCCCTATGACGATTGGTAGGATCATGACTTTATCTACTTCATTGTTCCAGCATTTCAAAATCTCGTCTTTCAAGTCATTGTAGTATTCTATCTTTTCTTGCTCTTTTTTCTTGATTCTGGTGTCAAACGGGCATGCAACATCTATTACGAGGCACAACTTCTATTTCTTATCTAGGACCACAATATCTGGCTTGTTATGCTCTATTCTCTTTTCAGTTTGTATAGAAAAATCCGATAACAGCTTGACTTCATCGTTTTCAAGGACTTTCATCTTTGTTTCCACAAAATGCTCATAGTATTTCTCCGTGCATGCAAAGCCGAATTTCTTGCAATAGTTCCAATGGATTATTGCGGCAATTTTATCATGCCTGCACTTTTTGTAATCATTTTGAGCTAACTGTGAGCATTCAGATACAATGTGTGCTACAGTCTCGTCTCGTTCATCGCACATTCTGCATTTGGCTGAACAGTCTTGTTTATCTATCATGTTCTTGATCCAGTTTATCATTATTATTATTATTATTATTATTATTATTATTATTATTATTATTATTATTATTATTATTATTATTATTATTATTATTATTATTATTATTATTATTATTATTATTATTATTATTATTATTATTATTATTATTATTATTATTATTATTATTATTATTATTATTATTATTATTATTATTATTATTATTATTATTATTATTATTATTATTATTATTATTATTATTATTATTATTATTATTATTATTATTATTATTATTATTATTATTATTATTATTATTATTATTATTAGTATTACTATCATTATTATTATCTGCGAGTTCACTCCTAAAGTTCATAGTCTGGAGGAATGGTTCATCAAATGTCAAGCTGCAACAAGCAGCCTCAGACACTCAATACTTTTCTTAGTATCCCAGCTGTTCCAAGGAGGGCTGACTTCTGGATGCAGTGAATATCACCTGGTAATCCTAAACTCAACAAATGTTCTTTTAACTTTTTGGGAATGGAGCCAAGGGCCCCAACCACTATTGGAATCACTTTTGCTTTAACATTCCATAATCTCATTATTTCCAGCTTTAGTTCACTGTATTTGCTGATCTTCTCCCATTCTTTCTCTGCAATATTTTGGTCAGCAGGAATGGCTACATCAATGACAATGCATTCTTTTTCTTCCCAATCGACGATGACAATGTCCGGTCTTCTGTGCTCTATGACTCGATCAGTTTGGATGGAGAAATCCCACAAGAGTTTGTATCTCTTGTTTTCTACAACAGGACTTGGCTGATGTTGATACCATTTGTCTGTATGCTCCAGGTCATATTTCTTGCATAAGAGCCAATGGATGAAGCACGCAACTTTGTCATGTCTACGCTTATACTCCTTTTGGGCAAGTTTTTTGCAGCCACTAAAACAATGTGCGTGATATTTTCGGACGCACCGCCACACAATCTACATGTATCATTTTCCTGTAAGTGGTAAATTCTTGCCTTTACAGAGTTTGTATTCAGCGCTTGTTCCTGAGCTGCCAGTATTAGAGATTCTGTTTCACGTTTTAATTCCCCTTTGCACAGCCAATTGAATGACTCATTTGTTTTGATATCATCAGTATCTTTTGCAAACTGCCCATGCAGTTTCTTTTCTTTCCAAGATGAAAGCTTTTCCGTCTCCTTTTCTCTTCTTAAATTCTAATTTTGATTCGTTCTCCGTTGGCAGCTTCAGCTCTTTCCTTGCAAACTTCAACAATTCTTCCTGGTTCTGCGACAAGTACATGGCAATGCTTTGCCTTTCTTCTTCAACACAGTCTTCTATCGAACATATTCCTCGACCTCCTAGCTTCCTTGGCAGATAAAGTCCATCGACATCGCTCTTCGGGTGAAATCCACCATGCATGGTTAGTAATTTTCTTGTTTTACGATCAAACTGTCGCAGCTCCTCCTTTGTCCAGTCAACAATTGCAGCACTGTAACGTACAGATGCTACTGCCCAACAGTTAATTGCCTTGACCAAACTTCCTGCATTCAACTTGGATTTCAGCAACTTCTTCAATCTGTCATAATATGAAGTACGTATTCTCTCTTTCATTTCTCCATGCAACACTTGATCTATTTCCAGTACACCTAGGTACTTATATCCACCTTCATCAACACACTCAATTTTATCACCAGACTGAAGCTCTATTCCATCACATGTTACCAATTTACCTCGCTTTAAATTCAAAACTGCACACTTAGCAATACCAAACTCCATCCCAATATCAGAGCAACACGTCTCAACTGTCTTAACTAATGAATCAATTTCATTCATTGATTTCCCAAAAAATTTAAGGTCATCCATAAAGAGCATGTGGTTAATAGTTAAGCTCTGCTTATCAACTTTATAGCCCATCTTGACATTCTTTAATACACGTGAAATTGGTATCAATGCTATTACAAACAGAAGTGGTGAGAATGGATCGCCTTGAAATATTCCTCTTTTAATGTTGACAGTTCCAAGATTTTCTTGGTCATGGTAGAGTTGTGTCTTCCAAAAGGCATACTAATTTGGATCAGTTGTTTGATGTTATCAGCTATGCCAAACATTGATAAAGTCTCCAGTATCCACGAATGCGGAACCATGTCATATGCTTTCTTGAAATCAACCCAGGCCATGGCAAGACTGGTTTTCCTTCTTTTGCAATTTTTGAGTATAGCTTTATCTAGCATTAGATGGTCTTTTGTGCCTCTGGTTTTCTTTTTACATCCTTTTTGTTCTATCGGGAGGAGGTCGTTATCTTCCAGGTGTTTGTACACTCTTTCTGCAAATATCCCTGATAGCATTTTCCATAGCAGATTTAGACAAGCAATAGGTCTATAGTTTGAGGCTTCTGCTCCCTTAGATGGATCTTTTAATAGTAAGGTCGTACGTCCTGCTACTAGCCAACTTGGAACATTTCCTGTCAGAACGCAATCGTTGAGATTGGATACTAGCCTTTCATGGAGAGTTGTAAGTCTTTTTAGCCAAAAACCTTGTATGCCGTCAGGCCCTGGTGATTTCCAGCTCGGAAAGGGTGATATTATTTGCTGCACGTCGTTCATCGTGACACTAATTGGTTCTTGTTGTTGTGTTCCTTTCAACTCGTCCTTCACTTTCCTGATCCAATCTGCTTTATCATTATGTTGAGCTCGTTCTCCCCAAATTTTTGACCAAAAATTTGTCACTTCAGTTGGATTTGGTTGATCGTTTGTGACTTCTTTCCCGCTCATTTCTCTGTAGAATTGCTTCTGGTTATTTTGAAACAGCTTATTATGTTGAAATTGTTTAATGCGATTTGTATATCGCTTGATTTTGTAGGCTTTTGCACTTATTCTTTGTTTTATCTCTTCGATGACTGCATGGATTCCTTTCTTCTTGATCTGATACCTGTTCTCAAGATCTTTCTTCCTTCCCTCATTTTTCCTTTTCCAGTTTCCATTACTCCAAGCCTTTAATCTCCCAAGGTCACTTCTTAACTGAGCAATATCTCCCTCAATCCTTTTCTTCCACCACGGTTCTTTTCTCTTACTCCTCTTTGTCGGCTTCACTCCCACTAGTTCTCCCACCAGTACACTAGCAGCTGTAATAAGCTTTCTTGTCTCTGTGATGTTACTAGTTGAAAAATACTTCAATATTTTGTTCACTTTTTCAGTTTCTTTCCTAACTTTCTAGAATTCAATCGAGCGAAGGTTACCACATGGTATTATCTCTTTCTTGTCAAGAATCTCTTTCAGCCTGCCTACTAGAGCAGCATCTTCCTCATCCATGTTTCCAACATCATTTCTAACATTCAATAACGTGCTATTCTCTGTATCTTCTATCTCACTACTAGGTTGTGAATTGGTATTTTCAATGATATTTATCTCTTCTTCAGCTGTACTTACATCATTATTATTACTCCGACTTTCTTCATTCTCTATACCATCATCGATCCTCAGCTTCCGCTGGATTGCTTCCCATTCAACATCTGTTATCCACTTATTCAGCTTTATTTGTCTTAATTGCCCTGTCAGGTACTTCTCTGTTGTCAAAAACATTCCCTTATCAGTCCAGATTTTTAACATTCGTGCACCATATCCCCTTACATCTGGGTTACTCTTCAAATAACATTCAACTACAATTTCGTTATCAGCTTTACTCCACTTTCTTCTTCTTCTCGTTGTTGCAGTTGCTGAATGACGATCTGGTTGTGCCTGCTCCGTCAAACAATCCATACCGGACGTGACAGCTTCACCATTGGTGGATCCACTCTCATTTACGTCGTTAATTTGGTTATTCTTATTTGACATCATGAAATCATGAGATTGTCCAATTTGGGTGATTTGGTAACACGGTATTTTTTATATAGTGACACCATCACTAAGGGGTTGCCAACCAAGGCTGAAGAGTCCCCCGTACCCATGAGACAGACTAGCCCCCGCCGGATGCAAACCCGGTATTTCATGGTCTTGGGGAGAGCTAACAGGTACTACACCTTGCTCAAGGGTGACCTGGAGGTAGTTGTGGCAAAGGGTAACCTCATTCTCCCACGTCGAAACTCCACAACCGGGTGCAGTTTAAAGTCATACCCAGGACAAATTAATATTATTATTATTATTATTATTATTATTACTATTATTATTATTATTATTATTATTATTATTATTATTATTATTATTATTATTATTATTATTATTATTATTATTATTATTATTATTATTATTATTATTATTATTATTATCATTATTATTATTATTATTATTATTATTATTATTATTGTTGTTGCTAAATGTCACAGTTCATACTGGTTGCTTTTTCTTTGGCCGGGTGAAAGCAATACACCTAAGGCATGTCATGTCCTGAAGTTCAAATGCTAAGCAGTTTGCAAAGGATCCTTGCAGTCCCTAGTAAGCATGTCTTTTGAACTGTTTGAATATTCATATTCCCTGAGACGCTTCTGATGTTATCTTCCATTCCTTTTCTGATGGTACCGAGTGCTCCTATCACAATGGGTATTACTTCTGTTTTCATTTTCCACATCCTTTGTATCTCAATTTCAAGATCTTTATATTTGCTTTTCTTTTCCATTTCTTTGATTGAAACATTTCTATCACATGGTACAGTCATGTCTATCAACTTGCAAGTTGAATTCACTTTGTCCTTGATTATGATTATGTGTGTCTGTATGCATTGCCATGTCCCATAGCACTGTATGTGTGTCAGTGTTAATTACTGTGTCTGGTATTATTATTATTACTATTATTATTATTATTATTATTATTATTATTATTATTATTATTATTATTATTATTATTATTTTTATTATTATTATTATTATTAATAATAATAATAATCCAGCAGATAATAATAATAATGATCCAATAATAATAACCCAGCAGAAGGCAACGGCAAACCACTGCTGTATCCTGCCAAGAATAACCATGGAAATACACAACTCATTAGATAGCAACAACAGCGTGAATGGGATCATCTCTTCAGGGGCTGATCCCTCGCTCGGTAAGGATGTCCATGTGCGACAGGTGGCACCGGACCGTCATCCAGCGACTGTTCGCAACAAAAATACCATCAGAATAGGGACTTGGAATGTAAGAACATTGTATCAATGTGGCAAATTAGAAAATGTAGTACAAGAAATGAAGAATTTGAATGTCAGTATCCTAGGAGTTTGCGAAACCAGATGGAAGGAAAATGGGGATTTTAAAACAGGAGACCATAGAGTGATTTACGCAGGAGGAGATAGTCACAATAGAGGAGTAGGATTGATATTAGATGAGGAAAGAGCAAAGTGTGTCCTAGGATTTTGGACACTCTCAGACAGAATGTTGCTTGTAAAATTGAAAGGCAACCCATTCAACATCTCGATCATTGTAGCTTATGCTCCAACTTCAGGAAGCAATGAGGAAAGTATAGACAAGTTTTATGAGGAACTTGACAGGGCCAAGTCTCAGTGTAAATCCCAAGAGATTATCATTGTGATGGGTGATTTAAACGCAAAAGTCGGATGTAGAGGGGGAGATAGCATAGTAGGCAATTTCGGGCTTGGTGTCCAGAATGAGCGTGGCGAAAGATGGAGCCAGTGGTGTTCAGAGAATAATCAAGTAATTACAAACACTTGGTTTGAAGAACACCCTAGAAGACGATGGACGTGGAGGAGCCCAGGAGGAGAAACAAAGAATCAGATCGATTATATCACTATAAACAGAAGATTTAGAAGGGCAGTGCAGCAATCAAAAGCGTATCCAGGAGCAGACGTGGCAGTGATCACTGTCCAGTGATTTGCACTCTGAAGGTGAAATTGAAGAAAGTACAACGTCAGAAAAAAACTCCAAAACTAGATTATGAATCCTTGTTGAAATGCTCTGACATCAAAGAGTCATACGCGGTGGCCGTTAGGAACAGATTTGAAGCACTTGCAAACGATAACGATAATGAAAGAGTAACAACGTGGCATTTATTGAAGGAAGCACTCGTCACAACTGCAGGAGAGGTTATACCAAAGAAGGAAGTACAAAAGAAACAGAAATGGATGACAAGCGAAATTTTAGAGCTCATGGCAGAGAGACGTAAAATCAAAAGCAGAGAGAGTCAAGAGTATAAGAAAATGGATCAAGAAATAAAGATCAAATGTAAGGAGGC
The DNA here is from genome assembly GCA_964019985.1 of Aurelia sp. 4 Dawson et al 2005. Classification (NCBI taxonomy): domain Eukaryota; kingdom Metazoa; phylum Cnidaria; class Scyphozoa; order Semaeostomeae; family Ulmaridae; genus Aurelia; species Aurelia sp. 4 Dawson et al 2005. Next base: position 9,092,852 of record OZ026508.1, on the reverse strand, counting down.
AAAGGAAAAGTGGATTAATGATAAATGTAGGGAAATAGAGAAAAGCAAGAGATCAGATCCTAGAACTATGCACAAACAAATCAAGGAGTTAACTGGTGCTAGAGCTTGCTCTTCGGCTGGCTGTATTAAGTCAAAAGAAGGAACAATTATTGTAGAAAAAGAGAAAATTTTGGAACGATGGACGGAATATATTAATGACCTATTTAATGACGACAGAATTGAAAAGCCAACAATACTCAAGAATATGGATGGACCCAAGATATTAAAATCGGAAGTAGAAAGTAGTCTGCACAAGTTGAAAAGGAACAAAGCCGCAGGACCGGACGAAGTAGTGACGGAAATGATGATAGCCTTGGAAGATTATGGAATTGATAAACTGACTGATATCGTTAATGAAATTTATGATACCGGCGTTATACCTGAAGATCTCAGTAGGTCAATCTTTATTGCGCTGCCAAACAAACCAGGAGCAACTGAGTGTGAATTGCACCGAACCATAAGCCTCATGAGTCATATGACTAAATTAATCTTAAGAATAATTATGATGAGAGCCCGTAGCAGAATAAGGCCTGAAATAGGTAGAGAGCAATGCGGTTTTGTTGAGGATTCGGGAACAAGGAATGCAATATTTATGGTGAGGATGATCTCTGAAAGGGCAATTGAAATGCAAAAAGATGTTTACATGTGTTTCATAGATTACACTAAGGCATTTGATAATGTAAAGCACGACGAACTATTCAAGCTTCTATCAACCTTAGATATAAATGGAAAGGACCTTCGCCTTATTCGAAACCTCTATTGGGAACAAACAGCTTGCATGAGGGTAGTAAATGATAAGAGTGAATATATAAAGATCCAAAAAGGGGTACGACAAGGATGTGTGTTTTCCCCGGACCTCTTCAACCTTTACAGTGAAATGATATTACGTGAATTGAAAGATTTCAGTGGTTTTGTAGTTGGTGGAAATAACATTAACAATTTACGGTATGCGGACGATACAGTACTGATGGCTGAATCTCAAGAGAAACTCCAAACGCTTTTGAACATTGTTGTAGAGGTGAGTAAGAAACGAGGATTGTCAATCAATTGCAAGAAAACAAAATGCATGGTGGTAAGCAAAAGAGAGAATCCACATTGCGAAGTGAAAGTCGGTGACATCGATATTGAGCAAGTAACTAAATTCAACTATTTAGGCAGTTTTCTAACAGAGGATGGGAAATGCGATATGGAAATCAGGAGGCGTATAGGCATAGCAAAGAACACATTTATGAAACTTGGAAAAATACTTAGAAATGGCAAAATTTCAATGCATACAAAGAAGAGAGTCCTAAATTGTTATGATAAGCCAGTCTTGTTATACGGTAGTGAATGCTGGACAATTTCGGCACAAATGGAGAGCAAATTACAGGCAACGGAATTGTGGTTTTACAGAAGAATGATGAAAATATCATGGGTAGATCACGTAACCAACGAGGAGGTCTTACGAAGAGCGGGAACGGAGCGGAAGATTATGAAAACCATAAGGAAGAGACAGATTGAGTTCTTAGGACATGTTATGAGGAAAGAAGGGTTAGAAGAACTGATGCTGACTGGACGTGTAAATGGGAAGAGAAGTAGAGGAAGACAGCGATTGACGTATCTTGAAAGCCTAAGCAAATGGATGACAGAACAGGTGGATGAAACAGAAAAATTGCAAGTAGCAAGGATGAAGATCCTGAGAACAGCAAAGGACAGAGAGTTGTGGAGGACTATGGTCGTCAACGTTCGTGGAGAATATGACACATAGAGAGAGAGATTATTACTATTGTTATTATTATTATTATTATTATTATTATTATTATTATTATTATTATTATTATTATTATTATTATTATTATTATTATTATTATTATTATTATTATTATTATTATTATTATTATTATTATTATTATTATTATCATTATTATTATTATTGGAAAGCGCAGCCCTCAAAATATTTACATCAGTCATGAGGGACAAAGTGTATACCTTTCTTGTGGCCAATGGGTATATAGAATAACATATTCAAAAAGGCTTTACAAATGGAATGTCAGGGACGCTTGAACATATTTCGCATTTAACATATGTTATAAATCAAGCAAGGATAAAGCAACGCAGTGTAACAATCACATTACATGATCTCAAGAACGCTTTTGGGGAAGTCAACCACAACTTGATTGAAACAGTCCTGGAGTACCATCACGTACCATCTCATGTTAGGGCTCTGACTAAAGAAATGTATAAAGATTTCTACTCAGCTATTGCAACAAGTTCTTTTCTTACGCCTTTCATTCATGTAGGGAAGGGAGTCCTGCAAGGTGACTGCTTCAGTCCACTGGCTTTCAATATGGTTATCAATACGTTTATCTAGCACATAAAATCAGAACAATATGCACAGCTTGGTTACTCATTTGTAGAGGGTTTTAGCCCTCGCCACTGGTATCAATTTGCTGATGATGCAGCTGCAGTTACGAGCCTCGAAAGTGAAAATCAGATTCTCTTAAATGCTTTTACAAGATGGTGTACATGGAGTGACATGACTGTAAGAGTTGATAAGTGTCAGTCGTTTGGAATTACGAAAATTGGTACTCAGTCAAAGCAAGTTAAGCCAAAGCTTACCATAGCAAACCGGTTAATACCAGCAGTAGAAATAGGGAAAAGCTTTAAATACCTAGGGAAATACTTCGACTACGAGATGAGCGATAAAGATCATAAGGAAGAGCTCCTGTCTAAAGTAAGAGAAATGTTAGAAATCATTGATAGCCTTCCATTACATCCAAAAAATAAGCTGCTTATTTATTCAAGATTCCTTCTCTCTCAGATCAGCTGGCATTTAACTGTGTCACAAATTAGCCAGACTTGGATAAAGCAGAATTTAGACAATGTTGTCGCTAGCTACGTTCGTAAATGGTTAGAAATTCCGATTTCGGGTACCCTTGACATTGTAGCTCTTGGTAGAGCAAAGTTTGGGTTAAACTTTACATCTGTTTCTGCAAGATTTGCCCAATGTCAAGTTACCAACAGGAAATGTCTGAGCGAGTCCAGAAATAAAGACATTCGAACAATACACAATAAAACAAGCTCTCATACCAACATTCAGTACGACCAGCATCAATCGACTAGAGACGCTCTCAAAGCCATTAGAGACGGGAAGGAAGAACGCATAGTAAAGTCATTAACAACTCAAAAGCTTGTCATTACAGCTATATGGAACAGCATCCTTCCAAGAACAAGATCGTGCTGGTTCAAGGTACTGGAAAAGCTGCCAAAGAACATCTATAACTTCTGCATTCGTTATCTCAACAATTCCCTACCAAATGCAAGCAATACAGCACGGTGGAAAACAACAGAAAGTGCTTCATGCAAAGCCTGTGGTATGCAGCAGACGTTAGGACATGTCGTTGCTGGCTGTCCCTTACATCTAGATGAAAGAAGATATAATTGGAGACACGACTCAGTCTTGCTGAACATTATGAAGCTTATTCCAAAATCAGTCAGTCTTAAAGAATATGCTGATATTGAGGATAAAAATTTCAGATTCTCAAGCCCATCAGTAATCACGGGAGATACTTACAGGCCAGACATTGTTTTAGTCAAGGATGAGCTGCTTGTCATTGTTGAACTGACCGTTGGTTTTGAGACAAACATTGAAAAGAATGGACAAAGGAAAAGAGAAAAGTATAAAGACCTAATGGATACAATGAAACAAGAGTATGAAGAAGTAATTTTTGTCAATCTAACCATGGGCGCATTAGGAATTATTGGTAGAGATAGCTCTAATTTGTATTTAGCACTTTCGAAGTTATCTCTTGATGCCAAGTCCATTGACTTTCTAGTGAAACGGATAATAAATGTATGCATCCGTAGTACTTATTACATTTTCTGTATAAGAGACAAAGAGTGGACAGATCCGGAATTAATGAGTTGGTAGACTGCTTGTGACTTTTACCGTCTACATGCCATGCCTTATAGTGAGTGGTATAGTAGTTCTTAATTTTTTTCCTGATATCTTTGCTTTATATTGTATTTATAGTGGAATTTTAAAATGATGAGATGAAGTTTGAAAAAAAAAATTATTATTATTATTATTATCTATTTGTCGCACATTTTCTTTAAATGGTTCATGATTTGTCCTTGAGGCTTGGTGACAGCAAGTCTCCTCAAAACTCGAGGACTTTCCTGAGGATTCTGGCAGAATTCAGGATGGCTGTTTTCTGCAGTTCAACGATCTTGGTGTCGATTCCGATTTCTTTGAGTCTTTTTCGGAGGTCTTTAGGGGTTGTTCCAAGGGCACCAATAACTATAGGTATGATCCGCACACTCATGTTCCACAATTTTTTAAGTTCCCTGGCCAGATCTTGGTATTTCTCTAACTTTTCGAATTCTTTTGTTTCAACTCGACTGTCGTATGGAATAGCGAAGTCCACTATCAAGCATTCATTCTTCACTTTATCCTTGATGATTAAGTCTGGACGCCTTGCTTGTATGACATGATCTGTTTGTATGTTGAAGTCCCAGAGAATTGTACTGACATCATTGTCCATTGTTGTTTCTGGTTCGTGTTCATACCATTTGCTTTTTACATCAAATCCATATTTCAGGCAAGCTTCCCAGTGGATCTTTTTTCCGACCCAATCATGACGTCGTTTAAACTCTTTTTGCGCCATCTTGCTGCATTCACTTAAGAGATGATTTACTGTTTCATCAGCTTGCTTACACATTCGGCATAAACTATCCTCCTGCGTTTTATCGATCTTTGCTTTTATCTGATTTGTTCTAATTGCTTGTTCCTGCGCAGCTAGGATGAGCGTTTCCGTTTCTCTTTTAATTCCTCCCTTACTAAGCCATTCCCACCTATCCTTGCTAGCAACTGCTTCTGTTTGTCTTAAAAACTGTCCATGTAACGCTTTGTCGGTCCAGTCTTGCTTACGTTCCTTTGCTCTTCTACTTTTGAATCCCTTTGCTGTTTCTACTATATCTTCTGGTTTCCTTGCGGCAGTGATTAGCTTTTCTTCACTCTCCTGGATGTATTTCTGTAGTCCAAGTATCGCAGTTCTCACAGTGTCTTCGATACTGATAAGACCTCTTCCACCTTCTTTCCTTGATAGGTATAGTCTATCTACATTGCTCTTTGGGTGCAACGCTTTGTGCATCGTCATCAACTTTCTTGTTCTTCTATCCAAAGCTGAAAGCTCATCTTTGTTCCAGTCTAGGAAGGGAGCTGAATATCGGATGACAGCTACTGCCCAAGTATTGATAGCTTTGATTAAGTTATGGCCATTCAGCTTCGTCTCTAAGACCTTCCTTACTCTTCTTTTGTATTCTTTCTTTATATTTTCTTTCATTTCTGATCTTTTCAAGTCATCTGCCTCAAGCACTCCGAGATATTTGTAGCTTTCATCTTCCTTTAGGCTTCTAGTCTTTCTCTCATCAGGTAATTTTACTCCTTCTGCCTCGACTGTTTTCCCCCTCTTCATTATCAATATAGCACATTTGTCTAAACCAAATTCCATCCCAATATCTTCACTGAATATTCTTACTGTTTGAATCAAAGACTCTAGATCTTTTTCATTCTTTGCATAGACTTTGAGATCATCCATAAACAGTAAGTGGTTGATCTTTTCCTTGTTTGAGACAAAATTGTATCCTGCTTTTACCTTTCGCAGCACACTGGTCAGGGGTATTAGAGCAATTACAAATAGTAGCGGTGATAAGGCATCCCCCTGGAATATTCCTCGTTTGATGTTTACTTCTCCAAGTTCTTGCTTTCCGCAAGTGAGCTCTACTTTCCACTTCTTCATGCTTTCTTTCAATAGGTTTTGAACCTTCTCGTTAATTCCTAGATTCACTAGACATTCAATTATCCAGCTATGTGGAAGCATGTCGTATGCTTTCCGATAATCTATCCATCCCATGGCTAGATTCTTTTTCCTGGATTTGACTTCCTTCAGTATCATTTTATCTATAAAGAGTAGGTCTGCAGTTCCTTTAGAGTTACGTCTGCATCCTTTTTGCTCCTCGGGTAGTAAATTGTGTCCTTCAAGAAAACTATACACTTCATTTGCAACTATTCCAGTTAAAAGCTTCCAGACAAGTGGAAGGCATGTAATAGGCCGATAATTACTGGCGACTGTACCTTTGCTGCGATCTTTTTGGATAAGAACAGTCCTTCCCTTTGTCATCCATGCAGGAGTTTCACCTGTTTCTAAGCAGAGGTTTAGATGCTCAGCTAGTTTTGAATGGAGACTTACAAAATTTTTTAGCCAATATCCCTGTACGCCATCAGGTCCAGGAGCCTTCCAATTCGGGAAATTTTTCAACATTGCTTTGACTTCTTTGTGTGTGATTGTTATATTACTCTGCTGGTCAATGTCTCTAACTTCACAGCGAAAATTTTCTAACCATTCTGCTTCTTTATTGTGATGAGCTTCTTTCCCCCAAATGTCTGACCAGAAATTTATAGCATCATTCGCTTCAGGAGCTTCACTGTCTTGGTATTCCTTTTCTGCGTTCAAGTTTTGATAAAATTTCCCCTCGTTGTTGACAAATAATCTGTTTTGTTGAAACTGATTTATTCGTTGTTGATATCTCTTTATCTTTCCCGTTTTCGCTGCTATTCTTTGCTTAATTTCCTCTCTCACAGCTTGAAGACTTTTATGTTTCATTTTGTATTTTCTCTGGAGGAAGTCTTGATGTTTCTTTTTTATTTTCTTTTGCTGAATCAAGTTGTTAATCCTGCTAAGATCTTTGTTCAGTTGTCTTACCTGATCCTCTAATCTTCTCCTCCACCATGGTTCTTTCTTTTCTTTTTGTTCTCTACGCATTCCCACCATTTCAGTTACCAAAGCTGCTCCTCCGTACATCAGATCATTCACATGAGTTATATCTTTCACCTGCACCTTTCCCAACACCGCATTAACCTTATTGACCACTTCTTTTAACTTCTTGCTGTCAACTCCCTTCAATGGTGGTAATCTTTCTCTCTGCTGTCTGCCAAAATCTTTTATCTTCTCCATAAGTAGCTTCTCTTCCTCAGTTAAGCTTGTCTCATCATACTCTACATCCGGATGTATCTCATTTATATACTCATTGGTAAGCTGTTCTCCTGTGAATTCATCTCCTTGCCTATTGGTTACATTGCTATTCGCTGTTGCGTCCGCTTGTTGATTTTCTTCGTCATCTCCCATCGTTCTCCCTGTACCACCAATAACATTTCCTATTTGACCATATTCAGCATCATCGACTGACCTTCTTATGGCTTCAAGCTCTAATTCAGAAAGCCATTTTTTCTTTATTATTTGAGACTTTTGATCCACAAGTCTCTGCTCTGTTATTACAAACATGCCCTGTTCAATCCATAAGTTATGCATTCTCTTTCGGTAACCAATTTTCTTTGGGTTGCTTTTGTAAAAGCACTCCATTACAACTCTATTCTCTTCGTGAGACCATTTTCGTCGGGTCCTCCTAGCAGTAGCTGGGTGACGACCGGGACCATGCTGCTGGGCCATGGTACACCTGCCGGGCGAGAGACCTTCACTATTAGTTCCAATCTCATTCACGCCGTTATCTTCATTATTTGAATTAGACATTTCACTCATAAGAGGATAGTGGATTTTAGGTTACACAACCACCGGTGTGTTTATTGAGAACACCATCTCTAGGAGGGTTGCCAACCAAGGCTAAAGAGTCCCTCCCACCCATGAGACAGACTAGCCCCCGCCGGACGCCAACCCGGTATTTCATGGCCTCGGGGAGAGCTGACAGGTACTACATCTTGCTCAAGGATGACCTGGAGGTAGTTGTAGCAGAGGGTAACCTCATTCTCCCACGTCGAAACTCTACAACCGGATGCAGTTTTTATGTCATACCCAGGACAAATTATTATTATTATTATTATTATTATTATTATTATTATTATTATTATTATTATTATTATTATTATTATTATTATTATTATTATTATTATTATTATTATTATTATTATTATTATTATTATTATTATTATTATTATTATTATTATTATTATTATTATTATTATTATTATTATTATTATTATTATTATTATTATTATTATTATTATTATTATTATTATTATTATTATTATTATTATTATTATTATTATTATTATTATTATTATTATTATTATTATTATTATTATTATTATTATTATTATTATTATTATTATTATTATTATTATTATTATTATTATTATTATTATTATTATTATTATTATTATTATTATTATTATTATTATTATTATTATTATTATTATTATTATTATTATTATTATTATTATTATTATTATTATTATTATTATTATTATTATTATTATCGATTTATTTCAAGTTGGCAACTTACATAGCTATGTGAAATTAAAAAGCTAATTCAAGCCAACAAATTAAATACAATGTTACATAAATATATACAAGGAAAACAAGTCAATAAAATTACAAAAATTCATATCAATGTACAAGTGTAAAACTATAGAAAGCCGAGCCGAGGAATATACTGCCTGCAAAGTCTGAAGTCGCTGTCTTCATTGGTCCAATATTTGATTTTATTCTTAGATTGTTGCACAGAATTTGAATCCTTGATTTCCTGTGGAAGATAGTGCCAAATACGCTGCCCTCTGTATCGAATTGTTTCAGTACCACAATTAACTGTATGTACCATAGGAAGTAAAAATGTATTGGTATTTCTCAAATTATATCTAACACTTCTTTTCAAAAAAATTTCGTCCATAAAACTGGGGTTTCAATTATTTATAGTTTTGAACATTTCAGTCATTAGCAATTGCACATTTTTCTGGTGTATTGTTACAGATCTATCTTTTTCCAACAAAGATTCGAAGCTGGAAGCATAGTGCAATTCGTAAGACTCTTTCATGTAGTCTATTGATCTTGTTATTCATTTTTCTGCTATGGAACATCCATACCAAAGGACAGTATTAGAACTGGCTAGTTACAAATGCTCTCATTAACAGTCTTAATTTATCAGTTCCTAGATATGTGGACATGCGTGACAACGCAAATAGTTTGTTTCCAGCCTTTTTACAAATATTGCTGACATGCTTTTCAAAGTTGAGATTTGAATCAATCAAAACCCCTAAAAGTTTCTCTTCTTGTGAATTATTTACGGTACAGTTGCCAATATTTATGCCTACATCTTGGTTTGTTCTTTCACCAAAAATCATAAAATGGCATTTATTTTCGTCTTGGTTGGTGCTCATACCACTTTTCTGAGGTCTTGATTCCTAAATGATTACAAATATTCCAGTGTACATATGCTGCAGCTTTGTTGTGTCTTTCGATGTAATCTGACTTTGCTAATACTTCACATCCTGATGTTATGTGGTCAATTGTTTCAGACTGCTTGTAACACATCCTGCATATACTATCAATTTCTTGGCCAACTATGTGTTTTTGATAATTTCGCGTGTATAGAGCTTGGTCTTGCGCTGCTATCAGTAATCCCTCTGTTTCTCCTTTGATGTCTGATCTAAGCCAGTTGTTTGAATTTGGAAGGTCAACTTGTGGTTCACCAATAAGTGAAAGGTACTTTCCATGCAGTGGTTTACTAAGCCATCTATTATTTTTCTTCTTCACAAGCTCTTTCTTTATTTCTTGTTTCAATAATTTTGCGTTTTCTGCTGTTCGTTTGTCTGGTTTTGGCGCGAAATTCAAATCTTCTATTTCCTTTTCGATGTTTTAGCTTTTTTACTGGTTGAGTACTTTGCTTCGTCTTCTCATGCATAATAATCATATTGCTTGATAAAGTACTCTTGTTTTCAAGATAATGATTAAGCCCTACTATTGCCACATTGAATGCAGTCTCTATTTCTATCAATCCTCTGCCTCCTTCTTTCCTGGGTAGGTAAATTCGGTCAACATCAGATTTTGGGTGTAACATTCCATGCATTGTCAAAATCTTCCTTGTCTTTGATTCAAGCTTTTTTAGCTCAGAGTATTTCCAATCGATTATTCCAAAACTATATTGTACAGTAGGTATTGCCAAGATGTTTATGGCTTCAATTTTGTTTTTTCTATTCAGTTCTGATCTCACTATTAGTCGCACTCTTCTGTAATATTCTTTCCTGATCTTCTCTTTCATTTTAGTGTGTTGTATACCATCACTTTCATCCACTCCAAGGTATCTATATCCGCTATCTTGATCTAATTCATTGATGGTTGTTTCTTTATCCAGCTCAATGTTGCCAGTGCTAATTAGTTTACCCTTTTTGAACGATGCTTTTGCACATTTATCTAAACCAAAGCTCATTTTGATGTCATCACTAAACTGCTTTACAATCTGTAGTTCTCCTTGCTGTTGATCATCATATAAAACAGGTTACTGATTGGCACACTGTTTCCGTTCATCTTGTATCCATATCCACTGGCATTAATCTCTGATGTTAACGGCACTATTGCTAAGCAGAATAATAAAGGTGAGAGAGAGTCGCCCTGGAATATTCCTTGTTTGATACTGATCTTTTCTGTTGTGATAATACCTTGTACGTGATTCAGATACATCGTAGTGTTCCATGACTTCATCGATTTTTCCATGAAATTTATCAGTTTGTTGTTAAATTTATAGATTGACAAAGTTTTCAAAATCCAACTGTGTGGAACATCATCGTAAGCTTTTCTGTAATCTATCCACACTACACTAAAGTTCTTCTTCTTCCTTTTACGATCTTCAATTGTTGCTTTGTTCAAAAGAAGTTGATCTTTGCATCCATATGAATTTCTTGCACAGCCTTTTTTACTCGTCCGGTAATATATCATTGGCTAGGATATGTTTATAGCTGCGCTCTGAAATGATTGAAGTCAATACTTTATATAGTGTTGGTAAGCATGCAATTGGTCTGTAATTCTTTGGCTTATCAGTTTCATCACTTTTAGGTAGGAGAAAAGTACGAGCTGTTGTAAACCAACCTGGCAAATCTTCTGGGCTTTCAATTGCTTTAATAAATGCTGTTGATAGTGCATTATGAGTTGCTGTTAGTTGCTTCAGCCAAAAATTTGGTGTTGCATCTATACCTGGTGACTTTCAGTTAGCTGATTTTCTAATCGCAGCATGGACCTCTTCCTTCGTTATTGGGTCCCATGCTTGATTCTCTACATGTGCATATTTTTCTTCTTCTCGAGTTATCCAATGTGCATTATCATCATGGTGCTTTTCTTCTCCTAAGATGCCTCTCCAGAATTGTTCTATCTCTTCTTTGCTCGGTGGGTTCTCTACTTTTATTTCTTCTTTACCTAGGGACCTTGTTAAACATTCAATTTTGGTTGTATTGCTTGCTTCTCTTGTCATATCTCCGCAATCGCTGAGCTTTTGCTTGAATCTTCATCTTAAGGCTTTCCCTTATTGTTTCCATATCTTCCTTCGTTTTGATGTTATACCTTTTTTTAATCCCACTTCTTTTCTTCGACTTCTTCTGATGGTCGTTTTCTTTTAACATCTCTGTCAGGAGCGACAGTTCTCCTCTCATCTTTTCAACCTGTTTCTCTATTCTAATTTGCCATTTATGTTTTGCTTGCAATGTCCTACGTTTTCGCTGTTTTGGTGTATTGCCAACTTTATCAGAGATCACGAATGCTGTTACATATAACAGTTGGTTTATTTCATTGAGTGATTTCCCTTGTATATTCTTTTCTAAAACTGAATTACTTTCCTTGATTAATTCCTTCAACTTCTTGGTAAGGGATAGCTTTGGTAATGGTGGTCTATCCTTTACACTGATACCTTCAAGATCTGCATACTTGTTAAGGATATCTCTTGATAGTTCACTTGTTTCATTTGCTTCTGCTGCAAGATTGTCGATTCTCTCTAATAGTATTTCCCCTTCGGTCTGTTCACCCTGTCCTGATATTTCAGCTTCATAATGATCATGTGTGTAGTGGCTTTCTCGTTCTATTTGTCCTTTTATTTGGTCTATCTCAATCGCTGTTAGCTTTTTGTTCTTTTCGATGTATCGTCTTTGACTGGCTATCTTGTTTGCATCCATATTTGGTCTAACATTTGGATTTCTTTGCCGCCAAATTCTATGCGTCTCCTTCGTGGTGTTGTCTTTCATGGGTTCTGCTTGTGCCTTGTAATAGCATAGCATCACTTCTTTGTATTCCTCTCTAGTCCATTTGTGTCTTTTAGCTTTATTTTGTTGGTCGCAAATAGGACTTGTTGCTGCTGAAGACAGGCTCTGTTGAGAATGTCTCCCAGATGAGTTACCATCTTCAGTTCCTTGGGAGGGGAGATCAGTAGCTAACTTTTCGACCCCAGCCTGATCATTCACTGAGGGACGCGCTCCTTGGTGACCCGCGCGACGAGCGATGCGGTATGAAATTCTTTTCGGTTGTACGTTCATGTTAATGTCAGGTGACAGACTAGCCCCCGCCGGGCGCCCACCCGGTACTTCACGGCCTTGGGGAGAGCTGACAGGTGCTACACCTTGCTCAAGGGTGCCCTGGAACTATTCATTATAGGGTAGGGTAGTTCAATTCCCTAAGGTCCTGGTGACCCGCATACCCATTTTATTATTATTTTTATTATTATTATTATTATTATTATTATTATTATCATTACTATTATCATTATTATTATTATTATTATTATTATTAATATTATCATTATTATTATTATTATTATTATTATTATTATTATTATTATTATTATTATTATTATTATTATTATTATTATTATTATTATTATTATTATTATTATTATTATTATTATTATTATTATTATTATTATTATTATTATTATTATTATTATTATTATTATTATTATTATTATTATTATTATTATTATTATTATTATTATTATTATTATTATTATTATTATTATTATTATTATTATTATTATTATTATTATTATTATTATTATTATTATTATTATTATTATTATTATTATTATTATTATTATTATTATTATTGTATTATATTTTATTGTCAAAATTGTTTCTGTTGCTTTTTCTTGAGTCCTCTATACTGCTGGCTAATGCCTAGGCAGACTATTTTTGTCGTTATTGTGTCTTTTACTAATTTTTTTTCTAAGATATCATTTCAATTTTTTTTCATAGTTCTATTTTCTTTCGTAAAAAGTTTTAACAATTTCGCAGTCTTGGCTGAGTGCCCATTTTTGACATTGTTCGATTACTAATTTTGCCTCCTCTCCTTCACATAGTCTCTTGATTTGACACTCCAATTGCTTGCTGTAACAGCCTAGAAAGTCGAATACAACATTGATTTGATCTATTTCGTATCCACGATTTAACCGTTCCAGTGATTTTCTCATTTCAGAATACTTGTCCTGTTTTTCTTTCTCTCTTGGCAATACATCCGGGTGCACATATTGTCCCCTCTATCAAACTGATCTTTTTTCCTTCTTTGTCAATTATCAGCATATCGGGCTTAATGGCATTGTTGCTTGGTTTTTTGTCTAAATGCATCGGTATGTCCCACATAATCTTAGCATGATCATTTTCGATGCTTCCAAGAGGTAATGCTTGCTTGTACCATGGAACTCCACGATTAATTCCATCAAATTCAAACTTTGCTCGCATTAGGTGATAAATAGGTCTTAACATTCTATCGTGTCGTGCTTTATTATTATTACTAGGCTTGCCTCGCGGCGCCTGCGGCGCCGCGCTGGCCCGCCGTCGTACCAAGTAATGTCTTAAGAGAAGTTTTTAATTCCAGCCCCCTAGAGGCTCACCTTGGTATGGAACAGAACAGAATCTATGAACCTCTTAAACCTCCAACCGCCTGCTTTGGCTGGAAAAAGAAGCCGTACTAATATAATGAAAGTGAGAGAACACATGAGCTTCTGTCTCTTTTTAGCCCAATGCCCCACAGAAAAACTTGCCCTCTCACTGCATCCCCCTTGAAGCTCTCTGTGATAGAACACGTCCATATCGTTCTCGCTCAGATTTCTCATTTCCAGGAATTCATTACCTTGGTCTTGCGTCAGATGAACGGAATGCATTCACCTTTTTTCAAAGCCTTCTTTCAAAATTTCAATGCTGAAAAGTTTTCTATAAGCCTCCTTGCAATCTCAAACAAAGCTTTTGATCATTTCAAAGGAATAATTGATTCTTTGTAGTTTGAGGTATAGAATCCAGAGCGGTAGAGGACATAAAGCATGGGATTTTGAGACGTTTTCAGTGCCATTTCGCTCAGAATTAGCTTTCCGTCTCATTCAAGACCCCCGTTAAAACCTTCCTTTATGCCTCCTCTGGAGCTTAGTTGGAAAAAGAAAGCGATCTTAGTAAGCCTGGCCCAGTGGCGTAACGGAGGAGTGTGGGGCCCTTAGTGAAAATAATGGTTAGGGTTCCTCGTACTTAACTATATTCCATGCAAATTTTAATGATCAGTGTCACATGAAATGAAATAATTTTCTTCATTTCCTGATACTTCCAATTTGAAATCCTTATTCAGGATTTTTGCATCATTTCTTTCCGCTTTCTTTTCTGAGGTGACAATCAAGTGAATTGAGACAGTCACTTTACATCATTATCATGTGCTTACTCACAAATCATATCTAGTCTTACACTCATTTTAATAATGTTGTGAATGCTGAAACATATCCTTTCATCCCCTTCCATCCAAAAACCCGTTGTTTTTGCCAAATTACTTGGGGCACCCCTTCGGGTCCCAAATGTTCGGGGGCCCTGAGTTTTGTGTTTAAAGGTGCACACCGTGCGTTACGCCACTTGGCTGGCCTCTCTTTTAGTTTTTTTGGGATGAGGATATGTACAAGGATCATTCCCTTGCGAGTTGAACCTTGGATAAAACGGAACCATTCGTATCCACTTCAGACTTCGGAACAAAAGCTGGGAAGGTTCTTTTCCGTGGGAGAGATGCAGTTTCTTACTTATGCTGTTTACAGTGCTGAAAGAAGAAATAATTTGAAGACAAAAGGTTCAGGTCATTCCTATGACGCATATAGATATGAAATCGAGAAATACCTGTGTCACAAAGGAAAAAGTTTTGAATTTGAAACAAAAGGTACTGCGTAGTAGGAAAAAGGATTGAATTATGAAAGAAAAGTTCAGAAATCTTTGATTGGCATGCCTCCCAATGCAAATTTTGAGAATTCAAAAGAGAGAAATTTCCTTTGAAAGTTAAAAGCTTAAGGATGAAAGTCTTCCCGTGAATGTGTCATTACTTGAAAGTAGAGAGCAAAACAGGGAGCAGATCAAAACCCGGGAGAAATGAAGATAAATGGAAGAAAGGAAGAGGAATTTCTTGATTGCAAGCAGGAGATTAGTTCAATTCTCATTGTATCCATGTATATTTAGAGGGGTGACAGGGAGAGTCTTTGGTACCGGTACCAACTCATAAAGTGCCAGGTTTCACCCAAATTAAAGGTTTTGGTACCACCAATTTTGGGGGGAGGAGCTAATGACTGATTATTGATATTTAATCATGAATATGACGAATTCTGAAAGGATGTCTACGTCAATTCCTCATGAGACCAATAATGCAAGACCAAATCACTCCTGACCACGTCAGTGTGGCATCTGTGTCACTGTCTGCACTGTTAAAGGCTAACATTTGTTCTGGGAATTCCAAAAACATGCATGGACGAAATTTTTATTGATACCTACTCATATAAGCTTAGTACCAGTACCCCTACCTTTGGTACCAGATTCCACCCCATTTGCACAATATTGTGCCAGGTACCACCCCTCTGGTATCATGGTACCACTACCCTATCACCCCCTCTATTTACACAGTAATCAACCAAAAGATGAACAATTTTCTAGGAAGGGAGGAAATGAAGGAGTGATTATAGAATGCAGGGCAATTGCACCCCTGTACTGTTTGTCGATATTTTCTTGTTGAATTTTTTGCAGATGGTGACAATTCAGCTTCTCTTTCTAGACAATTCCACAGTTAAGCCCCAATAGGAAAACTGGTTTTGACCCTTCGGAGCTCGCAAAAAACGTATCTTGAGATCAGTTTCTGAAGATAGAAATTCTGTCAACCGTTTAAGATCTATTTAGCCCCCTCTCTATTAAGCCCCCTCCCTAAAAAGCCACCCCTGAGGCAAAATTTTAGATAATCCCCTTCTCTATTAAGCCCCCCACTTATATCAAATTCAAGAAATTACCAAAGATTTCCAATTTGTTTAGCTAATACAGCGTTGTATTTTGATTAGTTTGATGTCGTTTGGTATAAACTCTGTGCCGAATTTACGCATTTAATCCGTAAAATTGCATGTTCAAGCCGGAAAATATGAAGAACTGAAAAGCAGTCATTCTTATCCATGTTATTTGATTTTCCGACGGAGCCAAATGAGTTTTGCTACATTTGGGCCATCAGTTTCATAATTTTGCAATATTGCTCAGTATATTTTTGTAGCTTCTCATTTTGCAAGATTTTGCAATATCTTTCGATATTTTTCCGTTTCTCAAATTTCTGACGTAGAGCAAATAATTTGGCCGGTGCGAGGAAAAGGCTCACGAGGAAAATCGTATCGATTTTCAATGGAACGTTGTTCGGGGTGGTTGCAGTTGATATCCGTACCCCCTATGGAAAAGCAACTCATCAAGGTCGAAGGCCCCGGATTTTTCTTGATAAAGGACCATTGGTAGGGGCTGATAGATATTCAGAGGGGCGACCAAAAATTTAGGGCAGTGAAAGGGGGCCACTGAAAACCTTGAGTGTAAAATAAGGGGCCATGAAAACTGAACAAATCTGATCTCAGCTATCTGAAACGCAAACGTTATCCATCTATGATCTTTGTTAAGCCTTGCGTTTTTCCTCAAACTGTCAATTTTTCATAAAATCTCCAAGTGCCATGCCACTTTCTTCTCTTGAAAGCTTTTCCATGTGCTTTTGCGTCACTTGCCATCAGAAAATATGATTTGTTGCTTGGGAGTGTGTCATCGAATTAGATACAGAGAGGGGCCACCAAAAATTACAGCTGATAATCAGGGGCCCTTGAAAATCTAAATGAGGAAATAAAGGGGTTATGAAAAATGTTTATCATCGATAAAAGCATCTTCCAGCCCCATTGGTTCGTAAATTGTGGTGGGAAGATCCGGATTTTGCCTCTAAAAGGACAGGAATGTCCGGATTTTTTGGGGTTTTACCTAAGGGGCAGTTCACTCCTGAAAATGTGTTAAAGTTTTGGCAAAATCCTCTGCATGCCCCTGATTTTGGGAGATTTTTACATATCTCTGGATTTTCTCTTCCATAGGGGAAGGGGTTACGGACATTAACTGGAACCACCCTAGGAGATGTGTGTGGGCGTAAATTCAATTGCCGGAAAAACATTACAATTCATTGTTTTCAAATTGTATGGGAGGAAAATTTATTGCTCTCACATATAGGAAGAAGTGCCCTTTTGCAAATTCAATAGGAGGAAGAACTTTTAGAATCTACTGTTTTCACATAGGGCAAAAGGGCAGGATTGCGATTTTTGACTGAGCACCCAGGGCCAAAGTCGCCGCCCAGGGAAAACCATAGAATTCAATTCCTGGACATACATCCAATAGACTTATTGTTCAAATACAATTGCTTATTGTTATTTTACAGAGGAGGATTCTTCAATTCACCCCACGGCCCTCCCACTTGACCTTTCAATGATTCGCAAATTGCTGAATCTTGAATGGCTTGATAGGGAATTCCACCCTAACGCCACATGCAAAAAAACATGAAGCCAAATAGGAAGACAGTGTGTGTGTAACTTTATTTTGATTCGATTATTTACAATAGCTAACAATATATACATTATTTAAACATATACAAGTTAACTAATCCAAATCGAATTTACAAATAAATAACAATAAAGAAACTAAATATTTCCTAAAATACATATCAACTAAGGTGGTAGGGATTTACAGGCACTACATTTGCATATGGGACCATTCCATTGCTTTATCAAAGTCTTGAAACTTTTTAGATTTTCTGCTGACTTTATTTCGTTTGGTAGGCCGTTCCAAATCTGTGGCCCAATACACGACAGACTATTTGACCCAAATGTTGTTTGGTTGGGCCTAACATGGGCTAAGCTATTTGGATTTCTTAATGAATAATGTGAAGACCGCAATCTGAATATGTTCTGCATGAAAGGTGGGTTTAATTGTTTTACTGTTTTGAAAATTTCAATGCAAAGGATTCTCTGGCGAGCAACAAGCATCGTGCATTTATTTGACTTCAAAAGCAAGTCGTCATACGAACTGGTATGATCATTATAGAGAAATCTTAGAGCGCGTTCTTGTATCTTTTCAATTTTCTGTAGTGATTTTGAAGATGAAAAATACCACACCAAGGGACAGTAATTAAAATTTGAATAAACAAAGCTCTGAATAAGAATCTGTTTTTCCTTAAAGCCAATAAATGCCTTTAATCTTTTAAGAACATTTAATTGTGCTGCTGCTTTTTTGCAAATATTTGAAATATGTGGGTCGAAATCAAGTCTGTAATCCAACGTAACCCCCAGAAGTTTTACGGTCTCCTCAGATTTGATCATTTTACCATTTATGTTAATTTGTTCTCCACTAGTATTCGTTTGATTTTTCCTGAGCAGTATTGCATGAAATTTTTCAGGGTTTGCAATCATTTCGTTGTTTTCCAACCATGATAAGGCCACTCCTGTTTCTTTTTCCAAAGTATTTACAAGATCGGGCATGCTTTTAGAAAAATAAGCTAGTGTATTGTCATCAGCGTAATTATGGAGCGTTGCCTCCTTTATGAAAAGAAATAAATCATTTATGTAAAAGTTGAAAAGGATAGGTCCCAGTACAGAGCCCTGGGGTACACCAGATATAACTTCTTGAAAAGAACTATATGTGTTATTTATCCTGACACATTGTTTTCGTCTTTTGAGATAAGAATAGACAAGGACTAGTGCATCCTCATCAAGTCCATATGCATGTAATTTGGCAATAAGCAAATCATGAGGGATACAATCGAATGCTTTGGAAAGATCCATAAGGATAGCACCTACGAGATAGTCGTTATCTAGTTTAGACCTCCAATCTTCTACAAGACGTATCAAGACGTGTTGAGTTCCATATGCTCTTCGATAGGCCGCAATGAAAACAGAAAGCGTATTGTCTAAATGCTTGATTAGTTGCTGTTTCAAGACCTTCTCATATATCTTAGAAAAGGTATTGAGAACGCTAACTGGGCGAAAGTTCCTCTCTACTGTTCTATTTGGCTCCCCCTTATCTAAAGGGCAGACTGCCGCTTTTTTTGCATCATTTGGAAAGCGGGAATTTCGAATGCTACAATTTATTGCCGTGGTTAAATTGTTTGTAAGCTCATTTGCAGCTAGAGACACCAGCTTTGGGGGTATTTTATCTTCACCGGTAGATTTCCTGCCATCCAAGGATTTTAGTAGATGCGCAACTTCCTGATTTTCTACCTCTTGAAAAGTGAAAGTGCCCATCACTTGCTCTGGGTTTTGAATAATAGCTAGCACACTAGGGTGGTATTTATACTTATCAAGAATCAAGCGAACAATTTGGCGATCATCAGAAATCCCAATGTCTTTAGCAAGGCTAATAGGCTTCTTACCGCTAGATTTCTCTACTATATTTACATAGTGATGGTTGAAAATCTCTGCCAATTCCTGGTCATCAGTTACAATGGTATCATTTCTTACAAGAGAAATATCGCTACTCGTGAGTCCCCCTTTATTTGAAAGAAAAGGTTTAACAAGATCCCAAAATTCTTTATTAGACATGATGCCATTTTTTGTTGCTTGTTTAAAGTGGCTCTTGATAGCCTTCTTTCTCAAAGAGACACATTTATTTCGTTGCTTTTTGAAATTAGTCCTATTTTCTGCCGTAGGGTTTTTATTAAGTCTTTTTTTAAGCCTTGATCTGGTATAAATTGCTTTTTGTAACTGCTGATTCATGAAAGGGGCAGTATTTCCCCTCTGAACTTTTGTTTTTAAAGGTGCATGGCGATCTACAATTTCTCGGAAAGCAGATGAAATACTTTTGTAAAACGAATCCGCATCATTTAAATCTTCTTTAAAGTCTATATCCTTTACATCTTGTAGAAACTTTTCAGGTTCAAACTTCTTATAACTACGATATTTGATCACTTTAGGTTTGAGACGGGGAATGTGTGTTTTCATCAAAGTTAAGACAAGGCCATGACAGTCACTTAGACCAGTTTCAACAACGGTCGTATTTTGAAAACATCTAGGTTTGTTGGTGAGCATAACGTCAATTGAAGAGCTGTGATTTTTTGTGAAGCATGTCTTATCCTTTACCAAATTGGACAGTCCAAAAACATCGCAGAAAGAAATTAACTTAGTATACCCTGGATGCTGAATATCATGAGTGTCAATGTTTATATCGCCCATGATCATAACATTGTCATATTTGTCCAAAGCTTTGTTTAAGCAAGAGGACAGTTCTCTGAAAAATGGTTCCAGATTGGAAACATCTGGAGGTCGATAGATGCTAAAAATGGCCCACCTCTTTTTACAAATCATTAGTTCGGAACAAATGATCTCGATATTGGGACTTTCAAAAGTAGAAACTCTGTTGCAAACAACCCCTTTCCTAACAAACTGCATCAGGCCCCCACCAAATTCATTCCTATCACGACGGATTGGCCTTTGGTAGTTATTTATTAAAAAGATCTCCGTTTTGAGATCTGAATTTAGTTTTGTTTCCTCTATTACTAAAATATCAGGCAAGCATCTCTCCATCACCAATCTCAAATCTATGATTTTGTTACGAAGACTATTTATATTTAAGAAACCAATCAAAGGGTTGTTTGGATTTTTTGTTCTCAGATCAAAAATCTCCCCAATGTCACTGAAAGTATCTAATTGCGAAGATCTATCTGAAGATGCAGAGAAAGAACTTTCACTGATCGTATTGGAATCATTTGAAGCACAGGAAGATAAATATAGTTGATCATGTGACCTGCCATATTTATCTTCCTGTGCTTCAAATGATTCCAATACGATCAGTGAAAGTTCTTTCTCTGCATCTTCAGATAGATCTTCGCAATTAGACAGCAGAGAACTGACGTCTGCATCCCTTGGAGGCTTGCTCTGTGATCTATCTGATCCCACGGGGTGAAAGGACATACGGGAGGGTCATATGGGAGGGGACATTTGCTGATATGCCAGTTACTTCATTTCTTGTTTACGCTGGAAAAAAGTTTGAATTTAAAACGTGATTTTAATTCCCACTGAGTCTTAATTTCGGGGTCAGTCATGTTTACTAAGAATAGGATTCTTTGTAATGAAATGTAATTTTAGTTTATTTTTAACTGAATTGAAGTTGTTTACCATGGAGTATAAATCCTCGGTTGTCCAATTAGAAAAGTATTGCTGACGAAGATTTTTAGTAGAAACGCACCAGAGTTTTTAATAGTTGTGTTTCTTTTTATTATTATTATTATTATTATTATTATTATTATTATTATTATTATTACTATCATTATTATTATTATCATTATTATTATTATACTTATTATTATTATCATTATTATTATTATCATTATTATTATTATTATTATTATTATTATTATTATTATTATTATTATTATTATTATTATTATTATTATTATTATTATTATTATTATTATTATTATTATTATTATTATTATTATTATTATTATTATTATTATTATTATTATTATTATTATTATTATTATTATTATTATTATTATTATTATTATTATTACGCTGCTAAATGTCACA
This sequence comes from Aurelia sp. 4 Dawson et al 2005, assembly GCA_964019985.1. NCBI lineage: Eukaryota > Metazoa > Cnidaria > Scyphozoa > Semaeostomeae > Ulmaridae > Aurelia > Aurelia sp. 4 Dawson et al 2005. The sequence goes on along the minus strand of OZ026508.1, from coordinate 9,071,150 downwards.
GTTCATACTGGTTGCTTTTCTTTGGCCGGGTGTAAACAATACACCTAAGGCATGTCATGTCCTGAAGTTCAGATGCTCAATACTTTACGAAGGATCCTTGCAGTTCCTAATAAGCATGTCTTTTGGACCGTCTGAAGATTCAGATTTTCTGATACGCTTCTGATGTTATATTCCATTCCTTTTCTGATGGTACCGAGTGCTCCTATCACAATGGGTATTACTTTCGTTTTCATCTTCCACATCCTTTGTATCTCAATTTCAAGATCTTGATATTTGCTTTTCTTTTCCATTTCTTTGATTGAAACATTTTTATCACATGGTACAGTCATATCTATCAGCTTGCAAGTTGAATTCACTTTGTCCTTGATTATGATATCAGGTCTGTTTGCACCTACATGTCTGTCTGTATGCACTGCCATGTCCCATAGCACTGTATGTGTTTCAGTGTTAGTTACTGTGCCCGGTTGGTGCTCATACCACTTGTCTGAGGTCTTGATTCCTAGGTCATTACAAATATTCCAGTGTACATATGCTGCAGCTTTGTTGTGTCTTTCGATGTAATCAGACTTTGCTAATACTTCACATCCTGACGTTATGTGGTCAATTGTTTCAGACTGCTTGTAACACATCCTGCATCTGCTATCAATTTCTTTGCCAACTATGTGTTTTTGATAATTTCGTGTGTATAAAGCTTGGTCTTGCGCTGCTATCAATAATCCCTCTGTTTCTCCTTTGATGTCTGATCTGAGCCAATTATTTGTATTTGGAAGGTCAACATGTGGCTCCCCAATAAGTGAAGGGTACTTTCCATGCAGTGGCTTACTGATCCATCTATTGTTTTTCTTCTTCACAAGTTTTTTCTTCATTTCTTGTTTCAGTGCTTTTGCGTTTTCTGCTGTTGGTTTGTCTGGTTTCGGTGCGAAATTCAAATCTGCCATTTCCTTTTCGATATTTTTGGCAATTTTACTGATAGAGTTCTTTGCCTTCGTCTTCTCATGCATAATAATCATATTGCTTGATAAAGTACTCTTGTTTTCAAGATAATGGTTAAGCCCTACTATTGCCACTTTGAATGCAGTCTCTATTTCTATTAATCCTCTGCCTGCCTCTTTTCTGGGTATGTAAATTCGGTCGACATCAGATTTTGGGTGTAACATTCCATGCATTGTCAAGATCTTCCTTGTCTTTGAATCAAGCTTTTTTAGCTCAGAGTATTTCCAATCAATTATTCCAAAGCTATATTGCACAGTAGGTATTGCCAAGCTATTTATCGCTTCAATTTTGTTTCTTCCATTCAGTTCTGATCTCACTATTAGTCGTACTCTTCTGTAATACTCTTTCCTGATCTTCTCCTTCATTTTAGTATGCTGTATACCATCACTTTCATCTACTCCAAGGTATTTGTATCCCCTATCTTGGTCTAATTCATTGATAGTTGTTTCTCTATCCAGCTCAATATTGCCCGTGCTAATCAGTTTACCTTTCTTGAACGATGCCTTTGCACATTTATCTAAACCAAAACTCATTTTGATGTCATCACTAAACTGCTTTACAATCCGTAGTTCTCCTTGCTGTTGATCATCATTGGACGCATATAGCTTCAGATCGTCCATATAAAACAGGTTACTGATTGGCACACTGTTTCTGTTCATCTTGTATCCATACCCACTGGCATTAATCTCTGATGTTAACGGCACTAATGCTAAGCAGAATAGTAAAGGTGAGAGAGAATCGCCCTGGAATATCCCTTGTTTGATACTGATCTTTTCTGTTGTGATAATACCTTGTACATGATTCAGATACATCGTAGTGTTCCATGACTTCATTGATTTTTCCATGAAATTTATCAGTTTGTTGTTAAATTTGTAGATTGATAACGTTTTTAGAATCCAACTGTGTGGGACACTATCATAGGCTTTTCTGTAATCTATCCAAGCTACACTTAAATTCTTCTTCTTCCTTTTACAGTCTTCCAATATTGCTTTGTTTAGAAGCAGTTGGTCTTTGCATCCATATGAATTTCTTGCACAGCCTTTTTGTTCTTCCGGCAATACATCATTGGCTAGGATATGTTTATAGCTGCGTTCTGAAATGATTGAAGTCAACACTTTATATAGTGAAGGTAAGCATGCTATCGGTCTGTAATTCTTTGGCTTATCAGTTTCATCACTCTTGGGTAGAAGAAACGTACGAGCTGTAGTAAACCATTCTGGCAAATCTTCTGGGTTTTCAATTGCTTTATTAAATGCTGTTGTTAGTGCATTGTGAGTTGCTGTTAGCTGTTTCAACCAAAAATTTGGTATTGCATCTATACCTGGTGACTTCCAGTTAGCTGATTTTCTAATCGCAACATGGACCTCTTCCTTCGTTATTGGGTCCCATGCTTGACTTTCTACATGAGCATATTTTTCCTCTTCTCGGGTTATCCATTGTGCATTCTCATCATGGTGCTTTTCTTCTCCTAAGATGCCTCTCCAGAATTGTTCTATCTCTTCTTTGCTCGGTGGGTTCTCTACTTTTATTTCTTCTTTACCTAGGGACCTTGTTAAACATTCAATTTTGGTTGTATTGCTTGCTTCTCTTGTCATATCTCCGCAATCGCTGAGCTTTTGCTTGAATCTTCATCTTAAGGCTTTCCCTTATTGTTTCCATATCTTCCTTCGTTTTGATGTTATACCTTTTTTTAATCCCACTTCTTTTCTTCGACTTCTTCTGATGGTCGTTTTCTTTTAACATCTCTGTCAGGAGCGACAGTTCTCCTCTCATCTTTTCAACCTGTTTCTCTATTCTAATTTGCCATTTATGTTTTGCTTGCAATGTCCTACGTTTTCGCTGTTTTGGTGTATTGCCAACTTTATCAGAGATCACGAATGCTGTTACATATAACAGTTGGTTTATTTCATTGAGTGATTTCCCTTGTATATTCTTTTCTAAAACTGAATTACTTTCCTTGATTAATTCCTTCAACTTCTTGGTAAGGGATAGCTTTGGTAATGGTGGTCTATCCTTTACACTGATACCTTCAAGATCTGCATACTTGTTAAGGATATCTCTTGATAGTTCACTTGTTTCATTTGCTTCTGCTGCAAGATTGTCGATTCTCTCTAATAGTATTTCCCCTTCGGTCTGTTCACCCTGTCCTGATATTTCAGCTTCATAATGATCATGTGTGTAGTGGCTTTCTCGTTCTATTTGTCCTTTTATTTGGTCTATCTCAATCGCTGTTAGCTTTTTGTTCTTTTCGATGTATCGTCTTTGACTGGCTATCTTGTTTGCATCCATATTTGGTCTAACATTTGGATTTCTTTGCCGCCAAATTCTATGCGTCTCCTTCGTGGTGTTGTCTTTCATGGGTTCTGCTTGTGCCTTGTAATAGCATAGCATCACTTCTTTGTATTCCTCTCTAGTCCATTTGTGTCTTTTAGCTTTATTTTGTTGGTCGCAAATAGGACTTGTTGCTGCTGAAGACAGGCTCTGTTGAGAATGTCTCCCAGATGAGTTACCATCTTCAGTTCCTTGGGAGGGGAGATCAGTAGCTAACTTTTCGACCCCAGCCTGATCATTCACTGAGGGACGCGCTCCTTGGTGACCCGCGCGACGAGCGATGCGGTATGAAATTCTTTTCGGTTGTACGTTCATGTTAATGTCAGGTGACAGACTAGCCCCCGCCGGGCGCCCACCCGGTACTTCACGGCCTTGGGGAGAGCTGACAGGTGCTACACCTTGCTCAAGGGTGCTCTGGAACTATTCATTATAGGGTAGGGTAGTTCAATTCCCTAAGGTCCTGGTGACCCGCATACCCATTTTATTATTATTTTTATTATTATTATTATTATTATTATTATTATTATTATTATTATTATTATTATTATTATTATTATTATTATTATTATTATTATTATTATTATTATCATTATTATCATTATTATTATCATTATTATTATTATTATTATTATTGTTATTGTTATTGTTATTGTTATTGTTATTATTAAAAAAAGAAACACAACTGCAATTTTGCTAAAAACGTTTCGATTTAAAATCTTCCTCAGTTTACTTACAATTGGGGACAAACCAGGTTTTATACGTTGAAACAAAATTAAAGTTAACATAAAATTTCCATAAAATCAAAATTAGAATACCCTTGATACAACTCGAATTATGAACATAAAATACATTTCATGGTGAAGAAGAGCTTCAAAAGTTTGTCGACTACTTGAATGCGTCTCACCATTCGATCAAATTTACCGCAGAATGGTCTAAGGAAAGCATCAATTTTTTAGACACAAGGGTTATTAAGAAAGACAACACTCTTGTCACGGATTTATACACAAAACCAACAGACACCCATCAGCTCCTCCATCGTTCTTCCTGCCATCCTTATCATACTAAAAAGGGTATACCTTATGGTCAAGCTCTTCGCATTCAGCGCATTTGTTCCGAGGATTCTTCGTTTAAGGAACATTTTGCTAGTTTAAAGTCTTGGCTTATGGATCGGGGATATAAGGGTGGGGAGATCGACACACAGTTGGAGAGGGTCAAAGGTTTGCAAAGGGATACCCTTTTGAATAGGGAATCAAAATCCAAAGATGGCATGAGGATACCCCTTGTCCTTACTTTTCATCCTGCACTTAATGAGGTTCATGAGATTTTGCGTAAATGTGAAAACATCCTTCTGTAGATCGTGAGCATCGCAGGGTTTTTTCGGGAAAACTTTTCGTTTCGTTTAGAAGGGCCAAAAACTTTAAAGATACCTTGGTTCGGGCAAAATTACAACCGGAAAATGAGGAGCTGGTGGAAAAAGGTACACATAAGTGCAATGGTAGAAGGTGCCAAATATGCCCGATGATGCAAGAGGGGTCCATGTTTTATAATGCAGATGATCCTCGGTTTTTTAGGAACTTTTCGGGGGCGTATGACTGCAACTCGGAGAATGTGGTCTACTTGCTGCAATGCACATGTTGCAATAAAAAGTATGTAGGCAGTACGAAGACTAAATTTCGCCAGAGATTTAACGTTTATAAATCGTATTTTCGGACATACAAAATAAAACCTCTAATTGGTAATCTTCAAACGGGTAAGCCTGTCCTACAGGCAAGCTTTTTCTCTCACTTTTTTGAACAAGATCATCGGGGTGAATTTTCTGTAAAAATAAGCATCATCGATGGTGCAGGTGACGTGTATTCGCTTCGCAGAAAGGAGCTTTTTTGGCAATATAAATTGGGTGTATTTTCCCCTAAGGGCCTAAATGAAAGGGTGGCGGATATCGAGTTGGATTTGTTTGCTTGTGGGAGCGCTTAATCCTTCTACCTTTGCACTTAGGCCCCGAGGGAGTGGAAGGAGATGCTGGTCGGTTAACTTCGTGCATTTTGCACGTGGTGTTGGGGTGGAATTCCCCATCGGGCTATTCGGGATTTAGCAAATTAAGCAAATCCTTGGAGGGTTACTGGCTAGCGTCTCTTTTTCTGTTCCCTTGGAAATTAGGATTCTGCTACGGAGGACACTCTCAATCCCATGTGGGTAAAGAAACCAAAAAGATAGGCTGTATTATTATTATTGTAACTCTATGGTTTGGACGGTGTAGTATTTTATTCTTGTTTTTATCTTAAAACCTGGTTCGCGCTGGGTCTTTTGGGTCTGTTGGGGTCGTGCGGGGGGACCCGAGAGACAGAGACTTAAACTCCAGTTCTTTGTATTTCGGGTTTTTTTTTTGCGCTGCCTTGGTGGCCCGGGGGACCCAGTGTGAATCAGGCCTAGGCTTCTGTTAATTTTGTTTACGTTGTAATGTATTTTATGTTCATAATTCGAGTTGTATCAAGGGTATTCTAATTTTGATTTTATGGAAATTTTATGTTAATTTTAATTTTGTTTACAACGTATAAAACCTGGCTTGTCCCCAATTGTAAGTAAACTGAGGAAGATTTTAAATCGAAACGTTTTTAGCAAAATTGCAGTTGTGTTTCTTTATTTTAATTTTCTGTTATTTTTAGATGGTGCTTTTTGTTTCTTTATTATTATTATCATTATCATTATTATTATTATTATTATTATTATTATTATTATTATTATTATTATTATTATTATTATTATTATTATTATTATTATTATTATTATTATTATTATTATTATTATTATTATTATTATTATTATTATTATTATTAGAAATCATGAATATATCTGCAAATGGCAGTAACTTTAGCAATATCAGTAGGGAAGAGCGAGCGGCATTAAATGATCTGAAGTCGGACCGTTCGATTGTCATCAAGGAAGCAGATAAGGGTTCCGGAGTGGTTGTTTGGGACAGGGAAGACTACGTAAAAGAGGCAAACAGCCAATTAGGGGATCCCACTGTGTATGAAAAACTTGATGGCGATCCTTCGGAAAGACTTCAGAGCATTATTTCTGACGCTCTAGAAACTATTAAGAATAGGGGAGATATGGGCGACTCGACTCTTGATTATCTTATGATTAGTAATCCCGGGCTGGGTCGTTTTTATCTCCTACCTAAAATTCATAAAAGGTTAAATGGCGTTCCTGGGAGACCAGTTATCTCTAATTGTGGTTATTTTACAGAGAATATTTCGGAATTTTTGGACTACCATTTACAACCCCTGGCTAAAACAGTAACATCGTACATAAAGGATACGAACCATTTTCTTAAGAAACTTTCTGAACTAGGCGAAATTCCCGAGGACGCCATTTTATGTACGGTTGATGTAGTGGGGTTGTACCCAAACATTCCGCACGGGGAGGGGTTGGAGGCACTGAGGGGGGCACTCGAACATCGAGAAGACAAAACAGTCTCAACAGAGTCGTTAACTGAGTTGGCGCGCATTGTTCTCAAAAACAACTGTTTCGAGTTTAATGGTGAATTTTACCAACAGCGACAAGGTACAGCTATAGGCACTAAATTTGCCCCTTCGTATGCGATTCTTTTTATGGCAGCGCTTGAACAAAAGCTATTGTCTGATGCGCAATACAAACCTTGGATATGGTGGCGGTACATAGACGACATATTTTTAATTTGGCGGCACGGAGAAGATAGGCTTAGGGAGTTTGATGCTTTGAATCAAGCTCACCATTCAATTAAATTCACAGCAGAATGGTCTGAGAAGACGGTGAGTTTTCTCGATGTTCGGGTGGTCAAAGAGGGCAAGGAAATCATTACAGATTTGTTTACAAAACCGACAGACACCCATCAACTGTTGCACCACTCCTCCTGTCACCCTGGTCATACTAAGAGGGGTATTCCTTATAGCCAGGCTTTAAGAATTAGGAGAATCTGTTCGGAAGATCAGTTTTTTGATAAGCGGGTGGGAGAACTTAGGGGGTGGCTTTTTAATACGGGATATAAGGAAGGAGAGGTTGATCAGCAAATTGATAAAGTTCGTTCTTTGGATCGGTTGGAGCTTCTTGATAGACAAAGTAAAGACCAGAGTGACGGTAGGATACCGTTAGTACTTACGTACCATCCAGCTCTTAATAGGGTTTATGATATTTTGAGGGATATTTCGAACATTCTTTTGGCGGGTCCGGAACATAAGAAGTTGTTCAAAAACAAAATATTTTTGTCATTTCGTAGGGCGAAGAACCTTAAAGACAAACTAGTGAGGGCAAAATTACCTAATTCGGATGATGGAGGTTTGTCGGTTAAGGGCTGTTACAAATGCAATGGCAGGAAAAGTTGTCAGATTTGTGGTTTGATCAAAGAAGGGGACAGTTTTGAAAATTCTGATGAAAACAGATGTTTTACTATTTTTTCGGGTAGGTACAACTGCAATTCAGAAAATGTTGTTTACTTGTTGCAGTGTGAATGCTGCCGCAAAAAGTATGTGGGTAGCACTAAAACCAAGTTTCGGCAGAGATTTAATGTTTACAAATCTTATTTTAGGTCATACGCACGCAGACGTGACCAGGGTACACTGGACAGGGGCAAAATAATTCCGCAGGCGAACTTTTTTAGCCATTTTTTCGAAGCGGGTCACAACGGGAAATTTGATGTTACCATAAAAATCATCGATGGGGCAGAAAACGTATTTTCACTGCGCGGAAAGGAATTGTTTTGGCAATACAGGCTGGGAACATTTTTGCCAAGGGGACTTAATGAACGGGCTGCAGATGTGGAGTTGGACATGTTTGCGTGCGGGATGGCCTAATTCCTGCTGTTGCATTTGTATCCGGTGGATGTGCATGGTGGGTGTGGTTTTGCGGTTTTCTTCTATAGCTTCGTGTGCGGATACACGTGGTGTTAGGGTGGAATCCCCTATCAGGCCATTCCTTACTCAGCAAATAGCGAGTTATGGAAAGGTTATGGGGAGGACCGCGGGGCTTTTCCCACTCATTCTTGTTGTTTGCCTCCTCGGTGTGTCCAGACTTCTCCTAGGGGATTTTAATGAAGGTATTTTTCAAGGGTGGGTTTTTGGGTCTCGTGGGGGTTTGGTCAGTTATTAGAACCTTTTACTTTTAATTCCCGTTTGGGCTTTTATTTCAATGTAAGTCAGGCTTGGAAGGGTGAGGTTTTGGGTCTCTCAGGGGTTCGGTAGGTTATTGGTTTACCCACTGCGATTATTTATTTTCTAAACTTTCATTTTAAATTCCCGTTTGGGCTTTTATTTCTATGGAAGTTGGGCGTTCTTGTCAGGCTTGGTGTAGATTTAATTATTTGGCTCTTCTTTATTGTATCTTAATTTAGGTTGTTTATCTTAGGTTATAAATGCTCGGTTGCTTGTTTGCAAAGTTAGGCTGATGAAGATTTTTAATCGAAACGTACAATTTTAACAGTTTGTTTTTATATTTATTGTTGTTATTATTATTATTATTATTATTATTATTATTATTATTATTATTATTATTATTATTATTATTATTATTATTATTATTATTATTATTATTATTATTATTATTATTATTATTATTATTATTATTATTATTATTATTATTATTATTATTATTATTATTATTATTATTATCATATCTTGCAAACTGTAACGATAACAAAGCAATGCTAAAATGAAAGAATTCACACAGCATGGTCTCAAAAACTCGAGTCGAATCCCTTGCTCGATTTACTGTAAGTGGGTCTATTGCATTCAAATATTGCGCAAAAATCACAGGAAGCCCAAGCAGTTAACTTAACTGAGCAATAGTAAGTTTACAATCTTAAAATCTTAAAATCGTTCGTTGTATAATACCTTTGTGTGCTACTTGCTGCACCTCTCCACAGCTGTGCTGTGTTTCATTGACGTCAGGATTGCACTGTGTAATTTTTTGAATGCGAGAGTTCGATACGATGTAACTTACTGGTATTCTAATAGGTAAACGATGATTGAAACTTATCTTCCAGCCAAATTCAATAAGCTGTTTTGTCCTCGCTCGTAATCCGGCATCCATGCTCCAAATTCGCAACAAAACATATCAAAATGTTCCAGAATCATCGAACTATACTTTCCGATACTTTGTTTCTTCATCTGCAGTGTCCGAAATACAAAAATTTGCTGCTTCTTGGTGCAGGTCTCGTCAGACCTGCTTTCTTTCTCCCCATGCTCCGGCCATCGATCGGTAACAGAACGATCGAATTTCGAATATTTTCGTCAGCCAACCTCGCTTAGCTTTTCACAGAATATACACAGGGACCCCCTGGCATACCATACAGCGCCGTTTTTGGTTTAAATCGATCAACAGATGGACCGAGAGATCCCTGTGTATATACTGAGCAAGGCAAAGCATTCATTCATTCGAATTTCGATCGCTCTGTTACCGTTCGATTGCCGGAGCATGGGGAGAAAGCAGATCTGACGAAACCTGCATCAAGAAGCTGCAAATATTTGTATGTCGGACACTGCAGATGAAGAAACAAAGTATCAGAAAGTATAGTTCGATAATTGTGGAACATTTTGATATGTTGTATAGCATTTTGGAGCATAGATGCCGCATTACGGGCAAGGACAAAACAGTTTATTGAATTTGGCTTTCATTCCTTGTTTGCCTATTAGAATACCAGCAAGTTACATCGCATCGAACTCTCGTATTCGAACGATTTCCCAGCAGTGCAATGCTGAAGTCAATGAAACACAACACAGCTGTGGAGAGGTGCAACAAATAACGCACAAAGGTATTATGCAATTAACGATTTTGAGATTTTAAGATTGTAAACTTTTTATTGTTCAGTTAAGTTAACTACCTGGGCTTCCTGTGACAAAAATTTAATAGCTTCAGATATAGAGCTCTCGTGAAATTCAACGGAAAGATAAAGACATGCATCATAAGATGAGATAGTAGAATGGAGCCTTGTGTTTATGTTGAGTTTATTACTTCAAAGGCTTTGTAAATGTGTTGTACGGGGGCTCTTCAATCATTAGTTTTAAAGAGTTCGTTTGCTTTTAACAGTCAAGGGGAGCATCGTGGTATTGGAGATGCACCCAAAGCATGCCGGTTGACAATTGGTCCTTAAGTTCTTCTTCATCTGTGATTTTCAAGGTTCTTTTACTGAAAGTTATGGTTTCTTTTTAGATTCTGTTGTTCTTAATTAGCTTTTAGCTATTTCAATTGGAATCCCAACTTCAAATGAATATATCATAATAACGATATAATTATACCTGCATGTCCATCTACGAAAGGTCCATTTATGGTGAATACGGTTGGTTTTTGCGTCTGTGTTCCAACCACCATCTCAATATCAAAGTCTGAAACACTTTGAACAAAGAGGCCAGATAGAGATGCTTTCGGGATGAACTTGAATATTGGCTCTGCAAGATTAAATTGATGCTAGAGAAAGCTAAATCGAAGTAATTGTCATATATCATTAAATGATATTCTGAGGCTTGGTATCTGGTCCATATTGGCCCGTGCTAGAATCGACAGATGGGGATGACAAGGTTATCTGTTTTTCTAGAGGGCCAATCAGGCAAAAGTTTTTACAGAAGATTTATGAATTCTGCAACTGAGTACAGAATGATATTGGTTTTACACCTGCACCTTACCTCCTTACGCTCTAACGTTGTTATTATTATTATTGTTATTAATTTCTTTAAGGTTGGCAATTCATATGGCTATAAAAGTGCTAATTCAATCCTGTAAATTAATTACAATGCTACAGAAAAATATGTACAAGTAAGAACTAATGGTCAATAAATAGCTAAATTCATAAAATCAATATAAAAAGAAGATGTATAAAACTATAAAAACCCGAGTTGATATATATATATATATATGCCGACTCCAGCGGTTCTTTGTTCTGCGCTTTCTTTTATCTTTCCTCTGCCGCAAAAGCTGTATGCTTCATTCACACCTTGTACTAGGTAGGTTTCGTTTGAAGTTATTGAATAACACATCTATTGTATTTTTGGTTATATGTACGTTCTTTCGGATTTGAGAAGCAATACTGATGAAGACGCAAGTCGAAACGTTTACCAGAAGTGTTTTTCTTTGAGCATCTATATATATATATATATATATATATATATATATATATATATATATATATATATATATATATATATATATATATATATATATATATATATATATATATATATATATATATATATATATATATATATATATATATATATATATATATATATATATATATATATATATATATATATATATATATATATGTATATTTTCTCAAAAGCTCATTCTAAAAGATGCTTTAAAGTTAGTATAGATGCTCAAAGAAAAACACTTCTGGTAAACGTTTCGACTTGCGTCTTCATCAGTATTGCTTCTCAAATCCGAAAGAACGTACATATAACCAAAAATACAATAGATGTATTATTCAATAACTTCAAACGAAACCTACCTAGTACAAGGTGTGAATGAAGCATACAGCTTTTGCGGCAGAGGAAAGATAAAAGAAAGCGCAGAACAAAGAACCTCTGGAGTCGGCGTCTGTGTCTGTCTCGCCGAAGCTGAAAAGATAGCATGTATAACAAAAAAAACGATAGAAAGATCCGAGAGCGGATTGGCAGAACAGAAAACCCTAAAAAAAACAGCGTGTGTATCTAACGAAAAGCTCAGTGCAAAAATCAAAACAACATAACAACCAAAATTAAAACAAAAATGAAATCTATGTATCTACCTGCCTAGTGTTTAAACCCTTAGGGGCAAAGCAATCCAGCCGATATTGCCAGAAGCTTTCCCGCATCCTATTTCCCCCCGTTAGCCTATCGATTATCTTAACACTAATATCCTTCAGAAACCCGTGGTGGCCTTCTTCAGTAAAATGCCTGAAGAATTCCACCTGGGGTACTGAGGCCCCCGAATTAAACTTACGACTGCACGCCTTGTAATTATTAAACCTAAGCCTAAAAGGCGTGCAGGTGCTACCAACATATTGTACACCACAAACAGTACATTCCAACAAATACACAACATTTGACGAGTCACAATTAAACGAATAATTTATCCTATATTCCCGGCTATCTATGTTCGAATGAAAATGCTCACTATTACTCATGACATTACACTTGACAACGAGATTTACCACAACGAGAACATCCCTTTTTATCATTCCCCCCATTTCCCTCATTACTCAACCTAGCCCTAACAAGTATATCCTTAAGGTTCTTACATCTCCTAAATGCTATTAAAGGTGGCTCAGGAAACACCTTCCTATGCTCCTCCGAATTCGTGAGCATAGGATGGAGTCTCCTGGCAACCTTCCCCAAACTATTGAGCGCTGGATGATACGTCGCAACAAGTGGAACCCTTTCCCCCCTCCCTTGGTCATTGGTCCTATTTCCCGAATTTGCTAGAAGAGTTGCCCTATCTAACCTACGTACCCTATCTATTTGCTCATTTACTAAAGACTCTTCGTAGCCCCTGTCCTTAAGCCATCCAGCTAACTCACCTACCCTCTCCTCAAATTGGCGATCCTCCGAACATATCCTACGAAACCTAAGTGCCTGACCATAGGGGATCGCCTTCTTAGTATGCCAGGGGTGACAAGACTTCTTGTGCAAGTACTGATGTGTATCAGTTGGCTTGCAGAACAAGTCTGTCGCAAGGACTCCCCCCTCCCCCACGCTAACCTGGACATCTAAGAAACTAATACTATCCCGTGATTGCTCGCTAGTAAACTTAATGTTTTCGTGGCTACTGTTGAGATGATTGATGAAAGACTTCAACTTTTCTTCCCCATGCATCCAGATAAAGAAAACATCATCGATGAATCTCATCCAGATGAGGGGCTTGTCAGGTGAAGCTTCCAACAACCTCTCTTCCAACCTGGTCATGAAGAGATTGGCATAGGCCGGAGCGAACTTCGTGCCTATAGCCGTGCCCAATTTCTGCCTATAAAACCTATCGTTAAATTCAAAATAATTATTCTCCAAGACCAAGGACGCCAGCCCCACTAGGGTATCAGTAGCCACGCCCGGGTTTTCCCTTCTATCCAGCACCTCCCTGATGGCCTCTAAACCCTCCCCGTGTGGAATGCTGGGATAGAGCCCCACAACATCAACAGTGCATAACAAAGCCCCCTCTGGTATCCTACCTAACTTACTTAGCCTAGATAAAAAATGGTTAGTATCCTTAACATATGACCTACTCTGGCTAACCAACGGGTTAAGGTGGTGGTCTAAAAACTCTGATATATGTTCTGTTACTGTACCACAATTGGAAATGACCGGTCGCCCCTTAACACTACTAAGACCCTTGTGGCTCTTAGGCAACAAATAAAATCTACCTGTTAAAAGAGTTAAAAGAGGATTTTGAGGCCTACAAGAGAAGAATGCGATTGAGGTGGCACTTTCGAAACAATGAAGAGGATTATGTACCAGATGAGAACGTTAATTTTAAACCTAAATCCACATGGCAGCCCCCTAAGGATGACCCTGTTCTCGAAAACTACCTTTCGCTGCTGGAGAAGGAGGTAATGTCTGTCTCGCCGGAGGGTAAGAATTTTAGTAATCTTTCTTCTTCTGAACAACTTTCTTTAAAGCAACTTAAATCTGATGGGAGCATAGTTATCAAGGAAGCGGACAAGGGATCAGCGGTTGTAGTGTGGGATCGGGGGGATTACATAAGTGAGGCTAACCGACAATTAGACGATAGGCAGGTTTATGAAGAAGTAGAGGTGGACCCCACGGTAGATTTGGGTAAGACCATTAATTCTAGGTTGAACGAGCTGAGGGAGGAGGACCCGGGATTAGAGGAAGTGACTGATTATTTACAAGTTAAAGATTCCAGGCTAGGTAGATTTTATTTGTTGCCTAAGATCCACAAGGGTCTTAGTAGTGTTAAGGGGCGACCGGTCATTTCCAATTGTGGTACAGTAACAGAACATATATCAGAGTTTTTAGACCACCACCTTAACCCGTTGGTTAGCCAGAGTAGGTCATATGTTAAGGATACTAACCATTTTTTATCTAGGCTAAGTAAGTTAGGTAGGATACCAGAGGGGGCTTTGTTATGCACTGTTGATGTTGTGGGGCTCTATCCCAGCATTCCACACGGGGAGGGTTTAGAGGCCATCAGGGAGGTGCTGGATAGAAGGGAAAACCCGGGCGTGGCTACTGATACCCTAGTGGGGCTGGCGTCCTTGGTCTTGGAGAATAATTATTTTGAATTTAACGATAGGTTTTATAGGCAGAAATTGGGCACGGCTATAGGCACGAAGTTCGCTCCGGCCTATGCCAATCTCTTCATGACCAGGTTGGAAGAGAGGTTGTTGGAAGCTTCACCTGACAAGCCCCTCATCTGGATGAGATTCATCGATGATGTTTTCTTTATCTGGATGCATGGGGAAGAAAAGTTGAAGTCTTTCATCAATCATCTCAACAGTAGCCACGAAAACATTAAGTTTACTAGCGAGCAATCACGGGATAGTATTAGTTTCTTAGATGTCCAGGTTAGCGTGGGGGAGGGGGGAGTCCTTGCGACAGACTTGTTCTGCAAGCCAACTGATACACATCAGTACTTGCACAAGAAGTCTTGTCACCCCTGGCATACTAAGAAGGCGATCCCCTATGGTCAGGCACTTAGGTTTCGTAGGATATGTTCGGAGGATCGCCAATTTGAGGAGAGGGTAGGTGAGTTAGCTGGATGGCTTAAGGACAGGGGCTACGAAGAGTCTTTAGTAAATGAGCAAATAGATAGGGTACGTAGGTTAGATAGGGCAACTCTTCTAGCAAATTCGGGAAATAGGACCAATGACCAAGGGAGGGGGGAAAGGGTTCCACTTGTTGCGACGTATCATCCAGCGCTCAATAGTTTGGGGAAGGTTGCCAGGAGACTCCATCCTATGCTCACGAATTCGGAGGAGCATAGGAAGGTGTTTCCTGAGCCACCTTTAATAGCATTTAGGAGATGTAAGAACCTTAAGGATATACTTGTTAGGGCTAGGTTGAGTAATGAGGGAAATGGGGGGAATGATAAAAAGGGATGTTCTCGTTGTGGTAAATCTCGTTGTCAAGTGTAATGTCATGAGTAATAGTGAGCATTTTCATTCGAACATAGATAGCCGGGAATATAGGATAAATTATTCGTTTAATTGTGACTCGTCAAATGTTGTGTATTTGTTGGAATGTACTGTTTGTGGTGTACAATATGTTGGTAGCA